>BQMB01000424.1:0-515505 GCA_027943415.1 Closterium sp. NIES-67 | reverse complement strand
TTCTGCGGGACACAGGGGCACAGCTAGGTATAGGGGGCAGGGACATAATTACAGATATATAGTGCCCCCTATAGACGGACCATCAGAGGGGTACAGAGGTTTACTCTTATAAAATCATAGTAAAAAATATGTTCTTTTTTTTTTTCTCAGGACTCCTAGAGTGGTTTTCAAAAACGACTCTAATTTTCAAAGAAACATAGTAAATTACTCTGATAAAAGAGGCCTTGGTAGCGGAACGCCAACTGATTTCGTCATCGCATATGGCACGTGTCTACTGGTGAATGTGGCGCTTCCGAGTCAATCCATGAATAGTTGGATCAAAACGGACGGAGTTGTTTGCGTCTCTGATACATTGCGATCACATTTGGTCGTCGACCACTCAGGAGCGTAATAACCTTCATCCACACGGCTTCTATTGGTGGCGTATACTAACAATAACAATAACAATTGTGAAAATTTGCTCTTGGTGTCATTGCACTAATAGAATATCACATGTATCTGGGCTGACAATACCCCTAGGATCTTCTGTATAAATGAAGTCCTCGTAAACAGAGTGCTTGATAGCACAACAGAAATCTGAGTGAACCCTTATATTATTATGTGAGAACAAGTGATTGATTATAGCAAAGAGATACAAGGTTATACGATGTATAAGATAATATGAAATGTCTAACTAACCGTGCACTTAGAGGGGTACATTCCCTTTACGACTCGATCAGAGCGACTCGGGTAACCACTCGTGCTGTAATACCGGGACAGTTATGTGGCCCTGCTATCACGCTGACTTCGACTCGTATATTTCTTACAGTTGGGTTGCAAGGTCAACGGTCTGCGACCCGTGCCTTATTACAACCTCTGTGAGATGTCTTCAACATGCGTCAACCATCAGAGGTACTGTAGCAGGTTTGACTCGGCAATCCTCGATGCTGCGGTTATCGTGTACTTATACAGCACACCAAACTTTTATACTTTTAGGTCCAAATGGCCCAAATGCTGAAGGGGCAGTGCTGGCGAAGAGATTTCGCCAAAGCGAGAGATCTAGGGTTCGCCAAGCTCACCGAAGCGGGACTAACGTTGAAGTTGAAAGGGAGGGGGAATAGAAATCTGGGGGGGGAATCGAAATTCGAGGAGCTGGGAATCGAATTTTGAGGGAGGCTCGTCAAGGTCAACTTCTTTTTATGCCGAGGCAAACGCGCGTGCGCTAGCGAAACCTCCAGACGGGTCCTGATTGATGGCGATGTTGTCGATGTAGTGGTTGATGGTCAGGTTAATGTAGTAAATCACGTCACTTGCTGCCACTGTTTCCTTGTCTTCCATGTCAAAGGATTTCCATGCATTGTAGTGTTTCTCAATGCCGAGATGTAGTCCCATGTTGCCCGTTGTAAAAACCTTCCAGTGCGTGCAGTGTGCCGTCGATACTGTACCGTGCAGCCGAAAACTCGCAAAAGTTTTGTGCTGCCCTGCTTCCCTGTCCACAGCCGATGCGCTGATGCATTGTTTGGCAGAGAGCTAGACGATAGAAGATTCTGCAGCATTACAGTGTGGTCCATCGCCTCCGTCCATTGGGAGTTTGGCAGTCGCATGCCACGTAGGAGCTTCTTCGTGGTGTTCTGGAGCGTCCTTTTCATCCTTTATACTATACTGTTCTATGGATGAGTGTAGGGGAGGGTTAAGAGTCTCTTGATTACCCTCTCTGTGAGATAGTCCTTGAATCGTTGTGACCAGCATTCCATCGCCCCGTCAGTTTGAAAACTTTTCAGTTTAACATCCTCCTCCTCTCTCTCTCCTGCAGCAAGCCACGCGACGAACGCAGAGAAGGTGAGGTCCCGTGATGGCAGATTGAGATGCCAGGTGTACCGAGTTGCTGCGTCGACAAAGGTTACGACAAAGGTCGGGCCTGCCGGCTTTGCATGGAATATACAGTATGTCACTGTATACCTTTTCGAGTGGAGTGTACACAGGTGCGCTGGGGTTGTGATGTGATGGGAACGGTTGACAATGAAGATTAGCTTCGGGGCTGATCAAGCAGGTACATCTTGGTCAGCATAACTCTCTTCCTTCGAGTAGTAAAAGGGCGTCTTTGTCAAGTACGCCTGCTCAAATTGTGTCAAAGGGTCTTGATTTTCCCAAATGTCCCAATCTTTGATGCCATGTCTCTTCGCTAGCCTTGTGCCCGACAGTTCTCTGGTAAAGATCAGAGTAGGCGTAGAAGGCGGAGAACGTCGTTGCGCTCCGATGGTGTTCTCAGGTGTGCGCCTTCAGCTGCTCTTCTTGTGTCAGTGGCGGTTCTGTGACTGGTGTCTCTTCGGCTAGAAGCACGGGCGAAGTTACAGCAATGGTGTCACAGGATCGAATGTCCCGAGGAAAGGTTTGCTCAATGTTGCACTATCAATCAGTACAAGGTGCTTTTATACTTCCAGAGTACATCAGGTAACCAGGTTTATCCTATCCAAAGGAAATAGACCCTTCTAGAAATAGAATCACCATGCGTATAGCCACGCGAGGCTATTGGCTTTAAGGGATTACGGCAGGATTACGCTAGATATAGCGCGCCAGTACATCCCGAGCCTGGTCGGTGATATAATTATAATAAGAGGATAAACCAAAGGATAATGGAAAAGGAGGAATAGGAAACCAAATGAGATGAGATAAAGACCAAATGAATCAGGATAAAAAGAGGAATGAAATAGAAAGAAAATATGAAAAGGGGAAAATAGTATAACGGGGTCGTACTCTCACACTTCCCCCCCTCAAAGTTGGGTGGTAGAAGTAACACCTTGCTTGACAAGGTAGTCGCGAAGAGGACGACGGGCGTTACCCATGTCGGATTCAGAGACGCAACCTCAGAAGTATCATAACCCTTCCAGCAAAGAAGAAGCTCCAGAGTGCCAGTCTGACGATGACGGTGTCCAAGTACGTAGTTTTCCACGGGCGACGACAGTGGTTGGCATTCGGTATAGAGCGTGTTTGGTCTTGATAGGGTTTAAGAAGCTGGTATGGAAGGTGTTATGGATCTTCCAAGTGGCTGGTAGGCGGAAGCGGAAGGTGAATGAAGTGACCTTTGCTTCAAAGAGGATAGTCCCGCAGAAGCAAGGTTGAAGCTTGGATGGAAGTTGGCTGATGTCGAGATTATGGTCTCGAGAAGGGTAGTGATGAGTTGCCAAGTGCTTGTGCTGATGTTGGATGTCCAAGAGGGCGCTTGTGTGGTCGATGTACAAGATGGTGGACGATGGCGATGAAATCGGAAGCCAGTTGGACTGTAGCAAGAACTGTCTGTTGCTACGGAGTGAGCAGGCTCTGTCCATAGCAAGGAAGGATGGTGTGTATCGTCGTCAGTGATATATGGGCAGGTGCAAGTTGTAGTTGGAGACATGAGTGGTTGGAACAGTGTGCTATAATGTGCAGATGAATGGCGACGTTGTCTGTTCTGTGCATGCCTGAAGATCACTTGCATCTCGTCCACGCCTGAAGATCACCAAGTGGTGGTGGTATGGCAGTCATGTCATAGTACTGCTTCTGTAGCAGTGTTGTATCCGTTACATGCAGCTTCTGTCGAATGCTGGTCCATGCCGTATTGTTGTCGCGAGTCGTACCCACTCAGCATCGTAGTGCTGCGGGAATCGAAAGCAGAATCACTAGTAGTAGCCCTGTCCACCACGCGGTCTGCTAGTCACACTGCCTTGAGAACAACAGCGTGTGTATAGTGTTGCTCAGTGTATCCCTTGTCTTCAAAACCATGCGAGGGGTTGGTACCACAACGCGGAGCTGGTAACTTCTAGAATCGGCGCCAAGGTAGTTTCCCTCGGTGGTTGCTCAAGCAAGGAATCTCAGCTGCGTAGATGTCCCATGGTGTTGGGTTAGGATATCTGGGAACGTTAGGGGTATTCCCAAGTAATCCTCTCCCATTTCCAAATGAGCATTGCTGACAGCCAATCAAGTATGACCTTATGCACGTCCAGTTTAGCACGGAGGCCATCGGTAGGCATCGGTGTCTGGCGCACATATTGGGATAGGTCTTCTGGTGCCATCATGTGTTGTCTCATTCTGTTGCTGTCCTTGAAGTAGCGATGATGTCGAAGATGTCTCAGCTACTCAGCATTAATGTTGAAGTCTGCTCCATTTCGGCAAACAGGGGTGTTATTGGAGATACGCGGAGTCCACTATCCGGAGTGGCGTCGGCGCTCCATTCCATGCCTATCTGCTTCCGTGGAGTTGGTGCTGGTGATGGATTGGTTGCGACGCAGGTATTATGACTTTAAGGAAAGCCATAGGCCATGAGGACTGTATATCGGTAGAGTACCGTGGTCCTCCCATCCTCATAAGAGCAAATATCTTCTGCTCTTGAGGGTATATGGCATTGCCATGATGTTCCCTCGCATAGTGGTATCTCCTTCCCACTAGCTGGAAATCATAGGATTGTGCCTGACCGGGACTTTACAATCCACTGGAATATAATCCAGCATTATCTCCATTGAGCGGAGAATCATCCATCAGGGTTTGGATATGACTGTTGTGTCGAGTCTTCTGCTGCGGCGGCGGCGGCGGTTGCGACGATGGCCACGGCGGCAGCTGCTGCAGAGAATTCTCTTAACTCGTAATGGTTGAAGGAGAATCCATCAACTCTCCCTTCCAGTAGAGTGTTCCTGATGGGTGTAACAGGCGTAACTACCAGGAACGCGTGCATATTAGTACACATGCGTTGCTCCATTGCTGCCGGTGATTGTTTCATTTGAGGGTATGAAGAGAAATTTGCTTCTCCCCTCAATGTATCCACGGGTAGCAATTCCTGGTATGCTCATCCGTGCCTCCGATGTACGGTCGGTAGAGCGCGTGATCGTGTTGTAGTAGTCCGCATCTCCCTCATTTGTTGACACCTCGTGTTGCTTGACGTTCTCCTGCATCGTCGAAGTTACGTTGGTGCTTGTAACGCTTCGGCTTCTGGTAGAATCGCCTCCAATGCATGTGCCGTAGGGTCGCTAGTGAACGAGTACTTGCCGGATTAGAGGTTAATTACTCCTCAATCTGTCAAGCATCGTGACGTGCACGGAATTTTCTTCCACGCAGGTCATTAACACCTGGAATCGCGACGCATGATTGGTGTGTCGCCTCGTGAGGTCGATGTTGAGACTGCCCCAATCAATCACCTCGGATGGCTGAGATCTTGATGAAGACGAATCGTTCAGCTCCTGTTATGAAGTAGTGTCTCGCTGGCCTTGACGAGACGGGTTCACTGCGTCGTCGTTGCGTGCGAAATCTGCTCCTTCGCAGCACCTTGAACTTGGGAGCATTGCAAGAGAAAACGGCTACTTCTCTGCAATCCCATAGGTTGTCGATCAATTTGTACGAAGAAGTGTCTCGTGGATGGAGAACATGTCTTCACGCAGCTCCATTGTTTTTCCTGGGTGAAGATCTCGCTGTGTTGATGTCGATCCATTTTTAACGAAGATGACTTCGTCAAAATAACTTGATCGTTATCGACACCAGTCAGAAGATGCGTCGATTGTGCAGTCGCTGGTCACGAATGTTGTCTCCATGATGATGATTTTCCATAGTGTAGTCTCCTCTGCATTCGTGCCGTTGATTTCGCACCGATCCGACGATCCACGTTCTCCTGTCATTTTTCTGCATGCAGATATTACCAAGTAGGTAATACTCTAGCAGATTTCTGACTCTGCAGATGATTTGCGCACCAAATTCGTCACCAAATGAAGGATTTCGACAACAGTGTCGAAAACGGCTGACTTCCGGTTCTGTGCGTCATTCTCCCTTTAGGCAGAAGTCGCGCTCCATCTCGTCCGTTGAAGTAGAGGTTGATCCGACGGTCCAAACTCCACGCGATCTGAAGATATTCCTGAGACGCGTTCAGCAGCTTTCAGTGTCCGGGTTGACTCGTTTCCTGCAGCAATTCTCGGTCGTCGATGTCGGCTGTCGATCGATCCAACGCTCCGAAGAATTTCGCGGCTTGCGAGGTCCCGTTCCCATTCGCGCCGAAACGCAAACTCACTCAGATGGATTTCGTTTTCGCCTCGGTCGATCTGAAGCGTCGAATCTCCATCGGACGGATGTCGTCGGTCGAACCTCCGCAGAGTTCCGCGCAACTCCAAGTGTCGTGGCGAACTGCGACCTTCTCCGAATGTCGCAGGGAGTGTTCCGCCGGAACTGACGCGCTCGCCAGGTCGAGGCCGTTTACCCCCGCGAAAAATCGGCACCGTCGATGCAGTCCATCGAACGGTTGGCGAGGCGTCTCGCCTTCGAAGGGGACCCCAGGTGCAACTGCGCGAGGATTGTCGAAACTTGAATGAAAGTGCATTGTACTTACAGGAATTGAAGTTTCGACTCCATCCTCCGCGTGCTCCTGGGGGCCCAGCGGTTAAGCGTTGAGCTGAAACCTTGGCTCTGATACCAAGTGTTACAGGATCGAATGTCCCGAGGAAAGGTTTGCTCAATGTTGCACTATCAATCAGTACAAGGTGCTTTTATACATCCAGAGTACATCAGGTAACCAGGTTTATCCTATCCAAAGGAAATAGACCCTTCTAGAAATAGAATCACCATGCGTATAGCCACGCGAGGCTATTGGCTTTAAGGGATTACGGCAGGATTACGCTAGATATAGCGCGCCAGTACATCCCGAGCCTGGTCGGTGATATAATTATAATAAGAGGATAAACCAAAGGATAATGGAAAAGGAGGAATAGGAAACCAAATGAGATGAGATAAAGACCAAATGAATCAGGATAAAAAGAGGAATGAAATAGAGAGAAAATATGAAAAGGGGAAAATAGTGTAACGGGGTCGTACTCTCACAAATGGGGTGTTCGTGTGTCGGTGCCCTTGGTTCTTCTATTATCCTTATCGTGTCTGCCTCTCGTGTTTCTTCTGCTTGTCGCATCACGGCTAACGCCAGTGTGTACGCAATCTGATGACTTAGTTTCTTGGCGTATCGTTCCTCGTACAGGTCCATGTCCTGCTGCTCGGTATGAAGTTCTGCACATAAGTGCATCTCCGAGATCCTCCCGTGGGCCCGTAGGAGTGATCTAGTCGTGCGCCACTGTGGACCGAGACCAGTGAGGACGACCGTTACGAACGATTCTTGTGATAAGTGTCCTCCACCTCATAGAAGTCTGTCGCGTAGTCCTCTGCAGCGATTTATGTATGCCATTGCTTTCTCCCCTGCTTGCATTTGAATCGTTGTAAGTTGCGCCATGAGCCAGCTTTGAGTGACACTATTTGTGACTTAATAAACACTCTTCAGGTGGCAGTAGGCGAGCTCAGTTGAGTTGTTGAAGTTTCTGTATGTCTGAATGCTCTGTTGTTCGGTCGCCGTCAGATTGCACAGGAGGATGGTGAACACTATACGTGTTTGATATGTGTAGACTTTCTTTCCTTGAATAGTCCCATTTTCAGGGAATGGCCAGGAGTTGGTGAAGAAGCAGAGGAACTGCGCGCCGTCCATCAGCAACTCGAGCTCGAAGCTCCATGTAAAGAAGACTTTTCCATTGAATAGGAAAGGCGTTTGCAGCTTCAACATGTTATTGAATTGCCGTTGCATGTTGATGATATCTGTCTGTTTGTCGCTTGGCTCCGAGTCCGACGATAGCTCTGGAGTTGGCAGGAAGTTAAACGAGCTGAGCAAGGGCTGGTAAGGCTGATGTTGCATGGGTTGTTGATTGCCTTTTCCATACGATGAGCCGTCAAGGCTCATTGGTGCTACGCCACTGTTGGCGCCACTAATGTTTTTGCTATGTGCCGACTGAGCAGGTGCTGAAGGTTGCTCGGAGTGCGACATGAAGGAGAAGAACTTCTCCATGAAGCCTGGGTCAATGCCCGAGGAGAAGGCCATTGGATGCATGGAAGCTCTTACAGTTGTCCCTTGTGTTGCGCCTTGAGTTGCACCTTGATTAGCGCCTTGAGTATCGCCTGCCTCAGTCTGTAGCTCAGATCCAGTAGAGGATCCTCCGCCCTTTGATGATGCCATTTCTTGAATCTTGATAATAAGATTGAGTTTACTGCGAGTGTTCTGATCCACGTTAGAAACTCACTGAGGGAGTTTGTAATGGGAACGTAGTTTCTGACTAGCTCTCATGCCATGTTGGGCTGAGAATAACCCTCGGAAATTTTGCAGAAACTAAGTCCTTGTAAACAGAGTGCTTGATAGCATAGCGGAAGTCTGAGTGAACCATTGAACTAGCATATGAAAACAAGTGATTGATTATAGCAAAGGGATACAAGGTTATACAATAATATAAGAGAGTATGAAAGGTCTAACTAACTGTGCACTTCAAGGGGTACATTCCCTTTATGACTCCATAAGAGCGACTCGGGTAACCACCCGTGCTGTAATACCAGAACGGTTATGTGTCCTTGCTATCGCGCTGACTTCAACTCTTGTACATCTAACTGTTGAGTTGCAAGGTCAACGGTCTGCGACCCTTGCGTTATCGCAACCTCCGTGAGATGTTGTCAACCTGCGTCAACCGTCAGATGTACCGTAGCACGTTTGCCTTGGCAATCCCCGATGTAACAGTTCTCGCATATTTGTACAACACGTGAGACTCCCGAAATGCTTAAGTCGTTTTATTATTTCCAACAACATGTACAGGTTGTGCGCATACATTGCAATGCCAATATATGCCCCCTATTATATCACGTGTTCGGATTTTGATTAAACCATCTATACTACAGTCAATAACCAAAATCCAATACGAGCCAGTCATATAATTGTGTGAATAGCAGATGACTAAGCTGATTGGAGGACGAGCTTTGACTAATCTTGGTCTGTCAAACTCGTCAACCAATGCACAGAGCGGGATCTACGTCATTGTTGAAGAACTTCTAAATTAGAAAACCAGCCAGGCATGAGCTGGCACGTGCCGGACATAATATGTATCGTGTATTTGAGTAGGGAACTTGAAGTGTGTTTAGGGCGTGGTGATTAAAAATTGTGCCCTTCGGACGAGTTGCGCAATCCAGGCTGGTTACTGTTTTTGTGTGAAATTCTCGAGGTCCTAGCACCACGGGCCTAAATCTCGTCGAAACCGCAATTCATTGTGCTTTCTAAAAAAATCGAAATGTAAGCATTACACCCTTATTCTACTGTACGTCAAATGCATTGTTTGTTATGCGAACATGCAACTTCATGATAAAATCTGAGTTGACTTGCGTGCGATATGACAGGTGACAAATGTTTTCAGCATATGCCAATGCCGCCGCCCATAAACTATACATAACAAACATAGCTCCAATATTTCAACAAAAAAAACCCATTTGCCCGTATTATACTACATTTATGTTATGCATGCCATTTTTTACGAGTCACGTATTTAGCATATTTCAAATATGGCACGTAACTTCCACGCAAAATGTTGAACATTTCGGCCAGAATCTCAGGGTTAAGGTGATGCATGCTCGGTACACCTCATCCTGCTTTGGGTCACGATGTCAAGTTGAGAGAATGAGATGGATCCAAGCATGCAAGACAGAGTACCTATAGAAGTGTTATCCCCACTATAGTCTGCACCTAGCTAGTCTACAGTACACATACATACACAAATATACGTTAACACACCCCCTAGCCTAGGTAGGGGTAGAGTCTAACAGTAGAACAAATACAACAGACAAGGGCAGCACTACTAGTATATGTAACCAGCAACTCAGGGCAGCACTACTAATCAGGCCACTAAGACATTGGCCACTACGACAAGGGCCAAAATACTAGTAAGCAAGAGTAACAAGACAGATAGCTCCGCATATACAGGCTAGGATACTAGCAAGTGTGAGGCAACTGGAAATAGACCAAGCTGAGTACAAAATCACTTATGATTTCGAAGCCCAAGGGCCTTGCTGAAGATATCAGCAGTGCTGACCTTTGAGGCCAGCAGTACTACATGGGTCAGGCCACATTGCTGCAACTCATGTAGCAGGAAGTACTACAGCTAGATGTGCTTTGCCTTGCCCTCAAGTCGAGCCTCCAGACACAGGAGGGTCATGGCCCTATTATCGGCAAACAGGACTGAGGCAGACCTAGGCCGCTCACTTACGGAAACAAGTAGGAATGTCAGCCAGCGCAACTCTTGGGCGGCCATAGCACCAGCATAGATCTCTGCCTCACAACTGGACTGAGCTACAGACGACGACCGAGTGGACCGCCAAGAGATGGCACCTACACCAAGGTTGAAGCAGTAGCCTTGTGACGACCTGAGTGTCTCCAGGTTGTCAGCCCACGACGCGTCTGTATGTCCAATGAGGACTACTGGCAGCTAACCTCCCAGCACAAGCCCCAGACTTGAAGTACTCGCCAGATACCGCAATACCCTCTTGGCAACCGAGTAGTGCTCTGGTCAGTATACGCCAGTCGCAACAAAGTGAGCAAGGATAATGGGAGGGTACGCTAGATCTAGATGAGTGCACATCATCTGGTACATGAGCCAACCCACCAGCTCTGCATAGCAACCATTGGGCTCGACCTGCTCACCAGAAATAGGGCTAAGATATTGTGGTCCACAGGTAGGGGAGTGGGCTATCCCGATGAGAATTGAAGGCCGAACCTCTTCAGGATTTGCTGCACCATGTGGGACTGGGAGAGGATGATTGTGCGCGCTGCACGATCACGAGTGATCTCCAAGCCCAAATAGCGCCACAGCTCTCTCAGGTCTGTGCCGATGTGTCTCTTGAGCAGCTCATGCAACTGAGGCTGAGGCTAGTGCAACCCTACCAAGTATAGTGCAACCCTATCAAGTATAGCTATTATGAGGTCATCTACGTACACAAGAATGTAGACGAGAGTCTGACCAGCACGAACGAAAAGTGAGGGGTCAGCAGAGAAACTGGAGAGCTGCGAGTGTAGTGCGGAGCATGTCGTGCCACTCACGGTGCGCCTGCCGCAGACCGTAAATAGGGCGCCGCAGGCTCCACTGGATCCGATGAGGGAAGGATCCGGTGAAGCCTGGTGGGCGCCGCAAGTAGATCCGCTCGTGTAGGCTGCCCTTCAAGAAGGTTGTCAAGAAGGTTGTCAAGAAGTATAAAGAGTGGAGCTCGTAGTCACGCTGTGCAGCTATGTGGAGAAGCACCCGACGAGTAGTCATCTTGGGGATGGGGGAGAAGGTCTGGAAGAAGTCCACACCCTCACGCTGGCTGAAGCCTCTGGCTATATTATGCGCTTTGAACTCTGGCAGCTCTCTAGGTTGGTGCTTCACCTTATAGATCCATATGCCATCGACTATGTTCGCCCTAGGGGGAGGAACCGCGTCGACGTAAGTGTCAGTGGAGCTATGAAATGTCATCTCTGCCTCCATCGCCTATATCCACTAGGTTGCCCATAGCCCCGAAACCCGCTCAGCGGATGTGCAAGAGGTAGGGATATCGCGGGCATATGTGACACCTCAAGGGATACTAGCATAGCGCAAGGATGAGGTACAGAAATTGGAGCGTGTCGCATGGTAGATTCGGGTTTTCCAAAGCCAGATGAGGTGTACCCGATATGTGGGACCGAAATTAGGGGGACAAGAGCAGGCGAGAATTGTGATTGGGACCCTAGGAGTGACCAAAGCAGGCAAGAACTGCAATTGGGACTGATCGTCTGAGGACAGTACCATGTTTTAATATGTTGCACCATATTCAACCGTCTCCAAACACTTTCAAAGTTCGAACCCAGGGGCCTGCTCGAAGTGTCAAGAGACACGCTGGGGTTGTCCTTGAGATCCTCGGGGAAGGGTCACAAGTGCAGAGCCAAGGGGGTTATGGGCGCACTTACCAGCTCTTAACAAGCCCTTTTACCTGAGTAGTTTGTGATTGAATTCTGACATGGTATAGAGCCAAAGGTCTTAGGTTCAATTCCTAGTGGGCACTGCTGGAAGTGCCAGCCAGTGCTGATTTTATCATACTATTTTACTCTGATTGTATGAAATTTCAGACCAAATTTTTGGCCGATCCTGATTTTTCAGACTTGCCATTTTATGAATATTGAACCCTTCATAGTTATATGATTTTGAATCCTGAGAATCTCAGACTTTGCAGTTTGCGGACACTGAGTTTTCAGAGCGCAGTGCATACGGACCCTGAGAGAGACATACCGGTGCTGCACCTACCTGCCCTCAACCAAAAAAAATGTCCAAGTCCCCAACGACCAGAGTCAAGTCCTTTCACACACACCCCGCCCCGCAACCTATAAAATCCGGCTAAGTCCTAGCAGCCAGAGACAGTTCCCCCCAGCACAATCAGCAGCCCATAAGAATCGTTGAAGTCCTGTTCTAGAGACACCCCTCTCACACCCCCAACACCCACAAAAATCGGCGAAGTCTTCCATTTCTAAAGACATTCTTCCCACACCCCTTTCCCCTGAAATTTTTTGTCAAGACACTAATGCCTCAGCGCACTAATGGGGGTCAACACTGAAACAAACACTGGCGAGAGTTACGAAGTTTCCCCCCTGGTTGGTGCATGATCCCCTCCCCCCCCCAACCCCCAGCCTCACCAGGTCGCAACAATTTTCTTTTGCTTAAGTCCTCCTACCCGGAGGGGGAGGGGGGGGATCGAAACAGAGGGGAAGGGGGGGGGGGGGGGTCGTCGAAATGGAGGGGAGGCGGGGAAGCAAAACGGAGGGGAGGGGGGAAGTGAAACGGAGGGGAAGGGGGGGGAATTTGAAAATGGAGGGGGAGGGGGGAGGATCGAAACGGAGGGGCGGTGGGAAGCTGTGGAATTAGGCGGTGGGAGAAACTTCGCGCCCTTGCAGCGCCCCGGTTGATCGATCGTGGACGTTAATCACTTGCGACCATCGAATGGTTGAAAAATGTCGAAACGATCGCAATCGATCGTGACCGTCACATTTTGATAGACTTTCAGTTGACCAAACGAGCAGTTGTCGAGAATTTTGCCTAATATGAACGACTGTTATTAGAATGCGGAATTTATTCTTTGTCAAATGTAACTAAAAAAAGGTTGAATTCCTGCCAAATCAGCGTTTTTTAGGACACGACCCTTATGGAAAAGCGAAATTTTGCTAGAAAACACTGATGAATAAGCGTAATTTTTCTTGAGGAGGTTGGCGACGTTTTTTTTGGAACCTGACACTGAGCAATCAGAGTACCCAGCGTGTTCTTATCAGCCTCTTCCCAAAATCGGCCCTAGCCTGAGAGCATGTTTGAAGAACCGTTTTCCCAGCTAATTCGTTTTAGAGTCGCGTTCTTCACCGCAATGAAGCTCCCGTCAAAATCGCACTGTACAGATTCGCGCTCGTCCAACATTTTGGAGCCTGAAACGAGATTTGAAAACACGCCTTGAATCTCGACAAACCCAATCTCGCGTCACACCATGCGAAACCGCACAAAACTGTTTCGCGTCAAAATTACGCTACACTGTAGCGCACGAGTATGGGAAGAGGTTGGTTGGGAAGAGGTCACAGGAACACGCTCTAAAATGTATCGTGGGCAGGGTCCTCCTTAGCAGACAAAACACGTCTGTTTGTCTTATTTTCAGACACGATTTTTGCTTAATTCTGATGCTTTGGAAACTTCACTTTGAAGATTCTGAAGGGTTAGAAATTGTATTTTTATATTTCTGAATTTCCAGAACGTGTACTATGGTTCTTCTGACTTTCCAGAGATAGCGAAGCATTCGTTCTGAAAGTGACTCTTTCGGTGGTCCAAGCCCCCCCCCCCCCCCCCCTCCGCCCCCTGTAACTTGGAGTTTCCTCAGAAATTTCCTGTAGCCCCAGACTTGCGCAGAAGGCCCACCCATGCATCACGTGATGGCAATGTGCTGGCAGCAATACGGCATCTTCGCTGCCACTGTAGAGTCATATCCTGCCCTCGCGGAGAGGACTTAGCGACAGCAAGCTGCAGCTCTCGTTCTCATTGGTGCGCCGTGCACAGCAGCTTAAAGCCACGCAACCATCTGCCCACCGCACGGTCCTCACTTGTAGGACCATGCACGGCTGGCTGCCTCCGACATCGGAGGCACATTCCTTGCCGATCCCTTACGAAATGCAGAGGCGGCTCGGGAACGGAAGAATCGGAGCCGATGGTGAGTTCGTCTTCTCCATCCTTCCCTCCCACAGCTCACCATCACCCCCACCGGAGGCCCCACGGCAGTTTGATTTTCCAGTCGTCGTGCTAGCTCTTCGTAGGTTTGTTTTAGCGACCCATATTTCTGCCGTACATCCAGTATCTCGCCATGGATGCAGGCGCAGTTGCATACCGCGCAGGTACTCATGACGGGGCATACTCAAACGGCCCATACAAAACTAGGCCAGTAACTGGCTTAGATCTTATACGAGGACCGCCGAGTCGAGTAGCCAGAGTACTTCCGCCACTTCCGCAGCAGCAAACGTTCCCGCCTCTGGAAACTGACGGGGACCTCGATGAGGATGCGGGTGAATCCATCCCGCACAGTAGCCCACCCGCCATTCCACGCTCTCCACCGCGTTCCACCCCATCTCCGCCGCCTCTCGCTGCAGGCAAAACCGTGCCGCTCCCGTCCAGGCACACCTCTGGGCGCTTCACTCAGAGTACAAATCGATTCGCCCGCACTCGAGTTCCGCACGTCCGTTTCTCTGCGTCCCGCCCGTCATCTAATAGCGACCCCACAACTTCAGACACAGCGGCAGCGACTACGACGGCCAACACGAATGCAGAGCCAACCAGCCGAAGCATCCTCGTCCCGGACCCAGACGCTCTGCTCGAAACCCTCAAGGCACGGGCTGCAGAGAACTGGACTCGCCTTTTCCCCTGGCTTGTCATCGACCAGCGCAAGGATGGGAGGCCATGCATGAAGTGCAGCATCTGCATGGCCCACGCCCCTCCTCACTGGCAGTACGGGAAGTACGGTGAGGGTGGCGTCGACATTCAGAAGCAGACGATGAGGAAACACACCCAGAGTAAGAAACACGAGCGTGCGAGGATCAGTTGTAGCTTGAGGCCACGAGGGCGGCACAGAGAAGTATTACTTATTATGAGGAGCCTGAGACTATGACTGCACGCTTGAAGCAGCTTATTGCCATAGTTATATGGATATGCCATGAGGATGCACCCATTGCACTGTATGTTATGTTTCTCTCTTGAGCTTGCTATTCCAGCTCAAAACGCCGAACATCCCGAAGAAGGCCGCGGGCACCTACCAGTCAGAGTAAGTTCGTATGGTGTTTCCATAGTGTCTTGACCACATTCTATCACCATCTTTTGTGTCTTGCAGGTATGGATTTCGGCAACTCACGGAGGCACTGGTCGTCTACCTCCGTGCACGCCAGATGAAGCACATCCTCGCGATGCCATTCGTCGGGATCCAGTTGGATGAGAGCACCGATCGGCGGCGCGGGAAGCACATGATAGTCTACTTGACATTCCTCAAGAGCGGCCGCGTCATCACCGAATTCTACGCGCATCTGGCCGTCGAGAGGTCTAACGCTGCATCACTGCTCTCAACACTGCTGACTCACCTCGAGGCAACCGGACTCGACCTGCAGAGGATCTCCGGCATCTCGACTGACGGGGCTTCGGTGATGACGGGAGCATCACGCGGACTCGTTGCGCAGTTGCGCGAGCGTGTTCCGCACCTCGTGTCCTGCCATTGCATTGCGCATAGGTGAGCTGTTATTTGCGTGAGCTTGCATGATCCATTTTTAACGAGTAAAACACTAACTGCTGCATCCTTGCTTTGCTGTGCAGAGAAGCGTTGGCAGCCAAGGATGCTGCCAACAGCAACCCTGATTTGGGAGTGGTCGACAAGATGGTGCGCTCCCTCGCAGACATTCTAGGGTGCAGCATCGTCGTCCATTCCCGCTTCTTCGAGCTTCAGAACTACATCCACCAGACGCAAGTCGAGATGCAGGGCATCAAGGATATACGCTGGCTTTCCCGTGGTGAGGCAATTCTGAGACTCTGTGATGTGCTCCCTGCGGCTATCTTGCTCCTGCGAGAGTTCGACACGAAGATGTATGAGGTGGTAACGATTTTTAAGTTCCATTTCTTGTTGTTTTTCCTCGCTGACCTTCTAACCGTTCTCAACGATCTGAATCGCAAGTTCCAGCGCCGCGCGGTAAGCACTCGACCTCGCAAATGTTTATTACTACACTGGGTTGGTCTCTAACTCCCACACCCTGTAACGATTGTCTCAGGTCGATGTCACGAAGGTCGGCACCATCGTTGAGAACACATGCAACGTGCTGCGAGCATGCTACATCGACTACGGGGTGTGCTTCGGTGAGGGGAGCATGAAGCTGACGGGGTTCCTCGACGACCATGGACCTACCAGCATTCGGATCGTCATGGTGGATGGCTTGGACTCCGAGGGCAACCCTGCAACGCACACCTTCCGCCTTCACGAGAAGCAGCTGAAGGATCAAGTCAGCCTCGGAGATCTCCAGTCCTGCATTGCCCTTGCCTCCCTGTTTGCGCAGGACGTTATCACCAACCTGGAGACCCGCATGGCGAGCCTCAGCACACTCCGCGGCGCCAAGCTCTTCTTCACCGACGCCTATCCCGACAAATACGCCCGGCTCGATCGTCTCTGCGCCGAGTGGTTCGCATCGCTGAAGCAACTCTTCAGCGCTGAGTCGTGTAACATGCCAGGTGAGTCTGTTGGCTACTTTGCACAGCTAAATGCATGTATTATGCACTCTAGGACCGAGTTCAATGCTAATGCCTTGTTAATTTTACACGTCTACATAAACCCTGCCTCAGGCGTCGACTGGGCTGCGGCCGAGCGTGAAGTGAAGCCCTTCTCACGCATGATTTTCAGCCATTACAAGGATCACTCGTTTCTCAACTGCCTCAAGAACGTCTGGCGCTCGTCGGACTGGCTAGCTACCTACCCAAACCTAATCAGGATCTGGGTGGCTGTCGCCGTTCTCCCACTCAGCACCGTTGAGTGTGAGCGCGGCTTCAGCTGCCAAAATGCTATCAAGTCCTGGCTTTGCGGTAACCTGTACGATGCCCGCCTCTCGGACCTGATGTGCGTGTCCCTTCTGCAGTACGATGTCGTTCTGGATGATGTCCTGGAGATGTGGCGGAGGCCGAAGAAGCGGCGCCCGGCCAGAGAAGTCAGCATGCCCCTCCCTTCCCGTAAGCGCCGCAAGAAGGCAGCAGCAGCAGCATCGGCGGCGGCGGCGGCAGCAGCAGAAGCAGCAGCGGCAGCAGCAGCAGAATCAGCAGCAGCAGAGCCACAAGAGGACGCCGAAGAGGCAGTGCCGCTTAGGGTCAAGAGGAAGAAGAAGTTGAAGAAGCAGCGTAGGGATGAGCAGCTCCGTGTAGATGTTCGGACTTCGATTGTGGTAGATAGTAGTGACACAGAGTAGATTGCAATGATAAATGGACTGCTGCTGCTCCCTCCTTTCTCTAGTGCACTAATAGACTTCAAATAATATTTCGTCTGTTATAACAGAAATTCACATCACATTTTTCTGATCCATCAGACAAAGCTGAAATGGCCATCTGATGATCGGACGGGCCCTGTGGGAGAGCCCTGATCGTGGGGCCTGGTGTGAACTCTAAAAATACAAGATTTTGACTTGGGCGCATGACTCTGAGTCGACATTCTAAACCCTGAGTATTTCAGACTCATTGACTCTTGGACACTGGGATTTCAGAGTAGCAATTTTTTTTTAAATGACCCTCCATACTCGGGAATTTTTTTGGGGGGCAAAATCAGAGTGCATTTTTTTGAAACGTCAGCCCTGGTGCCAGCGCTATAGAGGTGCTTGTGTCTTCCGCCTATCCCAGCAAGGGGGGGGGGGGGGTCAAGAGACATGCTAGGGTTGCCCTTGAGATCCTCTGGGATGGGTCATACCGGTGCAGAGCCTGGGGGGTTATGGGCGCACTTACCTGCTACTTAACAAGCCCTTTTAACTCAGTGGTTAGTGACTGAGTTATGACAAGAAGTTTGATTTGAACCTCCCCTCACACGCAACCATAGGGACAGCGGTCAAGCTGCCCTCGCCAGTCGTTTTGAGGGGGTTCGTTGAATACGCGCCAAGGTGTACTTTGTGCAACTGAAGAAGTGTTTGCCCAAATGAACAAATCCATAGCAAGCCTCAGGATATCAGGGTAAAATACCCTTACAGCCCTTATAATAAGGGTGGGGTAGGTGTTGGACCCTTATTTTAAAAGTGGTTTAGTTCTTTACCCTTATTAAAAAAAACTAGATCTATACGGGACCCTGTTTTTCCAGAGTGGTCGAGTGTAGGGACCCTGATGCGGAAAAGTGTTGTGTAAAATCACTCTTATACAATCACACATGCGATCCCCCGCTATAATAATTTCTCCCCTTGGCAACTTATAGATTTCGGCTAAGTCCCCCCAATCCGAGAGTCATTCGTCCTATACCCCCCGCAACCCCTGATTTCAGCTAAGTCCCCCACTGCCAAAGACATTCCTCCCACAGCCCTCGAGTAACCCTGAAATTTTGGGGAAGTCCCCCACTGGCAGATACAGAGCTCCTGTAGTACCCTTGCAGCCCAGAGGATTCGGCTAAGTCCCCCACTAACAGAGACAGTCCTCCCATACACCTCGTAACCCGGAGGATTCGGCTAAGTCCCCCAATGCCAAAGTGTGTTCCAGTCAGACTTGGGGGAAGAACTACCTTGAAATTACAGGGTAGCTTGAAACGAAAATAAAGCCCTGGACGCGATATGTCACATCTTCTCTTCCCCCCTACCCACTTCGGCGAGGGAATGTCGCGCCTACGAAATATCGGCGACTTGTATTTATGTTTTCACGAGTTTTTAACAGGCCCTTGCCCGCGTATGACGGAGATTCCCGCCATCAGTTTCTTCTGCTACTGTAATGGTTTACGCTTTTTTATGGCTGCCACTCACCCGAGAAGTCATGCACACTGTTACAAAACCTGCCATCTTGAATGTTTAATCCGTGTTGGTAGTGTCGTATTCGCCACTACATTAGTTAAAGAAATGAAACAACAACAAAAAAAAAAAGAGGGGCACGACCACTCAGGATGGCATCAGCCCTAACTCCAAAAAGGATTGTGTTTGGGACACCTTAACTCACATGTCGGGCAACAATGAATTATTTAGGCAGCCCAAACACTGTTCACGTTTGGGTAATCAGTGCATAGGCAGCCAAGCCTCTTGGCTGCCCCTCACGTACCCTACAACTCACTAAGTTGACGAAATCACAAGTGCCGCATAAATCACTCACAACGGGAACTCAGGTCGCGACCAAGAAGGGTCTAGGGAATGAGGACGTATTTCTACAAGACAATGTTTAGTACCAGCAAACCTGAAATGGAGTCTGAAACGCGAAACAGTGAGGTCCGAGGGTCAAAACGCGAATTCCTGTTCTGTTCGACCTGGTAGTTCGCGAAGTTTGGTTCCCTGGTGTTGTAATATAATTCATACTTAGCATTTCTGTAAGTCGTTTATCAATAGATAGTGTCGAATCCTACTGTAGAAGATAAGTCCGTAGGATGACGTCAGCAAATAGTGCTCGTCATGAGGACAGTCGTTTCAGTTACGCGAACAGTTGCATCTCTTCATTATCATTTAGGGCGCATAGCACGATAGTGACGAACACGTACATTAGCGAACAGGAACTTTCTTAGAACTATAAATACTTGTTATGCCTTTCCATTATTAACTTTGATTATCCACAAGTTCATGTGCTCAGATTATTCAACCTTGACTATCATTCTTTTACAAGACTTCCGCTGTCTTACTAGTCTACCATTCCAGTAAAGATCCTAGGCTAACACTTGAGATTTTCCAAGTGTTTGTGTTTGCAGATTCTATACTTCGTCTCCTGCAACACCTGTCAAATTATTACATGGCATGAGAGCTGTCTGGAATTAAGACTACTGTCAACAATGACTAGATCAACACCAACACAATCTACCGGATCAAGTTCCGGAACTACTGGAGTACCTGTCTCCACGACCGCCACTGGTCTCTCAGCCTCTGGACCGTTTCCACCGGCTTATGCGCACATCGGTATGCAGCAACAGCATTAGAATCTGGCTTCTGTCAGTACTCCAGGGATTTCATCGACTGCACCTGCAGCGCAACACCAACAAACACAGACAACAGCACAACAACTGGCATTAGTACAACGACAGGCAACAGCACAACCACAGTTTTCAACTCAGTCAATATCATCAGCGTTTAGTGGAATGAGTCTTGACGGCTCAAGTTACATGCGTGGAGCTTCAGCTCCAAGTTCTGGCTCATTTGCCTTCTCACCTTTTGTGCAGCAGCCACAGTCGCAGCAGCAGCAGCCCTTCTACATCTTCGGGCGTTCACCTGCTCAGCAACAACAACAGCAACAGCCACAACAATTTCAGCAACAACAACAACATCAGCAACAACAGCAACAGCCACAGCAATTTCAGCAATAGCAACAACAGCAACAGCCTCAACAGGGTATCATCTTTCAACCACCGAATGTACTTAACAGTACACGGATCAAGACAACCATACCTTCTAACGGAGTTGATATTTACTCCTGGAGCTTCGAATTTGACCTTCTGGCGCAGTCCGCCGGGCTTTGGCCATTCTTCACCGGAGAATTCACCTATCCTGTTACGGGAACACAACTGGAATAGCAGAGTTTCTTGCACGCCTCTCTTGGGGCGTACACGGTTCTCGTTCGAAACTTGTCACCAAAGGAGCAGCTCGGTGTCCGATCTTTTCATTCAAGCTTTACGCCAGCTGAAACTGCATGGAACCACTTAAACGAGGTGTACATGGCAAAAGATACAATCACTGTGAGTAAGATTCTTTCGCAACTGACAAGTCTGCAGATGATGACAAACGAGAATGTCATGGATTACGTCAATCGCGTCCGTACACTACGCGATCAACTGGAGAAGAGTGGGGGATACTTCCCTCGTGAGATGTATCTCACGGTCCTTCTTGCTGGCCTTGGACCCGAATGGCGACAGACGCGCGCCTTCCTGCGCATGAATCCGAACCTCTCCGAAGCCGAGATTTCTTCGTATCTTTAAGCAGAGCAGCAAGATCTTGACTTGCAGTCATAACGCAATCAGAAAAAGGGGATACACTTGAGTTTTTACTCAAATCAAGAACCGCAGCAACGACTTCCCCCGAAATATCTGTCTGTCATTTCTGCAAGAAACCAGGACACACTTACCAAACTTGTCGCAGCTGACATCAAAATCGACGCACTACTTCACAGCCATATCATCGTCCGCAGCAGTCGCCGAAGCCACATCAGCCAACGCAGCAGTCGCCGAAGCCACATCAGCCAACGCAGCAGTCGATGTCTCAGACGCAGCAGATGCAGAAACCACCGCAGAATCCACCTCCGTCACAGCATCGTCCTCCGGTTTTTCCATCTGCAACATCAGGAAAAGGGGTTTTGGGATGTCTTACAACAGTTGATGTTTCCAAAACTGATCTCGAGACACAACTCGAAGAAACACAAGTGCTGAAGGCATTCCCTTGCCGCAAGTTTACGCTAACCTTGCTCGAGTCATTTCAGGACCCAATACTTGGTATCTCGATAGCTGTTGTGGTTGGCATATGTGCTCCGCTGAAACAAGCTTCATCACCAATCAGCGTCCACTTCGTCGTCCGATACCTGTCACAGTTGCACACAGACAAACCATTATGGCAAGTGTAATGCTCGAATCAGTCGACACGGGATATTCACTACACGTTACCAACGTTCTTATCGTTGCCAGCCTTGGCTTCAATCTTCTCTCCACAGCTCAACTCCTGGCACACAAGATTCGCACACAAGGGAATTGTGATACAATGGACAAGGAGTTATGGCACAGTCTATCAAATACTTACCTCGGTCGTGCCACTACTCAACATGGCGTATCAGTTCTTCAGTTCACGGCACAGGGCACTTCTGGTGATTCCGAACGCGTTCTTGCTCTTGGTCCCTGGGATCACCCAGACGAGACATATTATCAGCATATGGATATTGATTTTCGGCAACTTCTGTACCAACAGCTTCTCGAACTGCAGCAGCCGTTCTTACCGCACTGGATACTTGGGAGTTTAATACCGCCGATGAAGGCGCCAACGTTTGGCGAACGTTTTATAATACCCGCGAGGCCTTCCAAGGAACTCCAGCTCCACTTTGGGGCGAAATTAGCGGACTCGCAGCTGATGAACCCGAAGTCGTCAAAGAAGCAGTAAAAGCAAAAGTCATCGAGCAGCCGAGTCTTCCAGTAGCCATCGCAGGACCATCTGCTCACACATCAACCGAAGCAGCATCAGTGTTTGCAATCGCAACTGCAGCAAACCCTTCAAATATTCAGTTACCACTTACTCGTTTCGTCGAAGGAGAGATTGACATGTCGCGAGCTCTTTCTCCTTTCATCATTTCTTCATTTTATACTAACACTTAATTTTATCTGCGATCATCAGGACACAAAGCCACCGAAGAAATTTGGCACCAGCGGTTAGGACATCCATCGCAAGGCATTTTAAACCATTCAATCCGAGCAGCAGTTCTTGAGAAAAACAGCCTTCTCTTACCTGACGGCACGGAGATGAAGCCGCAGTCTTGCCCGACGGTCTGCACCACGTGTAAGGTCACCAATCTTACCCATGGCCCGTTTCCGAGTCATTTTCCTGGCTCCATTCGTTACAAACTGATGCAGAAAGTCTACAGCGATATTCTTAACTTACCTGAAGCAGGACCTAAAGCAGAGTAGTACGTTATTACCTTCATCGAAGCATCTACTCGCTATGTTTGGACAGCCAACCTTCTTGCTCGACATCTTGCCCATTTGGTCTTCATCGCATGGCTCGCCGTCGCTGAAAGAGAGTCTGGAGCAAAACTGCAAGAATTCCAGAGCGATGGTGCACGGGAGTACACGAGCAACGCCTTCACAGACTACCTCCAAACCCTCGGCATCAAACGGAAGCAGTCACTGCCGCATGCACACCAACAGATGGGGGTAGCAAAAAGGATGAATCGGACTCTGCAGGAGAAGATGCGTGCTCTACTGACGCAGGCAGCTCTTCCTCCTCGCTTTTGGCCTTATGCGATGGACCACGCCGTGCAGTTACACAACCTGCTGTCTTCCACGTCACTGCCCGAGTTTTCTTCTCCGCACCTGCAGTGGACACGTACAGTGGGAAATACAAAACTTTTATGAGTTTTTGGGTGTGTCGTGCAGTATCGACCTCCAACTGCAGCACTCAGCAAATTTTCAGAACGAGCAAAATGGGGGGTACACCTTGACATCGAAAAACAGTATGACACATGGAAGAATTTTTATCTTCGATCACACCAAATCGTGCCTTCACGTGATTGTCTCTTCTATGAGCGACTCACCTTGCCCATTTTTCATGCCCACCAGGCAGCAACTGCCAACCCCGCCAGGCTGTTTGAAGGCTCCCGTGCATTTGCAACTGACGAAGCCGACGCTGATGTACAGGACGAAGCAGATTCTGAAGCCTCTGAAGCTGATATTCCCGAACCTGTCACGTCGACTGATATCCCGGAGTTTATTCCTTTCACAGATGCTGACTCGGATGATATTCGCGAAGTCCAGCTCAGTTACGAACGCGATCGTCAACAGCAGCCAATGCCCGCCGTCTCCGACGAAGCAATTCGTGTTACACCTGACGAAATTGGGGGGGCAGAAGGAGCAGAAGAAAATTTCGCAGGTGCAAACGAAGAACGTCCGCGTTTTACAGAAATCGGCTTACAGATACTTGGATTTGCAGTCGCAGTACAGTACAACGACAGTAAAATATCTGAACCGAAAACCGTTCGACAAGCTCTTACGAGTCCTCACCAGAAAAAATGGCGCGAAGCCATGGACAGGGAGCTAGCAGCTCTCAAGAGTCGCGGCACATGGGAGTTAATACCGACATCAGAAGTGAAATCAAGAAAGGTACTCACCGGAAAATGGGTCTTCCGTGTCAAGACTAATGCAGATGGGTCGTTTGAGAAATTCAAGGCGCGATGGGTCGTCCGCGGGTTCGAACAGACTTACGGCATCGACTACGAGCTGACTTTTGCTCCCGTCGGTCGACATACGAGTGTTCGAATTCTGCTCTGTGTCGCCGCCTGCCGCAATCTACGACTTCGACAAATCGACGTGGCAAACGCTTTTCTCTACGCACCCATCGACGCACTCATTCTGGTAGAGTACCTGCATTTGTATACTACTAACCCACCGAGCGTATGCCGTCTCAGAAAGTCGCTTTACGACATTAAACAGGCACCCCGGCTCTGGCAGCAGTATCTTCACCCACAGCTTATCACTGCTGGATTTCGACAACTACCGCATGATCAGGGGATGTATCTTCTAACCGACGGCAGCAACTATATTTTACTCGTGGCCTACGTCGACGACATTCTCTACGTCAGTACTACCGATTCGCTCACCGATACCTTCACACTGAAATTACGAAAAAATCTACAGCTTACCATCTCCGAAACTGTCTCACAGTTTCTCGGTCTAAACATTACCTGCTCACCGACGTCTATTCACCTCACCACGTCGAAGTACGCAGTGACACTTGCTGCCCGCTTCAACCTTACTCCTACTGCAGTCTCTACACCGTACCACTCGCTACCGACTGACTACAAACCGAATACTGCACCATTGAGTCTAACCGGTTTACAGATTTATCAACAGCAGTTAGGCTGTTTACTCTTCGCCGCCGTTACTTGCCGTCCAGATCTAGCCTACGCAGCTAGTCAACTCGCTCAGTTCCTACACCGTCCTGAAGAGGAACACCAACTCGATCTCCTCCGCGCGCTTCAGTATTTCGTCTCGACTCCCGACGTTGGCTTAGTCTACAATGTCGTCGACTGTAAAACTTTATACCTACACGGCTTCGTCGACGCCGATCACGCTGCTGATACTAAAAATCGGCGCTCGCGTACTGGATTCATCTATCGCCTTGAACCTAGTGGGCCTATTTCTTGGAATTCGATGAAGCATGAGCTGATTGCTCTCTCCTCTGCTGAAGCTGAATTTATCGCTGTCTACACAGCAACACGCGAAGGACTTTACCTACAGGAACTATTGGAAGAAGCGAAGTTGACGACGAGTACTCAGTTTACTCTGCAATGCGAAAAACAAAGTGCAGTTCGCATCGCGCACCAGCCTGGCTTTGTCAACAGGACGAAACATATTTCACTGCGTTACTTTTTCGTCAAGGATGAAGTCGAGAAGGGGAGGATGTGATTGGTCTATTGTTCGACCAACGAAATGGCTGCCGACTTCCTCACGAAAAAGCTGACACGACAGAAGTTTCAGTACTGTAACAAGCTTTGCGGGATCTTCAAGAAGTGACACTATCGAACTTCCAGAAATGAAGGGGAGTGTTGTGATATAATTCATAATTAGCATTTCTGTAAGTCGTTTATCGATAGATAGTGTCGAATCCTACTGTAGAATATAAGTCAGTAGGATGACGTCAGCAAATAGCGCTCGTCATGAGGACAGTCGTTTCAGTCACGCGAACAGTTGCATCTCTTCATTATCATTTAGGGCACATAGCACGATAGTGACGAACACGTACATTAGCGAACAGGTACTTTCTTAGAGCTATAATACTTGTTATGCCTTTCCATTATTAACTTTGATTATCCACAAGTTCATGTGCTCAGATTATTCAACCTTGACTATCATTCTTTTACAAGACTTCCGCTGTCTTACTAGTCTACCATTCCAGTAAAGATCCTAGGCTAACACTCGAGGTTTTCCAAGTGTTCGTGTTTGCAGATTCTATACTTCGTCTCATGCAACACCTATCAAATTATTACACCTGGTACTGAACGCACTTATGTAGAAATACGCCCTAACCCGTGACCACAGAAATTATAACAGCAAAATTACCGAGGTGCGGCATTCCCTCCACTTCAGCGCTAACAAACTAAAATCTTTGCGCACCCTGTCGAGTGAAGCCCAAGGCACGTCGTCACATCAGATCTGCAACATGTCAGTCATCTGATCACGCGAGATCCTTTAACTACAGTAAAGGGTAAGGCTGCGCTGGAGTTATACCCTTATGTGAAAAAGTACAAATATTTAGGACCCTTATATTACAAAGTAACTTTAAAATATACCCTTACAGAAAAAGTGGCAGCAAGCGAGTACCCTTACAAGAAAAAGTACTTCTAATTCTATCCAGAGGCCTGTTCCATTGGGTAGCTTGTCCCAGATCGAGGTGTCGAACAAGACCACTTTTAGGAACAAATCTGCAGATTGTGACATGACTTTCAGAGGAGTGTGGAGTGCAGTCGTCATAGCATTTCATATCTCAATGATACAGCACACTCATAGTTAGAAGTACATGGATGTTCTAAAGGACGAAGCTAAACAGGCAGATGCCGACTAGGAAAGTGGGAGAGGGGGGTGGGAGCAATCAGAGAAGAGAAATGAGAATGAGACTAGGTGGCAGATCCATCGGACTTGCGAGAATGTGAAGGAGCTTGTCTCCTTTACAGCAAAACTCCTCTTCAAATCGAATCACAATATGTTAATTTTTTATTCCTAAAAAAATATTCATCTTGTGGAGGTTGCTGCTGCATCTCCTGGAGGCCGATATCTTGAAAGCTAGTGCGTTATCCGAGGGCTGTTATCAAAATCATTCTTAGCAGGATTCGTCTGGATCAGGCCCCCAGAAGTCAGGAAAATTTTCCTGATTCAGGAAAAAAACAGGGTGTTGAGGGGTACCAGATCTGATTTGCTAGGGTTTTGTTTTTGGCATATCCTGAAATTTCAGGGTTTTTTTGTAAGGGATATCTGTCAGGTCAGTTTTTTTTTGTAATGGATCCTGAAATTTCAGACTTGTATCGAGCATGGGTTCTGATTTTGTCAAAGGCGTGATTTGCGGGTCCCCCCCAGAATTACAGCAATATGCGCATATTCCCCCACAAGACTGGCCTGACTGCCAGGTTCCCGCCTGCAGACATCGCTTGCTCTGTCACATGTTGCCGCGCTGCCTCACGGCATTGGTCCTTCTCAAAGTGTCGGCCAGCACACAGTTTGGCTGCATGCGTGGATTGGTTGCCTTTATAAATGCTGCCTGAATAGCCAATCACGCGTACGCCAGCGATGATGACCCAGCTTCAACACCACACTCCAGTTCGACGCCGACGCGCATGCGCTGCGCTAGTTTTCGGTCCAGATTCAGGAATACAGGAAGCCAACTGTGCGTGGCTGGCAAAGTGTTCGCGCCTCGCCATCGTTCCCTTTCCCTCCTGCGTCTTCTTCATCTGTTTCTTCCCACGGTAGAAACAGCCACTGCGTTAGCCACTCCCAGCGTGACCTTCCACCCGCAGTGTCGTTGTTTTACAACCACTCCGTCGTGTGTCTCTGCTCGTCGACCACCCTAGTGAGCCCCGTCCACATGCCTGAGTCAGGCGACGTGGAATTGGACGACGATGGCGACGACAGCGGCAGTCACCGTGCCTAAGCCCCCACTGGGCTTGACATGCTCCTTTTGACGCTAGGTAGTTTTCCGAAGACTCCTCGTAACCCTCCAACGGAACAAAACCCCCTATGCGCCTCGCAGTCGGTCGCCTCAACTTCTCAAGGTATTGTCGAGCCGAATTCCGCGCCTATTCCAGGCCCATCACTGGCTAATGCTTTTACCTGTAGTCCAGGTTCCGCCACCCCCGTGAAACCTGGCGGTCGATACCGGCAATCCACACTGGGGAATTTCCAACGCGGTCAGCCGACGACGCCCCGCCCCTCAGCCATGTGCGAAGATGACGACAGCGATGGCGACGACACTACCGCTGCACCCGACAAGTTTCGATCGCCTAAGGATGTCTACGGCGAAGCCCTCAGCAGGTTTAATACGCGGTGGTCCGAGCGGCTTCCCTGGCTTATGATCGTTAAGACTGACGCTGGATTCCCTGCGTTTCAATGCAGTCTGTGCCTTGAGCATGCAGGACTCATAGGGAAAGCCGGCAAACGCGGCGCAGGGCTGACAGACGTGCAGTCGTAGGCATTCAACGCTGCCGCTCAGCAGGAGTAGAGCGAGCAGAGCGAGCAGTCGTAGAGCGTCGACGCTGCCGCTCTGCTCGCTCTACTCCTGTCTCACATCAACGCCATCGGTGTCGACCTCCGGCGGGTCGTGGGCATAAGCACCGATGGCGCTGCTGTTATGATGGGGTCGAAGGCTGGCCTTGTGACGCGGCTGCGGATGCAAATTCCACACTTGGTGTCGTGTCACTGTATTGCGCACAGGTGAGCGTTGTTGTTTTCCGCTACTGTACCTCGGGTTAAGTGCACTAGTGGTTTCCGCATGTGCAATGTGTATTACCCCACTCCCAAGGCCCAACATGTACCAATTTTTTTTCGTTTTGTCCCACCCTCCAGAGAGGCACTGGCAGCTAAAGCAGCGGCGGAATCCTTGCCAGCGTTCAAGATGATTGACGATGCCATCAAGGAGCTCGCTGAGTACTTCGGACAATCCGGCCCATGGCACCAGCGCTTCTTGGACCCGCAGGAAATCTTCACCTCGACGAACCTCGAACTTCAAGGCATTCATAACATCCGATGGCTCTCCCGCGGTGAGGCTGTCATTAGGTTAGTCAAGGTTCTACCCGCCATCGTCGTCATGCTCTCGGAGTGGACTAATACCCGGATCTCCAGGATAGTGACAAGCTACCGCTTCTGGTTCCTTGTCATGTTCCTTGTTGACGTACTGGAGCAGCTAAACATCCTCAAGAAGTCCTTCCAGGAGCGTCAGGTGAGTTTTTCTTTACTGTGACAATGAGTCGTTATTAAACCACCCTGGTTCTGTATATATACACATTCCCCTCCCTTCCTCCCCTCCCCCTCTTCCCTGCCCAAACCTCAGCTGGAGTACTCGGCCGTCCACGCGCAGATCATCCGCACAACAACCCTGCTGCAGAGCCGCTATGGGGACGCCGAAGACTTCGGCGGGGGACCGAAGGACCGTCTCACCATCTTCCTCACCCGTCACGGCCCGGGCAGTTCTCGCGAGGTCACAGCTGAGGGGGTCGACTCCGACGGTCGTCCGGCTTCCTTTACCTTCGTGCTGCATGAAGATCGCTTGCCCAGTTATCCGGGGGAGGGCGATCACGACGCGTGCCAGAGGCTCTGTGTGGCCATGGCGACAGGCATGGTGTCGAACTTGAAGGAGCGGCTGGGTGATCTGGGGAAGCTCTCTGGCTGCCGCCTCTTCTCTGTCAACCTCTGGCCCCCTAACTGGGAGAGAGCTGCACACAAGGCCCAGTGCCTTGACTGGTTCTTCTCCCTTGTTACTCTTTATCGTGCAGATGAGGCAGAGGAGATTCTTCCTGGCATTGACAAGCGTGCAGCCATGAGAGAGGTGCCTCATTTCTGCCCTGTCATTGCTGCTCTTCCCCAGGCCGACCGAAGCTTTCACGCTGGGCTCACGGCCATGCTGAAGACACCTGACTGGCAGGATTCTTACCCGAACCTGATGAAGCTGTGGATGGCGGTGGCAGTGCTTCCTCTCAGCACTGTGGAGTGCGAGCGCAGATTCTCTAGGCAGAATGTGATTAAGAGCTAGCTGCGTAGCAGCCTTAAAGATACTAGGCTTGGTGACGTCATGTGCATGTCACTGTTAGACTATGACCCGGACTATGATGCAGTGGTGAAGATATGGCACGCTTATAAGAAGCGTAAGCCCTTCAACAACACCCCTCAGGCCAAGCAAGACGGCTCGAAGAAGGGAAAGGGGGTAGCAGAAGAGGCAGAGTGGGGTGTAGGTAGTAGTGACAATGTGGACGATCTTGATAATTTCGAGTAAAGTTCCTTGCTTCTCAATTTTCTCTTCATTTTGTCAATCAGGGAAAAAAAAACCATCTATCTCTGTCCATTCAGCATTTTTGTCCCACACAATCCTGACCCCTAAGCAAAAAGATTTGGGGACCTCTGAAAATTCAGTGAAAAAACCACGGGTAGCAGGCCTGACGTTTAAAAAAAAACCCCCCTGAGCTGTCGACTAAAAAAAAATAAAATTACCTTGAGGGCTCAGTTTTCAAAAAATGCCTACCCTGATTTGTAAGTGTTCAGAAATCTGGAACCCTGAAAATCCCAGGGTTCACCGAACGCGTTCAGGGGAAGAGAGGAAGCGAAACGGGGAGGGAAAAGGGGGGGGGGGGGGGGGGGGTCGAAATACAGTAGTGGGGAATGGGAGAAGCGAAACGGAGGGGAAGGGGGTATCGAAACGGAGGGGAGGGGGGAAGCGAAACGGAGGGAGAGGGGGGGATCGAGGCGAATGGGGCAGTGGCAGAAACCTCCCGCGCTTGCAGCGCTATGGGCGAATTGAGTACGTAAATCATACGCGATCATCTAACGGCTGAAAATTGTCGAAACGTTCGCGATTGATCGTGGCCGTCGAAGTTTGATGGACTTTCAGTTGACCACACGGGCAATAACAAAAGTGAATTTCTTTTTGTGCTATCACTGCCTATCAAGACTTAGCTAATTTTTGTGGGTTGTTAGTTAGGTGTGCCCCCGCCCAAAATAGCCGCCCTCCCCAATTCCCTCCCCCAAATCTCACCCCACACCTCTCAAAGCCCGGTACATTCGAGAACTGCCTTGCTGGAAGCCGGGGTTATGTCTGGCTCGGCTATGGTTTTACAGGGGTTTTTCCAGATGGGCCCAAATCGTCTGAGCTAGCAAGAAAACTAGGTCAGGTCGCGTAAATCTGAGCCGTTAATGGCTGACCAACGATGAACCGCTGAGAAACGTCGAAACGATCGCGTTCGATCGTGACCGTCACAATTTGGTGGATTTTTTTTTTGGAACTGGGGGCCTTGGGGAAATTCCGAAATGAACCAATGCTGCTAGAAAACATCAGTTTGGCTAAACTTAGGGGGGAGGCGAAACGGAGGGGGCACGAGAATCAAAACGGAGGTGAGCGGGGGATCGACATCGAGGGGGATGTCTGCGAGAGTGTGGGAGGGGGAATGTCTGTCTGTACAACAGGACTTAGACAATTTTTTGTTGAGGAGAGTGTTGAGTGACCCGCTGGGGTTGCCCTTGAGATCCTCGGGGAAGGGCCACAGGTGCAGAGCCTGGGGGGCTATGGGCGCACTTACCCGCTATTCAACAAGCCCTTTTAACCCAGTGGTTAGTGACTGGGTTTCTGACATGGTATCAGAGCCAAAGGTCTTGGGTTCAACTCCCAGTGCCAGCGCTGCAGAGGCGCTCGTGTCTTCCACCTATCCCAGCGGGGGGGGGGTGTTGAGTGACCCGCTGGGGTTGCCCTTGAGATCCTCGGGGAAGGGCCACAGGTGCAGAGCCTGGGGGGCTATGGGCGCACTTACCCGCTATTCAACAAGCCCTTTTAACCCAGTGGTTAGTGACTGGGTTTCTGACAGAGAGTGCTACTCTGGCTACTAGGACTTAGCCGATTATTTGTGGGTTGTTGCGGGTGTAGGGGGGGGGGGGTTGTCTACCATAGGACTTAGCCGATATTTGTCAATTTTTGTGGGGTGTGTAGGGGGAATGTCTGTACAATTAGGACTTGGCCAATTTTTGTAGGTTGCTGTGTGTGTGGGGGTAATGTTTCTAGAGATTGGGGACATCGCCGAAATTTCAGGTCTGTGAGGCACGTGGAATCGCATTCAAGGTTCGTACGCGTTGCTCCCTGAAAACTCAGTATTGGCATAACGCAATCCCTGAAATCCCAAGTGTTCAGAAACTTATACAACCCTGAAGGGGCTAGGGTTAAGAAAAATCCAACCCTGAAAATTAAGGGTTGGCAAAAAAATACCCTGTGAAATCAGGGAATCAGGGTAAAATACCCTGATAACGACAGGCCTGACGGGTAGTCCTTTGCAATCAGGATGACTTAAAACCAATCTGAGGGCCTGGTCTGGATCCTCAATTTAGACGCGAGGGCCATAAGGAAGCCAATACGTAAAGCTGGTGCCAAATGTGAGCCAAGCCATGTTCTACATATTGCACTGCATAGTGGTAAGCTCAGACCAGAAAGCGAGGCCAAATAGGTTGAGGGTTTGAGGCCATAACGCCATCCATCCACCCATGATGCATTTGCATGCTCCTTCAATCCTCCTGTTTCGGTCGTCAGCACACCAAGGGTCAACAGCACAAAACACACCAGTTACACCCACATTGAAGCAGCCAATACTGGGACACCTTCCCACAGCAACTTTACTCCGTTCCCTTGCGGCAACACCTCAAACCCCCGATACTTCCTCCCTCCCTTCCTCACCACCCCCCTAAGCTCCTCCATCACATCCTCCTCCACTTCCAAACCTACAAACCCGGCTCGGTGCATCCGAGCCTGCCACTGCTCCAGGCTCTCGGCCCGAACCGTCCTCTGAATCCCCTCACAAGCAACAGCATTCACAATGTCCCGGGCGAAGTAGAGGCGCTCGCACGTGTGGCGGTGGGGGCTGTCCCGGGGGAGGGCGGCGTCGAGAGAGGAAAATATGGAGGAAAAGACGCGGAGGGTGGCGTGGAAGCGTGGCAGGAAGAAGGGCGAGTTGAGTGGCGCGTCGATCTCAACAATGACAGTGGCTAGAGGGGAGAGGGAGCGGATCCACTGCAGGGGGTAGAAAGGGGGGGGAAGAGGGAAGAAGGGCGAGTTGAGGGGTGAGCTCATCTCGATAACCACGGTTGCTGCGGGGAGTGGGAGTGGATCCACTGCAGGGGGAAGAGGGGGGGAGGGGGGGAGGAGGGGGGAAGAAGGGTGAGTTGAGCGGCGCGTCGATCTCAAAAATGACGGTTTCTAGAGGGGCGAGGGAGCAGATCCACTGCAGGGGGGAGAGGGGGGAGACGGGGAAGGGGGGGGGGGGCGGGAGGGGGACAGAAGGGCGAGTTGAAGGGTGCGTCGATCTCAACGATCACGGTTGCTAGAGGGGCGAGGAAGCGGATTCACTGCAGGGGGGTGGGGGATGACGGGGTAAGAGAGGGGAACTCACAATGCATTTCACCACAGCCACGCAGAGACACAGCACTCACCCTCAGCAGCGCCTCCCTGGGGTAAGACCGAGCAAGGGAGATTCATCCGCCAGAACAGCAGGCTCATGTTGCACTGCCACCAAGGGCCGCTCATCTTAAAGCCATTGACCCATAATGCATACTTTTGCGTTCAAGATTAATAATCTTGAAGGGCGAAAATAGGGTAGCCGGGTTCCGGGTGAGCCAGTCTTGCCCGAGTTTTGGCGACCAAGGGATGCGGGAGTTCCCCCCCAAACTTGAAAAACCGAGAATGCATCTTGGGACTTTTGAAGCGTACTTGACTACATTCACGACCCCCCACCCCCATTTCCCCCCGCCCCCCGTTTGAGTCTGCACTTCGCAACTTTTTGTTTGTGCGCCCCCCCCCCCCCCCGTTTCCCCTTGTCCCGCCTTGTGTCTGCAATTTGCAACTTTTGTTTGTGCTGCCCCCCCCGTTTCCCCCTGCGCCCCTCTCGAGTCTGCAATTCAAATCTGCAAAAACAAACTTCTGCTGTGTTTTCCCCCCTTCCCCGCTAGTCTCTCGTTTTCCCTGCGCAGCCCTTCCCTTGTCCCCCGCTCCCATGCATGTTCCCACGGGTGCTTTGCGCTGGCTGCCCATCTTCGTTCTTTGCCTGCACGTTTTTCCCGCTCGGCTTCCTGCCCTTTTTGCACTCTCGCCAACAGCTCGCTCTACTTCGCAGCCCGTTGACTGACACTCTACCGGTTCATCTGCATTATGGGTCAACCGCTTTAATGTATGGGCTCATCTACTTCAACCAGCACTCACCATCAACAGCACATCCCTTGGGTTAGACCGCAGCACGGAGTCATCCGCCAGGAAAAGCAGGCTCATGTTGCACTGCACCACTGCCACCCAGGGCGTATCTAACTCAACAAGCACTCACTCTCAGGAGAGTATCTCTAGGGTTCGACCGCAAGACCGAGTCATCCGCGAGGAACAGCAGGCTCATGTTGGGCCCCCCCATCTTGACATGTGGGCTCATCTACTTCAACCAGCACTCACCCTCAGCAGCGCATCCCTCGGGTTCGACCGCAGCACAGAGTCATCGGCCAGGAATAGAAGGCTCATGTTGCACTGCACCACCGTCGCCTCGCCCTCCTCCACCTCAACCTCCTCCTCCAACGCTGCCACCACCGACCGCATCCCCATCGCCCCCCCAAAACCCCCTCCCCCGCCCACAGAAACCCCTCCAAACCCTCCCCCAAACCCTCCCCCAATCCCTCCCCCAAACCCTCCCCCAATCCCCCCTACGCTCCCCCCTCCGCTTCCCCCTCCGCCCCCCCCAGCCCTCCCTGGCAGCGGTGTGGCAGCAGCGGCGGGGCCCACCGGGAGCACCACAGCTTTGAAGCGGAAGGGGATGGCGAGGGCCGCTGCAGCGCGGGAGAGCAGGCGGCCAGAGAAGGCAGCGGAGGACTTGGAGTCGGTGAGCTCGTTGCGGCATGTGATGTCAACGCCGGTTATTCTGAGAGAGGGCGGCCCACTGGGGAAAGCAGCTAGGGCCTGAGGGAAGGGCGGGAGCAGAGGGGAAGGCAGGAAGCAGAGGGGAAGAGGTGGCAGTAGAGGGGGGAGGTGAGAGCAGCAGAGGGGGGAGGTGAGAGCAGCAGAGGGGGGAGGTGAGAGCAGCAGAGGGGGGAGGTGAGAGCAGCAGAGGGCGGAGGTGAGAGTAGCAGAGGGGGGAGGTGAGAGCAGCAGAGGGGGGAGGTGAGAGCAGCAGAGGGCGGAGGTGAGAGCAGCAGAGGGGGGAGGTGAGAGCAGCAGAGGGGAGAGGTGAGAGCAGCAGGGGGGGGAGGTGAGAGCAGCAGAGGGGGGAGGTGAGAGCAGCAGAGGGGGGAGGTGAGAGCAGCAGAGGGGGGAGGTGAGAGCAGCAGAGGGGGAGGGAAGGCAGGTAGGGTTTGAGGGAGGGAACGGAGGCGAGAGAGCAGGGAGAGAGAAAGAAAGAAGCACAGGACTCGGATTGCATGAGCGTGTTCTTCCATTTGCTTGCTCCCTTCTATCATGGCTAACAACTCTTCCATTTGCTTGCTCCCTTCTATCATGGCTAACAACTCTTCCATTTGATGTCAATGCCGGTTATTCGGAGGCATAGAGGCCCTCCCGCATCGACCTGCGTTGACCTGCGTTGACGTGCATGCATCTGCATTGACCTGCATTGACCTGCATTAACCTGCATTGACCAGCAAGGATCTGCACTGACCTGCATGCACCTGCATTGACCTGCATGGATCTGCACTGACCTGCATGCATCTGCATTGACCTGCATGGATCTGCACTGACCTGCATGCATCTGCATTGACCTGCACGTATCTGCACTGACCTGCATGCATCTGCATTGACCTGCATTGACCAACAATAACCAGCCTTGTTGCACCACAGCAGCAGCCACTTCAGCAGCTCCAGACAGAACCCAAGCACGTTCCTGATGGAGCTGGAAATGATGCACATTGACCAGCATTGACCGCCATTGACCGCCATTGACCGCCATTGACCAGCATGGATCAGCACAGCAGCAGCCTCACCTGCAGCAGCTCCAGCCAGTACCGCCCCATCCAGAACCCAAACACGATGATGTGGATCCGACGGCTGCCGTGCACTGCAGCGAGCAGCGGTCTCATGGCGGAGATGTGGCAGAAGTCGAGATACGGCAGCGCCGAGAAGCACCGCTCCATGGCCGATGCTATCTCCTGCGCTGACGCGTTCAGCCCGCGGTTGTACTGCTCCGCGCCGCAGCCTGCCTGTCGGGCTAGCAGGGCCTGGGTGAAGTGCGCGGCTACCCTCTGCGCTGCAGTGCCCTTTTCGTTGATCACTGGGCGCAGGTGCGCCAGCAGACGGCGCGATAGGGGCTGTGCAACCATCGCAGGGGGCAGAAGGGGCAAGGGGGTAGGGGAGGGATGGATGTGGCCCAGGTCGAGGTACGGCAGCGCTGAAAAGCACCACTCTGCTATCTCCTGCGCCGATGCGTTGAGCCCGCGGTTGTACTGCTCTGCGCGGGGGGTGGGGGAAGGGCGAAAAGGAGCAGGGAGGGGGATGGGTTGTGGTGATGTGGCCGGCTACCCGAGTGGGGAATGGGGAATTAGGAGTGGGGAATGGGGAGTGGGGAATGGGGAGTGGGGAATGGGGAATGGGGAATGGGGAGTGGGGAATGGGGAATGGGGAATGGGGAATGGGGAATGGGGAATGGGGAGTGGGGAATGGGGAATGGGGAATGGGGCTGAAGGAAGGTGAAGGTGAAGCGGGCAACTGCGGCGCTCGTTGATGTGGAAAGAGACGTAGGAGGGAATGATACGCAGGGGTGCTGCGAGATGCAGGGGAGCCAAGAGACGCAGGGAAGCCAAGAGACTCAGGTGAGCCAAGAGACGCAGGGGATCCAAGAGACGCAGGGGAGCCAAGAGACGCAGGGGAGCCAAGAGACGGAGGGGAGCCAAGAGACGCAGGGGACCCAAGAGACGCAGGGGAGCCAAGAGACGCAGGGGACCCAAGAGACGCAGGGGAGCCAAGAGACGCAGGGGACCCAAGAGACGCAGGGGACCCAAGAGACGCAGGGGACCCAAGAGACGCAGGGGACCCAAGAGACGCAGGGGACCCAAGAGACGCAGGGGACCCAAGAGACGCAGGGGACCCAAGAGACGCAGGGGAGCCAAGAGACGCAGGGGACCCAAGAGACGCAGGGGACCCAAGAGACGCAGGGGACCCAAGAGACGCAGGGGACCCAAGAGACGCAGGGGACCCAAGAGACGGTGGGATAGGGGCTGGGGAGTGGGGAAAAGGGGCGGGGAAGGAGATGGCTTGAGGGTAATATTATTTCGCAAGCGTTACTTCGACTAATAGGTCTCATTGTGACCTAAGTCAACGTGTGATGTAACACTGTAGGGCATGACGTAACACAATATAGCACCTGTGCTATACCTCGACCTGCCACCATCCCGCCATACCTCGTCCTGTGCTGCCATCGCCTCTGCCAATTCCTCCAGCCTTTGCCGCACCACTGCCATCGGCATTTCACCCTCCCCTTCCCTCCCACTCCTCTCCTCCTCCTCCTCCTCCTTCTCCACCTCCTCCTCCTCCTCCTCCCTCCACTCCCCATTGCTACCAGCCCCACCAACAGCATCGGTGGTGCACGCAGCAGCAGCACTAGCAGAATCACCACCACTACCACCACCACCAGCACTTCCAGCACCGCCACAACTAACACTAGCAGCACCTCCTAGGCCGAGGTGCTGCAGCAAGTCAGGGCTGAACCCCATGCCCTGCAGCGCCCCCTCATCCACACCCATCCGCTGGAGCACGCCCATGTCCACCCCCATACCCCTCAGCACGCCTGCATCCACCCCCATCCCTGCCAGCATACCAGGGCTCACCCCCATTCGCCCAAGCGCCGATGCATCTAGCCCCATCCCCCCCAGCATACCATCATCCAGCCCAGAACACGGCAGCAAACCTGCCCCTGCCCTTTCCCCTGCCCCTTGTGCTGCCCCTTGTGCTGCTCCGCCCACGGCCCCTGCCTCCCCTCTACGCATGTCTGAATCTGCACCAATCATCCCCACGGCTCCCCCTTGCCTCTGCTGCACTTCCTGCCCTAACCTCCCCATCTCCGCTGCTCCCCCCTTCTCTTGTCCCTCGCACCTCCCCCCAACCATGCTGGCGTCATCAGCCTGTCTGGAGCCCGCTCTCCGCTTCCTGGAACCTGCGCTGGGAGGTGATGCCGCCCTGCTTGACTGCACTGGCCAGCCAGTACCATCCTGCCACGTGGCAGGAGAGTTTGCGGGCAGCAGAAAGTGCTGGCTCGGCTGGTATTGGTCAGGCCACTGGGAAACACCGTTCGGGGCTGCATGGAAAAAGTTACTCTGGCTTGGGTGGGGGTGAGGGTAAGAGTTAAGTCCGAAGTGGAAAGGGGGGGAGTGAGGAGAGGGCGGGGAAGTCAGAGAGGGCGCCCAGGCAAGATTGAAGTGAGGGAAGACCGTGGGATAGGGTGGGGCCGACGGGTGGGATAGAGGGTCTAGAGGTCTGCTTCCCGCCACCGAGGGGGGTGAGATAGACGGGCACGTGTGGCTCAGCGACCCGGGGGCTTGGCTTTGTGTGCCTAGAATGGGGGCAAAGGCGGCAGCTGCAGGTCGAGAGGTGTAGCAGTGGGTGGTGACGAGAGCAAGGGAGGAGGAAGGGGAGGTAGAGGCGCCACCACTACCACTACCACTGCCACTGCCGCTGCCACTGCCGCTGCCACTCTTGCTGTCTTCGCTGCTGGAAGTGCTTTTGAGCCTGGTAGGAGGTTGGTTCGCCCTCTTCCGTGCTGCCACCTGGCGAATAACAGGTCGGCGAATCAAAGCCCCACTGCCGGCGCCAACCGCAGCTGTGATCGTGGCTGACATGGGGCCTGCTGCCGCCCGGCATGGAGACTTGATATCCTCCAGCAGCTGTGCCAGCCTGGCAGACATGTCCGCTGGCCGGCGAGTGCCAGCAAGGGCACTAGCGTGGCTGGCAGCAGCGCTAGCAGCCAAAGCGCTGCTGGTCGCCTTTCTGGTAAGTGGCTTGGGAGGACCAACGGCTCCTGAAGCAGTCAGTTTAGCAGGAACCGTTGTTGCAGCGCCCTGTGCGGTGGTAGCGGCAGTCACGGGCGGAGCGAGCAGCAGGGGTCTCTTGCGATGCGGACCGGGGAAGGACATCTCAGAGGAAGGTGTGAAGGCAGGTGGGTGGGAGGGCGGAAAAGAAGGCGCAAGGGAGGGCAGCGCTATCGACACTGTTGCGCCGCCTCCCAACATGCCACTGCGCCGCCCCATGCACGGCGTTGAGTTGCTACCTCCACCCGCATCTGCCCCTCCCCTCAAATCTCCCCCTATTAGCACCTGTCCCCGCCCTCTATCTTGCCGCTCTAAGCTAACAAGCATCTCTGTTCCCGCCTCTGATCCCCCCTCTGCTTCCGCCCCTCTTCCATCCATCCGCGGCATCTGTGCTGCTCCACCCGCAACGCTTGTCTCCGCCTCGTCCCCTTTCCGCGCATCCCATCCGCCATCCCTCCCTCCCCCCGAACATGGCGCGGTGGAGAATTGCTCGAACCAATGGGAATGCATCAGCTGGCAGCCCGCGCAATCGCAGCCGTCCGGGCACGCGGGGAGGAAGACAGGCCCGCCGTCCCCGGCAAAGGCGGGCAAAGCGGAGGAGAGACAGGGGGAAGCGGAAGGGGGAGCAGGAAGGAGGTCAGAAGTTAGGACGGGCCCGCCCTCCCCCCCAGAAGTAGAGATCAGGGGGGAGAAACGAGAGGAGGCGGAGGGGAGAGGCGGAAAGTGGGGTTGACCCAGAGGAGGGGGTCCGGTCGCCTGAGCCCCAGCAATCCTTGTATCGGCCCTCTCCCCCCCTTGCCCTCCGCCGCCCTTCCCCCTCCCCCCTCTCCCATCACCCGTCTCGCCCGTCTCGCCCGTCTCGCCCGTCTCGCCCGTCTCGCCCGTCTCGCCCGTCTCGCCCGTCTCGGCCTTCTCATGCGCCTCCCCTCCGTCCTCCAAGAGGTACTGCACTAGGTCCCAGTCAAGCCCCGAATCTGCGCTGCTGACGTGGCACGCGGAACTGGCGGGTACCGGCTGACGTGGCTGGTCCGTGCTTGCCATGGCGACTCCCATGGCGGCTCCAGTGCCATCTCCGGCCTGACCCGATCCCGCCTGCTGGCGGACGAGATCATCAGCAGCGGGGCCCAACTGAACACTAAAACCCGGCAGAAAGGTCGCGCCGGAAGGATCTAGAGTGCGCGGGAGCCCCGTCGTTTCAGCCTCGACGTCGACTTGATACGACGCGGAAAAAGGAGCAGCCAAAGGTACGGAAGAGCAGGGGTTCAGCGTCCCCTGAGCGAAAGGTACGGTGGAATCTGGAGCCGGGGACGAGGCGACGAGGGTCGCGTCTGAGGGGGGATTCGTGCATCCCGGTTCGGGCGGGAAAATGGAATCCCAAGGTGCGCTTTGGAAGGGCGGCGACGAAAACGTCGAGGCGGGCGGACCTAGTAGGTTCGACATGTCTGTCCGGTGATTGGTGGCTTGTGTGTAGGCTCGCACAGCGTATGGTTGTAATCACGAGATCGTTAAAACGCGTGACGAAGCGGCTTTGGACGTCCAAGAATGACGGATATTCGTTGTACAGTGGCGCACACAGGAGAAAAGAAGAACTAGCCCTAGTCTGGTTCATGAACGAACGCATCACAGGTAGAGACAGAGCAGTAAGCTGTACAACTTATGACTCGAGAATAAGACGCTCAACGGGCTAGATTCGTGTGAGAGATTTTCGAGAGCTCTCTAAAATCTCGCACGAAGTGCTGGACCCGCCAGGATGGAGGTAGACTGTTCGTCGGCTGCAAAATGTAATGCGTAGAATGTTTTGTGGGAATGATGACAGCGAGGATTTGGAGTTGGTCGCATGAAACATGGGGGATCACACCACCAGGAGATACACAGAGGAGCAAATCCCGATGAGCAAATGACAGCCTTGCCTTCAGCTACCAGGAATACCAGCGATTCGCTCTGACACACCACTCGCGATTGCACAAGAGCTCAGTTTCCCCGTAACTCTATGATAGCGAAATCGCAGGCCAGGGGTCCGCAGTGTTTTTTCGTAAACGGCGCCACCAACAATTTTGGACCGTCAGATGACTGGTGAGCTCCACTCAACCGATGGCGGGAATGCATGGCAAATGTTCCAGCGGAGCTTGGGCAGGAGAGAGGAAGCTGGGTCGATGACGTCATGTGATTCTCCTCGAAGTTAGCGCTGCAATAAGTTTGTTGTGATCTTAGGGCGCGGTACACGACATCGTCTTTGGGGTTTGCGGCCAAAAGGCCGGCCCTCACGGTTGGGCAGCCAGAGCGGTCCTGATTTGGAGGCTTGGGGGTTTCCCGCAACCCCCACGTACTGTACCAGAAGCAGGCAACCCTCACCCTAGAGGCAAATTTGCCCCAGGGTTACATGTGGTTAGGGCTGCCAATTTTTTCACATTGCCGCTGTCTGTGGTAGATGGGATTACTGTAGCGTGAAGTTTGCCTCCGCGAACCTTACCTCGAACCCGACCTTGGGGGTCATGTACCCCGCCCTTAGAGCTAATTCTGCGCCTCGGGCCTGACCCGAGGCTGACCCGCAGCCGAAGGAGACGCGGGCCCAGCTTTGGGTCTCGTGATTCTGATGGTCAAGTATTAAAGCGAAAGCGAAAGCGAAAACGAATAGTGACTTTATGACATTGATTGCGAGTCGAAGAGTGGCGGACGAATTTCCAAACGTGCCACTAGCCTGCCGCTAATTTTGTCAGCTAAACGTGAGATTTCAGTAAAACAGCCGTCAGGCTCGGGATTGCCCAAGGCAGTATTTTCCACCTCGGGTGTTCCCGTCTGACAGTAGTGTCAGACACGGGCTTCAGAATTACTCTTACTGTACATATGACGACGCGCAGTAGTTCTCCTCAATCTGCCACCCAAAAAAAGATATGAACTACATAAAGCATCCGGTACTATTTACCCTATGTACTGCATTGCTACATCATCTAAAAAGAGCATTAAATGAGACTTAATAGTCTGAATCATAGTAGTACAATTTATGGCAAGCACCAACTGAGAGTGAATGCAATGCCAAAGCAGAGCTAAAAGGAAACAGCATGCAAAGGGGTGTGCTGTTGAGGAGGCTCAAGGGAGCACCACACAAGAGGCACCCTATTGAGAGGCCTCAACAGCTCACAGGAGCAAACCACAAAAGGCGAACTAGCATGAGCCTGAAGTTAAAAACACACCACCACTCTAGCAAATGACTAATTTGCTGTCTTCAAGAAGGTTCTGCTGCACTGGGAATTCTCCTGGATGAGAACTCTGATTCAGAGGTGCGCATGGGCACTGCTGTGATCCAAGGACCTGCGCAGAGCAGAGGCAGGCAGCGATAGGCGCCACGCACAGCAGACATATTGAGTGCCAGAAGAACACATACAGGGTGAAGGGTGGGTGGAAGAATACGTGGTTGGGATTAAGAGAACGGGGTGGGAGTGCAAGAGGAGGGAGAGAGAGTATGAAAACGTGGAGGTAAGGCAAGGGTGAATGGCTTACTCTGCCTCAATTACCATGGCGGATGTTCCACCAGAGGAGGGAGGGGCGAGAAAGAGAGAGGACACCGGGCGAGGAGAAGAGGGAGAAAGGGAGAGAGTGCTTACTCGGCCTCGATGACCATGGCCGACGCTCCACCGCCGCCGTTGCACACTCCAGCCACGCCTATCTGCCCTCCTTTGCGCCGCAGCACCTGATTGGTGGAGACACACACACGGGTGGTAAAAAGAGGTAAAAGATACAGGTAAGCACACCAACGTGGGCGCTTTAAAAGAAACAGACATGGCCCGATATGCAAATAGCCAACAGAAAAACCCCACCCACTAAAACCACCCCTCCCATCACTACCACCACTACCACCACTGCCACCTACCCCCAAGAGAGTGACGATGATGCGCGCCCCGCTGCACCCCAGCGGGTGGCCCAGCGCCACCGCCCCCCCATGCACGTTCAAGCGGTCCTCAGGGACGCTTAGGAGCTTCTGATTGGCCAGCGCCACCACCTGGGGAGGGGAATGAGGTGGCATGCGGGGGGAATAGGGCAGCAGGAGGGTTGAAGCGCGAGTGAAGCAGTCGGGGTAGAGAGGGATGCGAGAGCAAGGGGGAGGGGAGGAGATGGGAGGGGAGGGGGTAGACGAAGGAAGGCTTGTGAGAGTGGCAACAGGCCCATCCAGAGAGAAGACAGAGGACGAGGAGGAGGGAGAGGGAGAGGGAGAGGGAGAGGGAGAGGGGGGTGGGGGCAGCAGCACGTACGGAGAAGGCTTCGTTGATCTCCCAGCAGTCCACCTCAGCGGGGTCGATGCGCGCGTGTTTCAAGGCACGGGGGATGGCCAGCGCAGGGGCCGTAGTGAAGCGGTCAGGCGCCTGGAAGAGACACACGGGAAGAAATAACAGGAAAGAGAAGGCTTAGGCGATTCTGAGAAATTCCTGAGCAGGAGAGGGGGTGCAGAATGACCATCCCCCACCGTCTCCCACCATTCCCCACCATCTCCCACCATCCCCCACCGTCTCCCACCATCCCCCACCGTCTCCCACCGTCTCCCACCAGCTTCCACCCATTTCCACCATGCCTCATGTCTCTCAGACCCTCACAACACCACCTTCCCAGTCGCCTCTCACCTGCTCTGCATCCGCGAAGCCGCGAATCACGGCCAGCACCTTCAGCCCGAGGCTGTCCGCCTTGCCGCGGCTCACCAGCACCACGGCCGCGGCGCCGTCGCTAATCGCCGACGCATTCCCCGCTGTCACCGTCCCGTGCTCCTTAAAGCACGGCCGCAGATTTCGGAGCTTCTTCTCGTCGAACTTGGCGCACGCCTCGTCGCGGTCCACAATCACCGCCGGCCGCCCCTTCCCCCCCTTCACCTCCACTGGCACTATCTCCCACTCGAACGCGCCCTCCGCGTTCGCCGCCGCGGCGCGCTCGTGCGTGCGAACCGCGTGGTCATCCTGGTCCGCGCGCGAGATGTTATACTCCTCCGCGCAGGTTTCCGCGAAGCACCCCATGGGGTCGTCGGCGTACGCGTCGCACAGCCCGTCGCGCTGCATGCCGTCCATAATCTCGGCATTGCCGAAGCGGTAGCCGCCGCGCGCCTTGGAGAGGTAGTAGGGCGCGTTGCTCATGCTCTCCATGCCGCCCGCCACCACCACCTCGTTGATCCCCAGCATTATGGACTGCGCTGCCAGCGCGATGGCTGGTGGGGGGCCAGGTTTGCAGGTGTGGGAGGGAAAGGGAGCAGAGGGGGATGGTAAGACAGCCTTGAAGAAGTACTAAGGCGCGCTGCCCGTGCTCTCAATGCCGCCTGCAACAACTACTTCTGCTCTCCACCCCCTGCATTATGGACTGCGCTGCCAGCGAGACGGCTGGAAGCACGGAGGAACACCTGGGCGGTCGACAATGGGGAGGTAGTGCGCGGCGGTGCGAGGGGGGTCACAGGGCGCGCTGCTCCTGCTTGCTCTCCATGCCGACAGTCACCTCCACTCCGCCTCGTTAATCCCCAGCATAATGGACTGCGCTGCCAGCGCGACGACGCTCTCCCGCAGTCCGCGCCTGGTGTTGCCCGGTACGACCAACTGCACTCTAACTTACCTCTCAGCACCTCGCATGCCTCGGAGCAGAGACGCACCTTTCATGCCCGACGCACCTTTCATGCCCGACGCACCTTTCATGCCCGACGCGCACACTTTGTTGACGGTGGTGGCGGCGACGCTCTCCGGCAGCTCCGCACCCATCCTCCTGCACTGTATGTAATCGCTCAAACCCTTCCATGCCTAGAGGAATCGCTACGCACCTTTCATGCCCGACGCACCTTTCATGCCCGACGCACCTTTCATGCCCGACGCGCAGACTTTGTTGACGGTCGTCGCGACGACGCTCTCCGGCAGCCCCGCGCCCATGGACGCCTGGCGCGCCGGCGCCTGGCCGAGATTCGCGCTGAGCACGTTTCCCATGACCACCTCCTCCACGTCAGCCGGCTCCAGGCCGGATCGCCGCACGGCCTCTGCGAGAAGGTACATGAAGATCGCGGGGAAGGGAAAGATGAAGGGATTATGGAGGAATCAACACCAGCGGCTGGGTCCGGGCACGGCCGGACATTGTCGGTTAGAGCAAGACTGAAGTCTGGCTTGAAGTCGTGTCGTGAGAAAGAGGAAGAGCGTTGTCCACTGGGGAAGTAACAAGAACGACAGAACCAGCCCATTTTCTAGGCGCCTAAAAAATAGATTCCTCAATGGTTTGGTATGGCGCACCTTTAATGGCGACGGAGCCGAGTTGCGTGGCAGGGAGCGACGAAAGGACCCCCATGAAGCCACCCATGGGGGTGCGAGCAGCGGCCACGATGCACACCTCTGCCATCATCAACAGATCCAACACGCAATCGGACGGTCAGCATTCGCTTCTGAACAGCTGGGTCTCCGAGCGTGAAAATATAGCGATGAAGCTGGCAGCCCCGTCCAAGACCCGGACGGTTTACCACCAAGAGAACAAAATAGCGACAGGCGAGGAAGAGCGGAGCGCTCGCGTAAAATCAGGACGGGACCGCATATTGAAACGATTTGTGAGGCGCCTAAAACATCAAGAAGAATTTGGCGGGTGCCACATCTTGACGCGACGAATCTCCACACAGGGGAAGCGGACTTGATCTTGGAGGCCGACGAGGCGCACCTTTGGGGTGAGTGCCGTGCCGTGTCGCGTGGCCGTTCTCCTGCGCCACGCGGGGGAAAGGCGAGCCAGCCATGCTGAGAATTAACGACTGAAAGGGGTTGCTTGCGAGCGACGCGACAGGTGTGATTCAACTAGTCCCGAAGAAAAGCCCGCTCTTGTTCTCCGCGCTCTTCTACGTCTTCCTTATCTTCGCGATGCGTCGGGAGGCTGTGGTTCGCAAGAGCAGAAGGCGAGAAGAGGGAGACGCGACGAGTTCCAAGCTGTGAGAAGTGGCGATCTAGAGAGGCCTCTCACGATCTTTGACGTGCTGCTGGCAATGGCGGGATCAAGTATCTCACGCAATTTGGCTTCACTACCGAGCCAAGGCGGACAGAAATACCCACCATGCGGAGAGCCTCGCGGGACGAGGCGGAATGGAGATGACGCGGAACCTAGGCTCAGATTTCCCGAAATCACTCTACGAGCCTCTATGAGTGCCGTGTTGTACACTTATGTAACCATATGCACCGAACTAAAACATTTAGGAAACCTCTCAATGATCCTGACCAGGTGCGATTTTGGGCTCAGGCCGGACCCTAGGCTCCGTGTCCTGACCTGAGAGGCGCGGAGCGGGCCGCAAGAGGGAGGAAAGCGGGCAGGGGTTGGTGGGCGGAAGCGAGACGAGTGACGACAGGAAGGTGCGGAAGAAAGTCTTCGGAATTCGCCTCCTCTTCGTGCATTCCTTCCCCGGTCTTGCGCCTGCCGTGTAGCGCCCGCACAGAGATCTGCTCTGCCGCTTTGGCTCCGCTCCGGTCACTGGGAAGAGGGAGCGGTGGCCTAGGTTTCTTTCGAGCACGTGGGAACAGAGTCGCGAGGGCAAGGTCCGTCGCAGTTGGCTGAGCTGATATGGCGACAGAGTCGCCTGGCTTTCGTTCGGCTGCGATCTTCCTACACCCCACGATGATGTAACCCTACGAAACAGAAAATGTCGCGAGGTTCGCTACGCAACTCGACATTGGTGGCGCCGACACAGAAACCTAGGCGGCCAAGCCAATCGGAGCAGAGCGAGAGTTTGAATTCTTCGGAGAAAAATACGTCGATGGGTGCGAGCGATTTGCCACCGTGCTCGCGGCGGTGAAGTCGGACACCCAAGACCAATAAAAAGCCAGGGGCAGTGCAAACCACAGACCTGTGGCGGACAAACAGCTCACTCGGTTCGTCAAAATCGCATGTTGGGCAGCATGACAAAAGAACCAAGCTTTTAATTGGACACCGTTCGGTCACTACAATACTGCAGCCTGGAATCGTACACTCGAGGTGCTGGGCTGATGGCAAGTAAGAATGATTCTCCAACAAACCCACACGAACGCAATGGCAAAAGAACCGCCATAATGTCAGCCCAATCAAAGAGCTGATAACTTCAACACGTACAGTTGTTCGATTACGTATTTCGGTAAAAAGTAATTCCTGGAACAGAAACTCCATGTCCAACTCAACTACCGTACTAGGCATAAAGTGCATCTAGGTCCTCCTGGAACTTTCGTCGAACAACATCCCGCTTTAGCTTCAAGGCTGCTGTCAAAAGACCACTCTCCGGAGTCCATGGCTCTTGGAGGAGCTTGATCCTCGCAGGCACTTCAAACTTTTCAAGCTTGCCCTCCTTGCTCACCTGATTTTGCGAAGGAAAGCACAAGAAACGACCAGCATGGGGTAAAAGGGATTAGGGACAGCAATTATCCTGCATTGAGCATGAGGCACCTGGTTCTAAAAATGTTCATCTCAAATGAACCGATGGTTAAGAAAATGCATCCACTCACCTCAGCAACAGACTTGGCCCAGGTGGGAATGGCTGGCTGGAACAAAATATCTCACCTCAACAAGGGACTTAAGCACTTCCGAAACCGTATCCGGGCTTCCCAGGAGCACGCCATAGTCAGCAGTGTCTACACCCTTGGCTTTGGCCCACGCGAGAATGGCGGGCTTGGACGGCACGACGAGGGCGATGGTGAAGGACTTGAAGGGGTCGGCGTACAGCATCACGTTCTCCACGTAGGAGCTCACCTGGAGGACCGCCTCCACCTGATAAAAGGCATCAGACGGGGAGGAAAACGAGAAAGCTCTGGTTGGGTGTGGGAGATGGTTGGGTGTGTTCTGGATGTACATGAAAGCTTGTATAAGGGGTCGGCATTGAGCATCACATTATCCACGTAGCGGCTCACTTGCAACACAGCCTATCACACGACGCACTCTCGAGCTTCAATCCGCTGGGTTGTTGTAACGACAGACCGAGTACGGAGACAGAAGAAAGGTAACTGCAGTCTGATAAAACACACAAGCAAAGAGGACGACCGCCCTGCTTATTTTGCCCACTCACACTCCATGCCTTACCAGTCCCAGCGACGCGCATTCCTCTACCTGCAGCTTTGCGATGCCCTTCCTGTCGAGGATCCGAAACACACCATGCTTTATTATGAAATCCCCCCTCTCTTCCCCTACCCCACCTCACCTTTCCCAGGGTCAACGTATTCCCCGGCCTGCAGCTTCACATTTCCTTCCTCCTGTCAGTGATTTGGAACATGCCATGCCCCACCCTCGATGTTCTAAGTACCCCTCCTCCCCCCTTCTTATCTCCCAGCCCACCTTTCCCAGCGACGCGTATTCTCCAGACTGCAACTTGACAGTGTCCTTCCTGTCGATGATCTGGAACACGCCATGCTTCGCTTTCTCATTCTCTACCACCCCCCTCTTTTCTCCCATATCATCTTCCCCACCCTACCCTCCTGAGCAACACGTATTCCCCGGCCTGCAGCTTGACGATGTCCTTCTTACGGTGGATGATCTGGAACACGCCATGCTTGGCCAGCTTGTTGTGTCTACCCCTCCCCCCTCCCACCTCACCTTTCCCAGCGACACGTATTCCCCGGCCTGCAGCTTGACAATGTCCTTCTTACGGTGGATGATCTGGAACACGCCATGCTTGGCCAGCTTGTTGTGTCTACCCCTCCCCCCTCCCACCTCACCTTTCCCAGCGACACGTATTCCCCGGCCTGCAGCTTGACAATGTCCTTCTTACGGTGGATGATCTGGAACACGCCATGCTTGGCCAGCTTGTTGTGTCTACCCCTCCCCCCTCCCACCTCACCTTTCCCAGCGACACGTATTCCCCGGCCTGCAGCTTGACAATGTCCTTCTTACGGTGGATGATCTGGAACACGCCATGCTTGGCCAGCTTGTTGTGTCTACCCCTCCCCCCTCCCACCTCACCTTTCCCAGCGACACGTATTCCCCGGCCTGCAGCTTGACAATGTCCTTCCGGACGAGAATCAGGAACACGCCATCCGGATGCCGATCACCTGATCCCCAGGATTACACCCCTTATGCTGTTGCCCATCCCACCTTCCCAAGTGACACGTATTCCCCGGCCTGCAGCTTCACGATGTCCTTCTTCCGGTCGATGATCTGGAACACTCCATCCGGATGCACCTCGCCCACGTCGCCCGTTGCAAACCACCGGATGCCCTGCTGGTCCACCTGCCATGGGGGAAGGAACAAGAAGGCGGGGTAAAGAGACATGTGAATGAGGCATGCATGGGGCATGCGTGGGGCGACAATGATCTGGACCTGGATGTAATGAGTCGACTTTTGAGTTGACTCAAAAATCGACTCATTACGAGCGGGGGGTGACAATGATCTAGACCTGGAACACGCTGTCCGGATGCACCTCCTCCACATCGCCCGTTCCAAACCACCTGATGCCCTGCCGGTCCACCTGCAAAGGAGATTGAGAAAATAACGATTTGGACCAAGGGAAAGAGCAAGGTCAAGGGTAGAGACACGCTTCAAACTTTCACATCCTGTTGCAATCAACCTGATGCCCAGGCGGGCCACCTGACAGGGAGGAAAGAACAACAAGGCAGAGAAAAGCTTGTTGTTCCTTCCTCCCTGCAGTCAAGGCATGCTTAGGGCAAAGGGGGTCTGGAACACGCCGTCTGGATACACCTCCACCAAGTCACCCCTTGCAAACCAGCTGATGCTGGCAGTCCACCTGCAAAGGAGATTGAATCAATTGAGGAGTGGGCGTCGTTAAGGAAAGCTTGAAAATCTTTCATCCCCACGCATCTGCCCACCCCGCTCCCCTCCCCCCTGCCCGTTTCCCAAACACACTCAGCGGGTGCACAGCGCCCGGCCACTGCCCCTGTTTCCAGCCTTTTCATTCTTCCAGCACCCTGGACTGGGAGCAACGCACGCACTGCCCCCGGTTTTCATACACTCAATCCCCTCACCCCGCCACCCACTCCCCCCTTCTCCACCCCACACTCACTGAGGTACACTGCATCGGTGGCCTCCTGATTATTCCAGTACCCAGGGGGCACGCAGTGCGTGCCAGTCATGATCCCCCTCGAGGCGCCCAGTGCCCCCACCTCCTGTTCACCCCGCACTCACCGAGTACACTGCATTGATCACCTCCGGGTTCCTCCAGTACCCCGGAGTTTTGCAGTGAAGCACCGCTCTCTCACAACCCCAGGCAAGCACACTCACCCACACACTCACACACACTCTCCCGCTTTCACACTCACCGAGTACACAGCATCGGTGGCGTCCTGGTTCTTCCAGTACCCCGGGGTTACGCAGTACCCGCCAATCATTATCTCCCCTCGAGGCAGCGGCCTGTCAGTCACACGGTAGTTGCCCTCCTCCCAGTCCACCAGCTGTGGGTTGGGGGCAGCGAGGGGGCGAGGCGGGGTGAAACGGATAGTGACTGAATGAGTAATGACGTGGTAACCCTAAAACAAGGCCTGTCAGTCACGCGGTAATTGCCCTCCTCCCAGTCCACCCGCTGTGGGTTGGGGGCAGCGAGGGGGGGAGGCGGGGTGAAACGGATAGTGACTGAATGAGTAATGACGTGGTAACCCTGTAACAAGGCCTGTCAGTCATGCGGCAGTTGCCCTTGTCCCAATGCAGAAAGGGAGGGGGGGAGGGTGATTCAATGAGTCATGGTGCAGTAGCGCACGAACATGGCTTTTGTCAGTCACACACTTGTTGCCCTCCGGCCAACACACCAGCTGGCGTTGGGGTCGTGCGGGGGGGGGGAAGGGGAGGGAGTGATGTGTGAGGAAGTGATGTGTGAGGGAGCGACGTGCCAGAGGGGGGAAGAAGCTGTTAGGACAGCTGAGCCTAGTCATTTGCACACACAGACAAGGCATGTGAGAAAACGGAATGAGGCATGCCAAGGAAACAGGCAAGGCACGGCAATGCACTGCAGTGTGGGACCCGGCCCCATGCTGTAGCAGCAGCAGTGTGGAGTTGAAGGTTCAGGGTCTATGGAACCCACCCGGATGTAGCAGCAGCAGTGTGGAACCCACCCGGATGTAGCAGCAGGGAATGGGCGGCCCAACTCTCCCCACAGAGGTGTCGGAAAATTCTGCAAAGGTTCCTCCAGAGCACGTCTCTGTGAGGCCGTAGCCTTGGCCAATGGGAACGCTGCGAGCGGTGGAGGGTTACGAGACACGGTGGAGGGTTACGAGGCACGGTGGAGGGTTACGAGACACGGTGGAGGGTTACGAGACACGGTGGAGGGTTACGAGACACGGTGGAGGGTTACGAGACACAGTGGAGGGTTATGAGACACGGTGGAGGGTTACGAGACACGGTGGCGCAGAGGGTGTTGGAAGGGGAGCGAGGGAGCAGAGGGAGCAGAGGGAAGGGATAAATCGTACTGGAGGGGATGGAGGGAAGTGGTGAAGGGAGCAAGAGTTTGCGCTGGAGTGAGGGAACCGGGGGGAGAGCCAGGGGGAGAGCCAGGGGGAACGCTGCTCCACAGTGCCATGGTAGTGTACGTGCACAGCGTGTACTGCAGCCTGTCGTGCAGCGTTCGCATCAGAAGGAGTATCACCACACGCACGCACACATTTGCAGCGCGCATTAAAAGCACGCGTTGATGAACCGCTGTGTGTCGGGCAGTCGACTCAAAAGTGAACCGCTGTGTGTCGGGCAACTCAGCGACGCCTGTCGTTCTTCCTGACAGCATGTACCGCAGCCTGCTGTGCCGAACTCTCGTACACGCACTGGTAGCGACACGCACACAGCAGCTCTCACTAGAGGCACACGTTGATGACCAGCTGTGCCTCCACAGACAGGCGTACGGCGTGGCCCTCCCACTTGACAGCGTATGCCGCAGTGTGAGGAGTCTATTTTTGAGGCGCCTCAAAAATGTTTTTCTCATGACCACTTCTCTAGTCGCGCCACACGCCCTCACTTGAAGCACGCGTTGATGAGCTGCTGTGTGTCAACCCTCTTCCCCCCCCCCCACCACAGACTGCATGTACCGCCTGTTGTGCAGATTGTTTCGCAGACACTACTTTAGTAACCACTCACAGGCAGAACCACTCACTTGAAGCACACGTTGATGAACCGCTGGGTGTCCGGGGACAGGGGCGCCCCACCCGACAGCATGTAGCGCAGCCTGCCGCCCACGGCCGCCTGGATGCGCTTGAAGACGAGCGCGTCCCACACCTGCTTCTCCACGCCCCACGCGCCCGCCCAGCTGCCGTTGATCGCCGCCAATCGACGGCTGTAAGCGAGCGCGAAGAGCTGCTGAACGGTTGGGGATTGTGACGCCATCTGGGGGAGAAAAGGGGGGGGGGGGGGGGGGGGGGGAGGAGAGGGGGTGGGATGGAGAAAAACAAATTCCGCCGAAGCAGGCACTGGGAGATGGCGGGACTTGGAGCTGCCGTTGATTGCCTCACCAATCGACGGCTGTAGGGGAACTGGATCAGCTGCTGCGCCGTGGGGGATTGCAGAGGCCATCTGTGGGGTGTCGCGAGTGCATGGAAGGAAACAGGCATGAGGGGACATGGGATAGGGCATGAGGGGATATGGGATAGGGCATGAGGGGACATGGGATAGGGCATGAGGGGACATGGGATAGGGCATGAGGGGACATGGGATAGGGCATGAGGGGACATGGGATAGGGCATGAGGGGACATGGGATAGGGCATGAGGGGACATGGGATAGGGCATGAGGGGACATGGGATAGGGCATGAGGGGACATGGGATAGGGCATGAGGGGACATGGGATAGGGCATGAGGGGACATGGGATAGGGCATGAGGGGACATGGGATAGGGCATGAGGGGACATGGGATAGGGCATGAGGGGACATGGGATAGGGCACACTGGAGACGCGATGAGGCAGTGGGGACCTGCACCAAAACGGGATGGACCACCAGTCACCACGCCACAGCTGAGAAAGAGCAATCCTCCGGCCATACGTCGGACCTTATCCTGGAAGACTGACACAGCAGCTACCACAACACAACACACTCTCGTGGTGAAGTGGGTTACTTTTGAGAGTGGGCCTTAGGGCCGACAGGTGCCACCCCCACACTCTGCAACCACTGTAGCGCGCACCCATTTCCCTGGAAACTCATTTTCATCCATCGCACGCGTCTCATTTTGAGGCACCTCAAAACCGCGTGATAGAAGTCTCGTTTTGAGGCGCCTCAAAACCGCGTGATAGAAGTCTCGTTTTGAGGCGCCTCAAAATAGATTTTCATCCATCGCACACGTCTCACCACGCACTCACCTTCCACCTGAACCCGTCGCGGACCTTATCCAGAATGGCCGGCACAGCAGCCACAAAAGTGGGCCTTACACTCTGCAACCACCACAGTCTACTCCTTCCCTCTGTGTACTCACCTCTATCCACCGCACACCACCACACACCCACCGCACATCACCACTCTCACCTTTCTCCTGACTCCATCTCGGATCTTATCCAGAATGGCCGGCACAGCAGCCATGAGGGTGGGGCGCAGCACGGACAGGTCGCCCCTAACCCCGGCCTTGAGCTTGCCGGCTCCGTCCATCACTGTGAGGGGCGAGCCATAGCCGATGCTGGCTCCTATGGATACCATGCCCGTCTGGTTGGGGGGTGGAGATTAGGGAAGAAGGGTTGGGGGGGAGACAACATGACCCCCCTTACCCCCGGCTTGAGCTTGCCTGCCCCGTCCATCACTGTGAGGGGCGAGCCATAGCCGATGCTGGCTCCTATGGATACCATGCCCGTCTGGTTTGGGGGGGAGGAGAAGCGGGGGGGGGGAGGAGAGGGGGGGGGTTGGGGAGGACACATGTTGATGAGGGGAGAGGACCAGGTCGGAATCGCCCCTAACCCCGGGCTTGAGCTTGCCCGCCCCATCCATCACTGTGAGGGGAGAGCCATAGCCGATGCTGGCTCCTATGGATACCATGCCCGTCTGGTTGGGGGGAGAGGAAAAGAGAGGGGGGGGAGGAGAGAGGGGGGGGAGGAAGAGGACGTGATCGCCCGCACACCTCGCCTTGAGCTTGCCCGCCCCGTCGATCACCGGGCCAGCCCATAGCTGATGCTTGCACCGATCGATACCATGTCAGTCTGGTTGGGGGGGAGAGGGGGCATATTTTGATGAGGGGAGAGGGGGAATGGGTGAGGTGGCAATCGAGAGCTGGAGGGAGTGCACAAGGGGGAGGTACGCGATGCACACATCGTTCCGGCAGGCTACAAAACGCGACAATTCTAAGGAGCCTGACGAAGAAACTGAATGCCTCACCTCTGCAGTGAGCTCAAGGGAGTGTGCGAGGGGAAGGTACGCAATGTACACATCGTTGTGGTCGGCATCGGGCACCAGCGCCATGATTGCTGCGAAGACTGCCACTAGATTGCCATGGGTCATCATCACGCCCTGAGCAGCCAGGGGTGGCATGAGGGATGCGAGAAGGCGAGAGGGCGGAAAGAAGTGCAGCCAGGGATGCAGGCGGCAGAGGGGAGAGGGCGAAACGGGATGATGCATAGGGGAGAAGGGAGGGGATGGTGATGGGATGGGGTGGGATAGCATGGCATGGGATGGGATGGGGGATGGGATGGTATGGCATTGGATGGCATTGGATGGCATTGGATGGCATTGGATGGTGTGGGATGAGCATGCCATTGCCATGGATGGAGTGGAAGCACATGGGATGACGTACCTTGGGAACTCCAGTGGAGCCTGACGTGTACATGATGAATGCCAGGTCAGACGACTTGGGCAGACTCGGTTCTACAGGGCTCTCCACTCCTTTAGCCTCCACGTCAGCATAGGAAATCACCGCGATGCTTCCCACGCTGCTGGGCAGCGGCTCCTCCTTACTGACTGTCTCGTTATCAGCCTTCTGCTCCGCCATCACTATAACGCGCTTCACTGTAGCGAGGCGGGAGTGCACCTCAACGAGCTTGTCAAACTGTTTCCTATCACAAACCACTGTAGCAACCTCGGTCTGGGAAAGAGAAGAAGAGAAGAAGAGAAGAAGAGAGGGCGACAAGAGGGAGCAAGCAGGGTAGCACGTCAAAAGGTATGATCGCAGGTGAGAGGACATGGGTGAGTTGCACGTGAGTCATGCACCACAGACAACCGCAGTACAGCGCATCAGCACCGCTCCCTACCCTTCTTATGTTCCCCCTCCTGCTCTCCCCATCGACACATACACCGTCACCCCGACGAGCCCGTGCTGAAACGCGCCCTTGTTTAAAACTCTCACAACTCATCCTCGTTATAAGCCGACTCAGCACTCACCTCGTTCAGCGAGTGCACGAGCGCGTCCGTCCCCAGCGATACACCGTCACCACCACGAGCCCGTGCTGAAACGCCCCCTTATTTGAAACCTCTCACAACTCATCCTCGCTATAAGCCGTTTCAACAAGACCCACCTCGTTCAGCGAGTGCACGAGCGCGTCCTCCCCCAGAGACGCGTACACCGTCACCACGACGAGCCCGTGCTGGAACGCGCCCTGCATCGCAATGTACCACTCCGCCCTCGTCTCCGCAAACATGGCCAGCTTCTCGCCCCCCCCATGGCCGCTCCCCATCAGCCCCGCGCCGAACGCCACCACGCGCTCGTGCACGCGCCCGTACGACTCCCACTCGTAGTCCCCGAGAGTTAATCTCTCCACCTGCTTCCCCAACTTCTGGTCGAGCTCGAGCTCGCGGGATATTAATCGGCGGGTGCCGAGCAGCCGGCGATCGCGGTACTTCTTAACGGACATGTTGAGGAGGCCGGGAATGGTGCCGGCGCCGGCGAACGGCGTCTCGAGGAGGCCGTGGAAGCGGCTGTGGCGGTACGTGATTCCCGGGCCGTCCACGTCAGCGCGCACGCCGTAGATTTTATCCTCGGCGTCGAAAAAGCTCGCGCTGAGGAAAAGAGAGGGAACAGGGGTCCAAAGCGGCACGCACGGAAGGAAGAACTGAAATAACCGGAAAAAAATACATATAAATATATATTTAAAAAAAAAAAAAAAAAAAAAAAAAAAAAAAACATGACGGCCAGAATGGACGCAAATGAAGCGCACGACGCATCCACTGACGGGATCCCATCCCATCCAATTCGCGAGGAGCCAGACGACAACACAGAGAGATTCGGATCAAACCACGAAGATGGTCCGAGAATCTCTGAACTTTGTAGCAATAGCTATTCGTCCCAGCAAACAAAGAACCTAGAGTCCACATCAAGATTTGCTCGAAAACGGAAAAGGCGAATTGGTGAGAGAGACCGGCCGGCATGGCGTTGGTCTAAAGCCGTTCTGGTACCGAATTTGCCACGGAGTCTACTGACTTGATGTATTTATAAACGAAGATCGCGAGCAGAGCGAGGAAGATGGGGCCGGCGTTATCACTGAGCACGATAAGCAACGCCGCGGCCGGCGGTCCCACCACCGGCACCAGCCGCAGCAACCCCGCTGCCAGCGACGCCATGGTCGCAGCCTATGGAATCCAGGGATCTCCGAGGGCGACCTAGGGATCTCCCAGGAATTTGGCAACTGAGGGATCTACTGGGGTATCCTAAGACTCTTAGGTAGCTTGCGGAAACACGGACGGGATGGATTCTCCCTGGAACAACACGCCAAGCAAGATGCCCTGCGAAAGCAACAATCCCTGATCTCAAACAGTTCTCCCTGGTGTTGTACACTTCCTCGATCATTCCAATTTCCATCCCCAGGGAACTTCACTCCTTCCGATAACCTCAGCAGCTGAAACTTCATTTGGGAGGAAAGCCTGGGTGGATCGAACCGGCTGACAGTCTCAACTGACGGCGAGCGACAGGCCGACTGTCCCAGGCGGTTGGGAGGTTCTCCGCTCCCCAGATCTAGCTGAGTGCCGCAAACACTGCCAGCAAAACGGTGTAACTGTAAGGAAAATCCCTTATCCTTATCTAGCCTTGCTAACATTGAGTACACCCTGACTTTCGGAAGTCCAGGCTCGGCCCGACAATGCAGGTTCGAACTACGTTCGAGACCCCAAGCCTACACGCGGCATCGCGTCCGACAGTTCCGAGTCCCGAGGTGCCCCAAACCACTTCGCGTATGTTTCGTGGCCTTCCTCGAGACTCTTGCTAGACTAGCTGTGCTTGTATTTATCCCTGTGCTTCATTTGTACTCGACACACTTTAATCACGACCTCACTATTGCATTACTCGACTCCGATCCGGATATCATCATAACAGCTGGCATCAGAGCTACGTTCCTGCCCATTTAGGCTTCCATAGTGAGGTAGTTTTTAGAGAGACCTTGCACGTTAGGAGACAAGAGCTATCTAGCGGTCGTGCAGGAACTTCTTCAGTTCCGCCGACTTTGTCGTGTGCGCTCCACGTCTCTCATGCTGCACGTGCCCGTAGTGACTTTAGTAACGTTAGCTAGTTAGGGTAATTCATGGTCAATAACCCGCCTCGCCGTAGTACTAGAAATATGACTCCTGAACAAATAGCCGAGTTGTCAGAGGCGGCAGCAAGCGCATCCGTTCTGTACTGACGACGAAGGTTGGTGAAATGATGGCGAAGATGGAGGCCATGGCCCTCGAGCTCGCTGCGTTGAAATAGGGAATGTGAGCCTTCGCCAGACGTGTGGTGCGACGCGTCATGAGTCACCTGTTACCATGGATGAAGATCGTGCGAGCGCGCATCAACCGCAAGCGACGTCAGCGACACGTGACGACAGTTCGAGCGAGCGATGGGCAGTTGTAAAGATAAAACCTGCCATGCCCGCCGTTCAACCCCCTGGAAAAACACACCACGCTGAATGGGCGGCTGTTCACCATGGAACTGTTCTTCAATGTCGCCGATGTCAACGACGATAAGACACGCGTGAAACTGGCGGTGTCTTTATTACGCGGACCTGCATCAAGTTGGTGGCGACAGTATGTCATGTTACGAGGGACTCTGGCAGACCGGCAACAAGCGATGGACGGGGAGCGACGATTGGCTTAAACTTCTACATGATCCTTGTTTGGTATGGCTGAGATCCTTACATGGCAACAGTGGGGCGCACTGCTTCGCGGGCGCTTCGAGCATGTATTCACATGCGAAAATGCTCGTGTGAAGTTGCACGGATGGCTTCAACTAGGTTCTGTGCTGGAGTACACGTCATCTTTCCTCGCCATCTGGGACGAAATCGACGATCTATACGAGACGGAAAAGACAAGTCGATACATCCTAAGGCTGAAACCGGAGGTCCAGCACAAAATTCGCATGCGCCGCCCGGCGACTGGAGGTGCAGCAGATCGCAGAGGCGTGGGACAAAAACAGTGTATGGTCGAGGACGAATTTATGGGAGGGAAGTCATTTTTTAGGGCAGAACAGTCACCCATCCATCAACGGAGTCGCGGCACCGTCACATAACAAATTTTATGGCAGGTGTTATAAATGTGGCCAGCCGGGGCACATCATGCGAGACTGTCCGGAGTTGCAGAAATCGCGAGCTAACGACGGAAGGAAGCCGAGAAATCAGTAGCTGTTGGGCCCCGTACTGATGAGGCTTCGTCGCTCAAAGATCACCGTTCCCACCGATTCGTAGTGCCGATCTATGCGATCGACCACACCCGATTAAAGGAGAATGAGCCTGTTGACTGCCCTGTGCTGGTGGAAGGGTATCTTGGCAACACCATATTAAAAATATTTGTGGATGGTGGAGCATCACATAGTCTGTTCAATGTGACAAGAGCGAAGAAATTGCAACTGCAAATAGAGATGTGCAGTCCGAGATTGACACGAGGTTGGTGAAACACGGCATGCCACTTGCAATACGGGAGTGGGTGAAACACGTTCGCATTGATTGCGACAGCCAAGTCACTTTCGCCATGAAGATGTTGGCGACAACGTTGGACGGCTGCGATATGCTCCTGGGGCGCGATTGGCCTCGCACGTACTGTACTATCCAAGCATCGATTGGAGGAATGACGGTATTTATTTGAAGTGTCATAGAAACCATATGGACGACTATGTTTTATGGGACAGTCAAATGATGGATGTAATATAGTGTTGTATTATAAAGAAGTGGGATGAGGGGTGGGTGTACGAGGGTTATTAGAAATAAGCAGAGAGGTAGGTGGGCAAGGACTTGATACGAAGAAGGTGAGTTTCACAGGATCGAATGTGTCGAGGAAAGGTTGCACTATCGATCAGTACAAGGTGCTTTTATACTTCCACAGTACATCAGGTAACCAGGTTTATCTTATCCCAAGGGAATAGACCCTTCTAGAAAATATAATCACCCTGCGTATAGCCACGCGAGGCTATTGGCTTTAAGGGATTACAACAGGATTACGCTAGATAGAGCGCACCAGTACATCCCGCACCAGTAAAGAGGAATGAAATGGAAAGGGAATATGGAAAAGAGAAGAGAATGGAATGGGGTCGTACTCTCACACTTCCCCCCCTCAAAGCTGGGTGGTCGACGTAACACCCTGCTTGACAAGGTAGTCGCGAAGAGGACGACGAGCGTGGTCCATCTCGGATTCAGAGACCCAGCTGTCCTCGGAAGGATCATAACCCTTCCAACGGATGAGAAGCTCCACGGTGCCATTCCATCGACGACGGTGAGCAAGCACGGACTCGACCTCATATTCGGGTTCATCATGGACGAGGACGGACGGCGGCGGCGGTGGTTGGCGTCCAGAGAAGATCGCGTTGGGATCTCGGTAGGGCTTCAAGAGTTGGACATGGAAGGCGTTGTGAATCTTCCAGGTAGCTGGCAGGCGTAAGCGGAAGGTAACAGGAGTGACCTGTGCTTCAACGAGAAAGGGCCCGCAGAAGCGAGGTCGCAGTTTGGATGGGAGATGGTTGATGGCAAGATTGGGTGTGTCGAGTAGGACTCGGTCTCCCTCGGTGATGGTGTGGTCTGTGCGGTGGCGATTGGCCTGGCGCTTCTGTTGTTGGTGAATGTCGAGAAGGCGCTTGTGGGTCCGATCCCAAAGTTTGTGCATAGTCGTGATGAAATCATGAGCGGGTTGGACTGTGGCTGGTATGTTTGGCTGTTGAGGTGTGAGTGGGTGGCGTACGTAACAGAGGAAGAACGGCGTCTGTCCAGTAGCGGCGTGAGTAGCATTGTTGTAGGCAAACTCCAGGACGGGCAGATGCATGTCCCATTTGGAGATTTCGTCCTTGCAGGCTGCGCGGAGGAGTTGCTCTACAATTTGGTTGAGGCGCTCGGTCTGTCCATCTGTCTGCGGATGGTAGGCAGATGACATGGCGAGTTTGGTTCCGAGTAGAAACATCAGTTCTTTCCAGAATTTGCTGGTGAACTTAGGGTCTCGGTCGGAGATGGGTGTGAGACGATGTAGCGAACAAAGAGTTGAGCCGTCTCCTCGGTGCGTGCTGTCGTGTGTGTTGGGATGAAGTGTCCCATTTTGGAGAACTTGTCAATGACGACGAGGATCGTGTCATGACCGCTTGTGGTAGTGGGTAGCCCGGTGATGAAGTCTAGGCTGACCACTTGCCATGGCTATTCTGGGACAGGAAGAGGCTGTAGTAGACCTGCCTTTTTCTGCTTGCTGCTCTTCATCCGTTGACATGTAGTGCATGAGGTGACGAATTTCTGTACGTTGTCTGCCATGTGGGGCCAGTAGTAGTGTTTGGCGATACTGGTGAGTGTCTTGTTGCTACCGAAGTGTCCCGCGTACAGGACGTTGTGGTATTCTTCGAGTAGTAACTGGCGCAATGGAGGGTAATTAGGTACCCAGATCTTCGTTGATCCTTTTCGGTACGCGATGTCGTTGTCCCACAGTAGCAGATGTCGCTTCTCTGCCAAGGGAATTTCGAGGTCGATGGTGTACCTGTATGCAAAGAGTCCCTTGAGTAGTGGATTCATCCCTTCGATCCGAATAGCGGCAACGTGTGCAGGCCGGCTAAGCGCATCAGCTTTGTTTTTATGTCCAGGTTTGTACACGATGCCGTAGTGGAAGTGCATCTCGAGGAAGTCGATCCACCGAACCTGTCGCCTGGAGAGGCTTGGTTGCGTCTTCAAATATTTTAGGCTGCAATGGTCGGTGTAGACTGTTGTCTTGCGTCCTTCAAGATAGCATCTCCACGTTTTGAAGGCGATGATGATAGCTAGGGCCTCCTTATCGTGTATCGGGTAGTTGAGTTCTGCCCCGTGTAGTTTCTTGCTGAGATAAGCAATTGGTTGCAGTCCATTCCCCTGGTCTTGCATCAAGACTGCTCCCACTGCCTGGTCGCTGGCGTCAGCTTCGATGACGTAGTCGCGTTTGGGGTCTGGCAAGATGAGTACTGGTGCGGACGTGAGTGCTTGTTTCAGCTGCTCCACGGCTTCCTGATGTTTTGGTTCCCACTTATAGGGCGTGTTATTCTTTAGCAGATTTGTGAGTGGTGTTGCGAGTTTCGTGTACTGTGGCACGAACCTGTTGTAATAGTTAGCGAAGCCTAGGAACTGTTGCAACTTCTTCACGTTTTCGGGTGTCTTCCATGTGCGTAAGGCTTCGATCTTCTTGGGGTCGACGTGAACTCCTTGAGCGCTCACCATGTGTCCTAGGAATTGGACTTTCTCGAGGGCGAATTCGCTATTGGATAGTTTGACGTAGAAACGTTCCCGTCGAAGAATCTCGAAGACGCGTCGTAAGTGTTCGACGTGTTGTTGCATGTCGCGCGAGTAGACGAGAATGTTGTCCAGGTACACCACCACGCATTTGTCCAAGAGTGGGCGTAGGAAATGGTTCATTTCTGCTTGGAACGTTGCCGGTGCGTTGGTGAGTCCGAATGGCATTACCAGATACTCGTACGATCCGTACCGAGTTCGGAAAGCTGTTTTGTGAACGGAATCGTCCGCCATCCTTATCTGCCAGTATCCAGACCGTATATCTAATTTTGAAAATACCGTGGCTCCTCGAAGCTGGTCGAGCATATCATCAATTCGTGGAATCGGGTACTTGTTCTTGATGGTATGCTTGTTGAGAGCTCGATAGTCGATGCACATGCGCAGGCTTCCGTTCGGTTTCGGTGTGAAGAGTACTGGGGCACCGTATGGTGAAGTGGATGGCCGGATGAGTCCTTTGGCGACGAGATACTCGATTTGTTTTTTCATGTCAGCTAGCTCTGTGGGGCTAAACCGATATGGTGCTCGGAAGGTCGGCTTCGAACCTGGTTCCTCCATGATGTCGTGTTGGTGCGTTCGGTATGGCGGTAGCTCGTCCGGGAGGTCGTCGGGGAGAATGTCTTGGAACTCCTTCTGTAAGTCCTTGATTTTCCCTGGAGGTTCTGAGGTCTTCTCTCCGTCGGTTTCCACCTCTGTTGCTATTGCCAGGAATCTGGTGTTGGTTCGCTTGACGCCCTTCTCGAATCTGGCGAGTGTCTCTACTCGGATATCTCCTGTATCGTCCCAGTTGGGTAGCTAGACTGTCCTTTCTTTGTTGTGGATGCTTGCGGTGCGGTTCACCCAGTTGATCTCGGGGTTGAATCGTTTTAGGAAGTCTCGCCGAAAGATCAGATCAAGCCCTTTGATGTTGATGATGGGGAGTGCAGGTTTCCAGCACAGTGGCCCGATTTGTAGGTGTAGCACTGCTTCGCCGTGTACTGGTAACTTGCTGCCGTCCACCATCGTTGCAAAAAATGCTAATGGCTTGTACTCTTCTCGAAGTTGGTCGATGGTTGCCTTTTCGCATACAGTGTTCGATGCTCCGCTGTCCACGAGTGCTTGGAGGCGTCGTCCTTTGCAGATGACCTCGAGCACGAGGGGTAGGCATTGCTCGGAGTACCCAAAAATAGTTTCATTCATTCGGTCATAGGGTACATCCCAATATTCATTGCTTCCTACTCCTGCGCTGGCAACTGGCCGAGGCTGCTTGGAGAAAGGCTCTTCTCCAGGGCCCGGAGTTTCCGTGACGGCTGTTCTTGTCGTTGATGAAGTTGCCGAGTTGGATGCATCTGAAGAAGGAGTTTGGGGTTTTTGCAGCTTCTTGTAGACCCCCAGCTTCCTTTTGAGCTGCTTCAGCTCCACCGACGTCTTCCCTGGGGAGCGGGTAGTCGCTGTGGGCTGGTGTCGAGAGAGGACGTTGACTCTGTGGAAAGGTCGGCTTCTTTCCACACTCCTTAATGTGGTCCTCAAGTTGTCCGGTACCGGTAGGATCTCCACAATTTCTTGCTTCTTGTGGAGTCCCTCCCGTATTTTCTCCAAGGCTCTAGCCCCTCGAGAATGACAAGTTTTCATTAAAGCATCTTTATAAGATAACTTTAACGAAACCTCATAATTTCTTGGGTCTTCAAGGAGTTTCCCCGTCTCGGCAGAGTCCTTTCTCGTGGAGTTAGATTTTTCCTCGGCGAATTCCTCTGGCAAAGACTGGTCGTGGGGTGGAGATTTTTCCCCATCATTTTCTCCTGTTCGCGTCGAATCAGCTACGTCGGAGTTGATTTTTCCGGAAGTCCGCGGCCGCTTTCGGATCTTTTCTTTTTCGCCAGCTAGATCCGCAATCACTGGCGAGTCCCATTTTCTGGCTTCTGATTGGCCGAAGGATTTCCGCCACTGTTGCGTGCCCGATACTCTGCGCGTGCGGCTTTCATTTTGTTACAGTCGAAGATTCGATGACCCGGCACCCCGCAAAAATCACAAGTGAAGTTGGCGTTTTTCGGACATGGCCACCCTTCGAACCTGTCGACTTCCATCGGGTCGGCGAACGTGGGGTGAGCCGAGCGGTCGCCCTGTCGCGTACTGCCGAGGTGCGTCCGTCGTGTCCCGGCGTTGACCATGTCGAAGCGTTCCGCGGCCGATACGACGTCACTGTAGTCGAGTTACTCGCTCGAATTCGTTTCGCCACGCTTCGCGATCCGCTCGCATCTCCTCCTGAAGGGATGTGATGCTCGCGAAGAGCTGTTGGGTAACCTCGGCGTTGTCGAAGGTTGCCATCCTGTTCAAAACACGCGTGGGGGGGGGTAATTCAAAAAAGCGCGGAGCTAGTGCTTACCAGAATCCGCGTGGAATTGGTCGCCCCCGGTGGTTTTTCGAGGCAGGTTTTCCCGCTGCTGCTGCTTTGTTGAGCGCGGCCGAGTGAGAAAAGCTCTGATTACCAAGTGTCACAGGATCGAATGTGTCGAGGAAAGGTTGCACTATCGATCAGTACAAGGCGCTTTTATACTTCCACAGTACATCAGGTAATCGGGTTTATCTTATCCCAAGGGAATAGATCCTTCTAGAAAATAGAATCACCCTGCGTATAGCCACGCGAGGCTATTGGCTTTAAGGGATTACGGCAGGATTACGCTAGATAGAGCGCACCAGTACATCCCGAGCGTGGTCGGTGATATAATGAAAATAACAGGATAAACCAAAGGATAATGGAAAAGGAGAAATATGAAGCCAAATGGAATGAGATGAAAAGAGGAATGAAATGGAAAGGGAATATGGAAAGGAGAAGAGAATGGAATGGGGTCTTACTCTCACAGTGAGGGCATGTAACTCGGGAAGTGAAACCGAGGGACAGCTGGAGGAAGGGTCATTGGGAGAGAATCCAAGAAGCCAATTAGGAAGGCGAGGGTCACGACTCGCACATTGGGAAATGTGCGACTCCTCGTAGAGCCTTTCTAGTGGGGCTAGCCGGGTGGGGGAGTTTTGTTATGTCTTGTTTGTTCTTTCTTTCATACTGGAACTACATTACCCAAGGCCTTTTGCTAGGTAACTGGCCAAAGAGGAAGGACAAGCGTAGTAGGAAGGGGTTTTCCTACAAACAAGACAGAAATGGAAGAGCGTGAGCTTCGCTCGGGGCGGAGATATCCGCAGCGCGATGGCGAAGGAACTCAGCGAGCAACACCGGAGGATACGTCTGGATGCTCCGAGAAGCGATCGGAAGGCATACCAGCCTGGAGGGCGGATCGCGTGCCGTCGGATGACGATCTGGGAGGCGAGATTATACGACGAGGCATCGGGGCGGCAAGGTGGAACATCACGATGAAGCGCCAAATCCGCCTGACAGAGAGGACCATGCAAGCGCGCAGGATGAGACGGTGCCCAAAGGGGCAGAGGGGACGTGCGGCCGTACAGATCCAGGGCGGACATCGACGGCTGGAGGTTCCGGCTGTACCGGGGAGACGCAAGGCGGGCCTGAGCCATGGCAGACGGCGCTCCCAGAGAATCCGACATCCGGGCGGGCAGACAAAGCAGGAGGCCAGCCAGAGGCGGCATGAGTGGGCCGGCCAAGACGGAGGGAAGCGATCGAAAGGACGTGCGGGTGCAGAGGCGGACAGTTCAGAGGAAGCGCGGCTAGCAGGGGTGAGAGACCGTGGTGAGCGAGATCCCACAGGGCAAGATCTGGTCAGCTCGGGGGAGGAGGAAGATCTACTACGAGGCAAAGCGCACGCACGCGGAGCAGAATCAAGGCGGCATGAGCAGTGGACTGGGGAGAAAGGAAGAAATCGAGATGCGGAAAGATCGCCAGGGCGCAGGCGATGCGAAGGGGAGGAGACGAGGAGGCAGTGCCGACGTGATGAAAGCGTGGAATACAGGCGGGAACCTTGACGCGAGGTAGATGATGACCGAGAAGACAATCAGGGTCGACCTGGAAGGAGGCGTGATGAATCGGCTGAACGCAGACGTAGACGAGAGCGCGAACGACAGGAGCAGTGCTGGGAGGACAAATCTGATGGAAGCGACGAAGAAGAGCGAGGTCAGCAGCGTGGTCATCAGAGGAGGCAGGATCCGGATATCGGCACACAGTGGGATGAACGCTATTACAGGGGAGCGCGAACTCCGCACCTAGGCGGAGGGAGGACGAGGATCGATCGTGACGAGGAAGGGGCCAGACGACGGAGAGCGCGATGGCGGGAGGCTGAGGCAGAAGCCTGATGGTCAACTGGGCAAGGACGTGGAGCGGGAGTGAGTGGGAAGATGTGGGTTGTCAGGACGCGAGTTTGCTGATCAGCAAGTTCCTAAGCGGAGTGGAAGATCCGGGTGGCGCGCTACAGATGCGAGTCTATGAGCTGGGAGATGATGCGACATTGGAAGAGTGGCTGCAGGACCGCAGGGGCAAGTGGCGAATCTGCTGGAAAATGTCGATATGGCAGACGACGTGCGGGAGCCAGTGAGGAGAGTAAGCGAGTATGTGAAGGGACGGGTGGGGCGAGGAGTGGTTTTGGATGCTGCACGCATGGGAGCAAGGGCAGCTCGAGTGCGGCGGTATTGGCAAAACGTGGTACCGGCCGACAGATTACAAGCGGAAATAGCCGCCACTCAGCGACCTGAACCACGCCTAGTTCGAGATATACTAGAAGCAGGGAGGACGGCAGCGTCGGTGAAGAGGCGGGCGCACCAGTCACAGTACCAGTGCAACCACGTTGGGGAAGAAAAGAGGGCCCTGACAACTTTGGTGGCCTATGAGGGAGCTGAGGGATTCCGTTACGAAAAAGGAGAGCCAGGAGCAGGCATGATCTATGATCACGGACGAGGAGCGTGGGAAGAGCCGACGACGCTGGAGCAGGAGCTAGCGATGGGATATCAAGAAGATGCAATGACAGCTAAGGAAGTGATGGAGAAGGAAAGAAAGAGAGCAATGGGTAACGCCATGGATGGATATGCAATGAGGTGGCTCATCCGGCGGATGTGGGAGGCACTGATGTGGCGGAAGCAAGAGCAGCAAGAGAAGCGAAGGGTTCAAGGAGCGTGGGCATGCGTCGAAATGGGCGAGGCGACAACATGGGAGATAGGGGACACAATGAGCAAGGAGGGCAGAGTGGAGATGCAAGCCATACTAAAGAAGCACCGAAAGACTTTTGCATTCACGCTAGAGGAGCTGGGACACTGCGCAGTTAAAGAAATGATGCTGAACCTGACAACAAGTGAGCCAGTGTTTTAGAGGAGAAGGCCGATGTCAGCGGGAGATGTTGAAGTCTGCAAAGAGAAGTGCCAGGAGCTGATCCAACGGTCACAGTCCGACTACGCGACACCAATGGTGATCGCGGCACGCAAAGATTTGACTGGGGAGGTGCTGAGCCGGCGCATGTGCAGAGACTACAGGGCATTTACTGTACCAGACCGATATCCAATGCCTACAGCATAAGAAATATTCAATAAATTGGTCGAAGGAGGGGTATTCAGCACCCTGGGTTTAAGACAAGGCTTCAATCAGATCAAGATCCAAGCAGCAGATGTCAAGAAAACGATATTTCATGGGGCAAACGGGCTATATGAATGGCTTTACATGCCATTCGGGCTGCGCAACGCGTCAGCCGTGTTCCAATGAGTGATGGATTCCGTGCTGAGGGGAGTGGAATGTGACGTCATCATCTACAGCTCGAATGAGCAGCAGCACCTACGGGACGTAGAGAGAATGCTCACAGCAATTGCAAAAGCGGGGCTCACATGCCATCCCAAGAAATGCCGCTGGGGGAGCAAAACGGTGCAGTATCTAGGCTACGAGGTGCGGGGGGAGACAGATTGGCATTAAGAGAGTGAAGGTAGAGGTCCTTGATCGGATTCAGGACCCGAGGGACCGGAGCAGCCTAAGAGCGGTGCTAGGCTTCCTAAGCTACTACCGTCGCTTCGTCCCAAACTTCAGCAAGCGGGCCGCGATCCTGAACAGCCTGCTGAGAGAGGATAAAGCATGGGAGTGGGGGGCGAAGGAGAAGATATCGATGAAGGGTCTGATGGATACCGTCAAGACCGCCACGTTGCTGCAACTACCGCAGAAAGAGAAGCCGTTTACCCTGTACATGGATTGGAGTAGCAAGGGGATGGGAGCAATATTGTGCCAAGAGATCGAGGGAGAGGAAAGGGTGGTGGCATACGCCAGTAGGAGCTGCAATCTAAGCAAGGCATGATACAACTCATACGAAGGCGAGGGCCTAGCAGCCGTGTGGGCAGTGAGCCGTTTCCGCATATATCTACAAGGGAGAGAGTTCACCCTGGTGACGGACCATCAGCCACTGCTCTGGCTGATGACCAATCAGAGTCTTACCGGGAGGAACGCACGTTGGGCCGTCAAGCTGCAAGAGTATGATCTCAAAATCAAGCACCGGGCCGGCGTGACATTGCAACACGTCGATGGTCTCTCAAGGAATCCACCAGCAAAGCTACGAGACACACTGATTCTGTTCGCCCAGAGGGGAGAAGCTAGGGCGGCACGAGGCTAGGAGGGGCCAGCAGACATATGGGAAGATGAGGAGGCGATGAAGTGGGTCAAGGGAGAGACGAGGGCGGATGAGGTGGTGGGGGAACGGGCACGAGCCAAGGGGCACCACTATCGGTGGTACAAAGGGCAACTCCAACGACAGTCGGAGGAGGGATGGAAGCTGGTGCCCGCACCAGAGGACAGAATAGCGGTCATAAGCGAGGTGCATGCCAAGCTGGGGCACTTCGGGCATGAGCACACTTGGCAGCTGCTCAAGACCGGATGGTGGTGGGAGGGAATGCGGAAGGCGGTTAAGGCATGGGTAGAGCAGTGCGAGGGATGTCAGAGGAGCAAGGTGAACTTGGTGCAGGCAAGAATAGAGCTGCATTCCCTACCCATCCACGGACTCTGTTTCCGCTGGTCCCTGGACCTGGCGGGCGAGCTGCCACTCTGCCGATGAGGCAAGGTCTACATTGTTTTGATGGTTGAACATGTGAGCAAATGGCTCGAAGTCAGGGCACTTCCGAGCAAGAACTCACGGCTCATTGCTAAGGCATTTCAGGAGCAAGTGCTGACCCGGTTTGGGGCGTGCGGAGAGGTACTTACTGACCAAGGCACCGAATTTCAAGGAGTATTCCAAGAACTCCTAGACAGCGTGGGGGTCACACATCGGCGTACCTCCAGGTACCACGCGCAAAGCGATGGACTCACGGAGAGATTGGTACAGACCTTGAAGCGGGGATTGAAGGCGTACGGGGAAAGCCGGCGGAGGGACTGGGACAGTGAGCTACACTGGGTAGCGGCTGGATATAGGTTTGGGAAGCAGGCAGCCTTGCAAGACCATTCGCCGTACAGTCTATTGTATGGCCGCGAACCCGTCCTGCCTGTGGGGGCACCCCGAGTGCTCACAGACACAGTGACAACGGGGACTGAGGAGAAGTGGGTGGCGTTGGCGAGGGTGAGAGCCCGGTACATGCGAGAGATGCTCCCAGCAGCGCTAGATAACTTGAAAGTTGCATAGTTGAGGGACGCAAGAAGGTATGAGCGGCGGCAGCGACAAGGAGGAGGGCAAGGACAGCAGAGAGGAGTAGAGGAGGGACAGGAAGTCTACCTTCGCAGGGTTAAGAAGACGCACTGGATGTGGGCCTGGGGCAGGAACGCTGGACGATCAAGGAGGTGCGGAGCTCAGGGGTCTTGGTGCTGGAGAATGCCCAAGGGGAGATGACGAAGGATCATATGAGTAATGTGGCACGTGTGAAGGGAGCAGCTCAACAGAGTGGTCCTGTGACATGGGCTCGGGCAGCCCAAGCACGAGCACAGGAGGGGGCAAGTGGCTGAGATGGGGAGACAGCAAAGGGACAGAGGGAGAGGAGGTAAACGCCACACAGACAGGACAAGGAGGGACAAGAGCATAAAGGGACAAAAGGGAACAAGAGGAGATTCCGACAGAAGTGGGGTGGCGAGTAGCGACGACTGCCGAAGTGGAAACCACCCAACCTTTAGTCGACACTAGTGAACAACGTGACTATCAAGCGTATAATGGCACGCGGCGTGAACGTCTACGCCGTCCGATGGATCGCATCAACGGAGGTGGCTGAACAGACCGACCTGGAAAAGTCGTGTGCTGCTGTACCTAAGGACCTGACGAAGATCATGCGAAAGTACGAGAACATTTTTCCTGATGACCTGCCGCCCGAACGACCACACGATCACAAAATTGAGCTGGAACCTGACACGCAACTGACCATCCGATCGCAAAAGAGGTTGAGTCAACCGGAGTTGATGGAGCTGCGTACGCAATTGGATTATCTGTTGGAGAAAAAAATTATCCGCCCATCCACGTCACCCTACGCCGCGCCGATTCTGTTCACCCCAAAGAAGGACAGAGGACTACGGATGTGTACCGAGCACTCAACAACATCACCATCAAGTCCCGTTACCCAATTCCGCGAGCCGACGACCTCATAGACCAACTTCGCGGTGCCAGGATTTTTTCCAAGATTGATCTACGAGGAAATACCACCAGATTTGTGTCGCCAAAGCTGATATTCCGAAGAATGCATTTCGAAATCGTTACGAAAGTAACGAATATACAATGATGTCGTTTGGGCTAACGATCGCACCTTCAACTTTTCAACTAACCATGAACGAAGTCTTCCGCTCGCTATTGGACAAGTGCGTCATCGTCTACCTAGATGATGTCCTCGTTTACAGCACCTTGCGGGAACAACATTTAACAGATCTGGAAGTAGTCTTTGCCCTCCGCGATCAACACCGACTCATCACCAAGGGCTCTAAGTGCAAGTTCTTAAAAGAGGAGTTGGAATTCCTGGGCCATTTCATCTCAAGCGACGACGTTAAAATTGACCCGAAAAAGGTCGACACTATTCGCAACTGGGCACCGCCTACGAACGTCAAGGAGTTACAAAGTTTTCTTGGGTTCGTCAACTACATGCGCTGCTTTATCCTTTAAATGGTGGAGTCAACAGCCCTGTTAACCGACTTATTGTAGAAGGGAGTTTTGCATGAGTGGGAGGAGAGGCAGCAAGCTGCATTTGACCAACTGAAAACTTTCCTCATGACACCACCCGTTCTTCGTATCACCGACCCCAACCGCCCATACGAACTGGTTATGGACGCCAGCGACATCGCCGTTGGTGCGGTATTGTTACAGGAATTTGGTGAAGGCCTGCAACCAATCGCCTACGACTCGCGGAAACTCCAAGGCGCTGAACGGAATTAACCGGTTCATGACAAGGAAATGCTCGCGATCGTCAATGCTTTCAAAACCTGCTATCTGGTGCCGACGTTACTGTCCGAACAGACCACAAGTCCCTACAGTTCCTCCAAGCCCAACTGACCCTCAATCCACGACAGATTTGTTGGCTCGAATATCTCGAGTCCAACTTCCACTACCGCATCACCTACAAGAAGGGGGCAAGTAATATTGCCGATGCCCTTTCCAGCCCTACTGCCCATACAGCCGCTGTACGAATCGCCCAAGCTAACCCGCTGCTAACTGGACTGTTTACCCACGGCTACAATACGGATTCTCTCTTCACCTCTAGCGGCCACTAGGTCCTGACCACTCAACGAGGCCACTACCACCTAAGAGCTGGTATTGACCGAATTTGGGTTCCATCCTACAGACTGTTACAGGAATTATTGACAAAGGAGGTTCATGACGCTAATTGCTCAGTGCATTTCGGGGTTGATAAAAACCTTGAAAATGATCCAACATCATTATTACTGGCCGAATGTGAGCCATGACATGCAGCAACATGTGGCCTCATGTCCCACATGCCAACTGATGAAATCCTCTTGCCAAAAGCCAGCTGGATTACTGCAACCGTTAGAACCGCCCACCAAGCCCTGGACACACGTGTCCATGGACTTCGTGACAGGACTGCCGGCCGGCGCATACCAAAATGATATTGTACTCGTGGTCGTTGACCGACTCATGAAAATGGCTCATTTTGCGCCATGCCGAACGACGATCACACCCGAGAAAACTGCCAAGCTGTTCATCTAAACCGTCGTTCGCCTGCATGGAATCCCGACGGTGATCGTGAGCGATCGTGACCCCTGATTTACGTCCAACTTCTGGACGAAAATGTGGGAACAATACGGTACACGTCTCCATCTGTCCACGGCTTACCACCCACAGACCGACGGTCAGACTGAACGGACAAATCAGACCATGGAGCAGGTGATACGGACAACCTGTACCGACCCGACCCAATGGGAAGATTCCCTTCCTCTGATCAATTTCGCGTATAACAACGCCCCTTCATCAACGACTGCCCAATCACCGTTCTACCTAAATTACGGTCTAGATCCCACGTCTCCCACTACATCGATAGTTGAGAGCCCCCCCCCCCCCACGATCGCAACAGTTCGTCAAGGACTTACAAATTGCACAGAAAAACGCTACCGATGCCATTTCAAAAGCCAACCTTATGGCCAAACGGTACGTGGACAGGCATCGACGGGACTTACCTTTGTCTCCTGGGCAACTAGTCCTTATGGACACCAAGAATTTGGGGTTGAGTTTACCACATAAACTCCGCCCGAGATTTTGTGGGCCCTTCCGGATTGTCCGAATGGTGGCACATGTCACCGCCAAGTTACTATTACCGGACGATTGGCGTATCCACGATTCATTCCACGTCAGTCTCCTTCAACAGTTCATTGCAAACACAGCTGATCTCGACCGTCAACAACTCTACCCTTCGATCAGACCCGTCCCTGAGCCAGCCACCAAACCACAGCAAATCCTCTCCCACCGAATCCACCGAGACCAAGGTAAATGGGTTTTGGAATTTCTAGATCGATGGGTTGACTGTACGTGCAACGACGACATGCGGGTCCCAGATGCTACCCTCGACAGCCACCCATTGGTGCACGCCCATTTACCTTAATCCCCGGGATATAGGCGCATAAGGGCTTATAGAAAATACCTGACAAAAGTGGCATGTGCTTGTAATAAAATAACATTTATACAAGCCCAGGGCTTATGAAAGGAATTGTATGGAAAAGTATTTGAGCACGTGAAATTTTAGTTCTTGAAATTTGCGTTCTAGCGCGTGTGTTTCCAAAGGGCAGCATGTTGACAAAACACGTGAAGTTGGTTGACAAAGCTTCCGCCACCAGGTCCACGCGGAAATGACGGATATTGCGAGCCAATCAGAGCCAACACAGTGAGCGAGATTCGTGCTTCTGGTTCGGGAGGCGCTCGGGAGGGGCACGACAGAACTTTGATAGAGAAATCCCTCCATTGACAAAAATGTGATGCGACTATAGGAAATACATTTTCAAAAATATGGGTATGCTTATAATGAAATTACGAATATACTGTAATCCCCCATATATAAGACCCGCCGAAATAGTCAGCCCATGGGTAGCATATGCGGGGGGATAGCTTATGATATGGCGCATTTTTGAGAGTACCCGTTTTTCTGGGTTTGCATTTAACATAACACCCTACTTGTTTTTCTTGCCTTCAAATAGTATTTCGTCCTTCATTACCAAGGTCTGCTCAGCTGCAAAAAGCGAGCAAGATGAAAATCGCATCAGGTGCCATTCACAACGCAAAGACGGGCAGACGAATCAATACAAGTGGCAAAACGAAATCGAAAGACAGCAAGTGTCGAGAGGATCTTGACCGTCCATCTTGCAGTTGAACCACCTTGATCACGACAGCAGCAATGGTCGAGAATATCTCAACTGCTTTCTGAAGCACGGAACTGGCTTTGTTCATAGTACTCAGACGAGATTGGTCAACGACACCTGGCACTGCTGCTGGATCTCCCACGATTTTCAGCGGCAAGGAAATGACACTGTCTGAGTGTGCAATCTCTGTAGCAGATTCCTCATTAGCAGTTGCTTGGAGAACAACTGGCCTCAAGGTGCCTGTTACAACCCAAATTCATTTTGCATTTTACATAAGACATGGGCTTTATATTTTTCCAGCCTATTGTTAACACCCATACGTTTTTTTTTTTAATTGAACTTTTGACAATACCCTAGGGTGTTATATACGGGGGAATACTGTAAGCGCACTTCCACTCCATAAGCGCAATGGGTCAAATAAAGGGATGCGCCTATATCTGGGGGATTACTGTACACGATCGGGCTGCCCCAAATGCGGGTAGTCTCGTCTAGGAGGGGGGAAGGTGTAAGGAAAACCCCCTTTCCTTATCGAGCCTCACTAACATTGAGTAGAGCCCTGACTTTTGGAAGTCCAGGCTCGGCCCGACAATTCAGCTTCGAACTACGTTCGAGATATCAAAGTTAATGAATGATGAGAACCATAGCATACTGGGTTGTACTCTCAAAGGCACAACCCTGTATAGTCTATAACAACATACAAGGATATGTTTGACATACCCCCTGGACTGGATAGGGGCAGTGCCTGGTGAGAGACAAGCAGCTCAAGGTGGCACTACTAGTCCAGCCTCTGAGGCAAGGGTCTGTAAGACCAGTCAAATGAGTAGAAACAAGGCAAGAGTACGACCAGGGCAGCACTACTAGTCCAACCACTGGGAGAGGCCACAAGGCCATTCAGGGCAACATATATAAAGGTTTGTACACAATCAAGGTCCTAGCAAATGAGAGGCTAAAGGAACGAGACCTAGCTGTACACAGTGCCGCTGATGATCTTTAGGCGCAAGCGCCTCCGTTAAGATATCAGCTGTGTTGGCACCGGAGGCCAAGTGTACTACGCGGGCCTGGCAATGATGCTGTAGCTCACGCAGGAGGAGGTACCGCAGCTGGATGTGCTTCGCTCTGACCTCGATTCTAGGCTCCTGACACAGGAGGATCATGCCCTGTTGTCAGCGTACAGAATCGGGGCACAGCTAGGCCGCTCACCTAAGTCGGTGAGCAAGAAGGTCAGCCACTAAGCTGCCATGGCACCGTCATAGGTCTCAGCCTTACAGCTAGACTAAGCAACAGACAAGGAGCGAGTGGACCTCCACGAGATGGCACCTAAACCAAGGCTAAAGCAGTAGCCCTGGGAGGACTTAAGAGTCTCGGCGTCGTCGGCCCAAGAAGCGTATGTGTGCCCAGTAAGGACCACTGGTCTGCACCCTCCTAGCACTAGCCCCATGCCCGATGTTCTTGCTAGATAACGCAAAACCCTCTTAGCTGTCGAGCAGTGCTGTGGTCAGTGTCTGCCAGTGGCCACAAAGCGAGCCAGGATGCTGAGAGGGTATGCGAGATCTGGACGAGTGCAAGTCATCGGGTACATGAGGCAACCCACGAGCTCTCAGTAGGGACCACTAGGCTTTACAGCCTCCTCCGGGACTAGTGCAGAGAGTCTGTGGTGGGCTGTGCGGAAGAGAACTGAAGGCCGAACCTCTAAAGGACCTGGCGCACCAAGTGTGACTGTGAGAGAGTGATGGTGCACGCTGCTCTGTCCCTGGAGATCTGCAAGCAAAGGTAGCAGCGCAGCTCTCCTTGGTCAGTGCAGGTGTGTCTGCTCAGCAGCTCGGCCTTTACGGAGGCCAGCGCGTCTCTGTCTGCAGTAGCAAAGACCAGGTCGTCTACGTAGATAAGGATGTAGAAAGGAGTCTGGCCGAAACGGATGAAGAGCGAGGGGTCTGCAGACAACGGGAAGAACTGCAGGTCAGCAAGTGTAGCACGCAGTGTGTCGTGCCACTCACGGGGTGCCTGTCGTAGGCCGTAGATGGGGCGCCGGAGTAGCCACTCGGTGCCAGCGGGAAAGGTACCGAAGAAGCCCTGGGGGCGGAGCAGGTAGACCTACTCGTGTAGACTACCCTGGAGGAAAGCTATGGAGAAGTCGAGGGAGTGCAGCTTGTAGTCACGCTGTGCTGCTACGTGTAGGAGTGCCCGAAGAGTAGTCATCTTTGGGTTCGGGGCGAAGGTCTGAAAGAAGTCCACCCCCTCACGCTGACTGAAGCCTCGAGCAACGTAGCATGCCTTGAAGACAGGCGGCTCTCCAGGAGGGCGCTTCACCTTGAAGAGCCAGCGGCCATCGACTACGTTCACCCCAGGTGGGGGAACTGCGTCGACGAAGGTACTGGTGGATCTCCAAGATGCCATCTCCTGCTCCATGGCAGCTATCCACTGAGAGGCCCATGGTCCCGAGGTGGCCTCATCATAGGTGCGACGGGTCAGGATGTCAATGGCGTCTGGGTTACCGTCAGGGACTAGCAGCGTGGAACAGAGATGGGGAGTGGCCTCTGACAGGAAAGGAAGCTTGTACTGTCTGTCCTCTAGGACGTCACTGCCAAGGGCAGCCACACCCATGACGGACGGAGGGCAGGCAAGGTTAGAGACCAAAGCGGTGGCGTAGTCAAGGCAACGGGTAGCGGCGAAGTCAGTGACAGCAGCGACAAGAGCCGACAGCAGCGACAAGAGCCGACAGGAACGGACGGGTCGGTAACACGAGAGGTAAGGACATGAGGAACAAGGGGACGCGTAGCACGGAAGAAGTCAAAGAACGGGGGCGGGGCCACAGCAAGCGATGACGGAGGAGGAGACGGGAGGAGCGGAGAAGCACGAGACATGTGGGAGCAAAGCAACATAGGGTGAGAACGCGGAACACGGGAGGCAGGACGAGCACGAGACGAACGACGAGACCTGACATGAGACGGAGGAGTCGGGTCAGGAGAGAGGGGAGGAGACACAGGAGGAGAACGGGGAGGGAAACGGGCCGAAGAGGAGTCCGGGGGAGGAAACACTGGGCCGTAGACTCACGAAGGAGGAGGCGGTGGCGACGGAGGAGGCACTGGTAGGCGGTCAGGGGAAGAAAGACCGAGGAGGCGAAGAGCGGACACCGGTGGCGACTGCTGCGATTGCTGCCTGACTCCAACACCAAAACCTCCAGCGACAGCATGGCTCCCTTCGAGAAGCTCCACGCTAGCACCCCAAGAACGGGAACCCGCTCCAGCACTCTCCCCAGCACACCTAGAACGCACGAACCCCAGCGGCGGTGACGACGACGGCTGCGGCCGCGACGGCAATGGCAGCTGCTGAGGTGGCTGCAACGGGGACAGCAACGGCGGCGACGGGGGAGAAGAGACCGGGGCGGGGAGGGGCAGGGGGAGGGACTTTCGTAGAGCCACGAGAGTCAGCAGACTCCTCAGCAGGGACACCCGACGGGAGAGGGGTGATGTGAGACACACCAGACAGGGCAGGGAGGGGAGGGGGGGGAGCCGGGGCAACCGAGGGAGGGGGAACCAAGAATAGGGGGAGAGTAACCGGGGGACCACGGTGGGGAAATCGGTGGTAAAAGGAGAAGGACTCGTCAAAGGTGATGTCGAGGGAGTGAAAGAAGCGGTGAGACGGCGGGTGGTAGAAGTGCAGTCAGACGAGTCGAGGGGGAAACCTAGGAAGACACAGGGGACGGTGCGGGCAGTGAGCTTGTCCGTGCCAGAGGCACGAACGTGAGCAAGGCAGCCCCAGACGTGGAACGCAGACGCGTCACCAGGGGACCCGGTCTAGAGGAGGGTCGTTGAAACCTGCGGCCGCTGAGGGTACAGCCACAGGTTAAGCTGGTGAGCGGCGTAGCGAACATCGAACGGCCACTGAAAATGGGGTGCACCGGCATGGATCATGGAGGTATGAGCCACCTCCATGACCAAGCCGATGCGTCGCTCAGCGACCCCATTCCGCTGCGGGGAGTCCAGCAGGGTGTACGTCTGGTTGATGCCCTCCGCATAACAGAAGCGACCAAGGCAGCCAGAGGCAAACTCGCCACTACGGTCGGAGTGAAGACGCAACACAGGGAGACCTCGGTGAACACGCGCAGAGACAAGCCACAGGATAAGAATGTCTGGCATGTCGGCCTTCCGCTCCAAGGGAAACACCGTGGTGTAGCACGTGTAGTTGTCGACAAGCACTAGGAAGTAGCGCTCTCGATGTGGCCTCATGGACGGGGGCGGGGCCCCAGACGTCCATGTGCAGGGTCCGCAGCGGTGCAGCGGTGGGGGGGAACGAGGAGGAGTGAGGGGCACGGCGGAGGCGGCCCTCGATGCAGGGCGTTCACAGGGGCGCTGGTGAGGAGGGTAGCACGGGGAACGACGCAGGGAGACCTAAGACAAGACCATGCTGAGACATGTGACGAAGACGCGTAAGGGCAGGGTGACCTAGACGGTGGTGCCACAGAAGCGTCGGGTGAGTAAGCGACCGACACGAGCAAGCCGTAGCAACCTGGGTATTCGCAGACACCTCGGGGGACGTCCCAACCGAGGGGGACGCGGTGTCCAGCGTGAACAGGCCAGACACCGGGTCCCGGGGGAACGTGGTGAGGGGAGCACCAGTGGCGGCCTTAGTACAGACAGCGTACCGCTCGTGACCAGGGAACGTAATGGTGACGCCAAGGTTCTGGAGGCAGCCGACACCAGCTAGGTTCCTAGAGAACGAGGGGATGTGCAGGCCTGTAAGGGAGCCCGAAGGAACCGCCGGACAGGGAAGGGTGGTGGAGCTACGGACGACTACAGGACCTGAGGAAGGGTCTGCAAGGGCAACTGCGGCGGGAGCGGCAAGCGGCGTAAGTGTAGTGGAGTTCCGAAAGAAACATCGGGAAGCGCCGGAGTCCAGGGTGAAGGAGAGCGCAGCAGTGGCGGCGGGGGTCGGAGGAGCGAGGGTGGAGCCAAAGCTAAACAAAGCAGGGGATCCTACGCCTGACGCAGCAGGGGAGCCTGAACGAGGCACACTAGGCACACCTACACTAGGCAATACAGGGTAATAGAAACCAGTCACACTAGAGTCATCGACATACAGCACATACAAAGCAAAGCTAATCTCATCCATGTCCATATCAAAGATCCTAACACCACGTCGGAGCAGACTGTGCCAGTCGGGGAGGTCTGGCGCTGTGCTGGAGCGGAGATGAAACAGGTTGTCTAGGCGACCAAAACAATGAGTAGGGGTATGGCCGATCTTACCGCACACGAGGCCGCGGCGAGGATCGGTCTGGAGCTGGTACTGGTAGCGCCCATCACGCTGCGCGTATGACCACTGCGACCACCTCCACCACCTGTGCCAGGCCACCCGGGCGGGAGGCAGCCGACCCGCCACTGCTATTGCTGTTGCTGGTCCAGCTGCGGCGACTGCTGCTTGGGCAGCTGCTCCGAGGCCCCAACCCCAGCCCTCTCGTTAGTACTACCAACGGGCGAACCACCTCCACCCCCTCCTTTGGTACCTCCACTGCGCCCAGCCTTGGGGCGGCAACCCTTACCCGGGCGAAACTGCGCTACGGCAGCTGCGGCGACTGTCTCCGCAGCAAAGGTTGTCTCAGTGAAAGCAGCAGAACCGTCAGAGTAAGTGCACTAGGCGGGGGCACAGTCATGGAAGATAGTGACCGGCACAATACCGCTAGACTGGGTGATAGAGCGCTGACGAGTCTCTATGGCAGACAGGGTGTCGACAAAGTCAGTGAGGGTGAGGTTTGTGGGGTGGAGATTAATAAAGTGATCGCGGGCGGTAGCAAGGCGGTCAGGGAGGCGGGTGGGAAGCAGGTAGAGGGGAGTGGAACACACGAAGCTGAGCCTCAGTGCAGGCAACGCGCCAAGTCACCTCTAGCGTGCGCAAGTGGGCGGCCAGGTCAGCGACAGTGGAGAAAGACGCGAAATCATGAAAGAGCATTGGCGGGATCATGCGACCGACGGAGGCAGAGGGCGGGGTAGAATAACGCTCGAAAACAGCCTCTAGGAACTCCTGCGTAGTCCTGATCGACCTAAAGCAGGGGCGCTCAAACAGGGGGAGGGCATGACTAATCGCAAGCTGTGCGACAACGTCACGCGACAACTAGACAGCACGGGCAAGGGCAGCAGCAGCAGCGGACTCACGGTCAGCAGATATGGGGTCAGCGAGCAGAGCAGCAAGGGGGTCAGGGCAGCGGAGCGTACCGTCGATGTGGACGGCAAGGGAGTGGTTGTCCTACCGCTGACCAGTGAGGTGACGGCGGAGGTCGACGAGCCACGTGTCAAACTCAACCGGTTGACCCTCCGCGTCAAAGAGCAGCACTGAGTCCGCCATCATGGTCGTTGCAGCAGCAGGAAGGCGGTAGTGGGCTGTACTGAGCGACAGAGTGCAGTGGGAAGCAGTGGTGTGCGGTATGGTGCGGTGCAGTGCAGTAGACTGCGGTAGAGTGCGGTGCAGGGCGGTGCAGTGTGGTGTACTACGGTGCAGTGCGGTGCAGCGCGGTGCAGTGCGGTGCAGGGCGGTGCAGTGCGATGCAGTGCGGTTGAAAGGGTCGATGAAGCGAGGTGGGATCCACAGGGGAGGCTGAGGGACGGGGCCGCGAGGAGGCTGGGCGGCGAGGCCGCAGGGCGGCTGGTCAACAGGGGCTGCATGGCGGGCAGGCGACCCGGCCGGCTAGGAGACGGGGTCGCGCGACAGCTAGGAGACAGGGCTGCGCGGCGGCTGGAAGACAGGGCCGCGTGGCGGCTTGGAAACGGAGCAGCGGGCGGCGAGACAATGGGGACAGCTAGGCCACGGGGCCGGCTAGGCGACGGGGCCGACTAGGCGACGGGGCCGGCTGGGCGACGGGGCCGGCTAGGCGACAGAGCTGGTTGGGCGACGGGGCCGACTAGGGGACGGGGCCGGCTAGGTGACGGGGCCGGCTGGGCGACGGTGCCGGCAAAGCGACGGGGCCGGCGAGGCGATGGAGTTGGCTAGGCTTCGGGGCCGGCTAGGCGACGGGGCTGGCTGGGCGACGGGGCGGACTAGGCAATGGGGCCAGCTAGGCGCTATGTGACGGGGGCCACTAGGGGACGGGCCAACATGGGCGGGAGGGCGACGGGGCAGCTAGGACCTATGGCGGAAGCACTGGTGGGCGGGGGGTGTTACAATGCTAGAATGACTAGAAACAAGAGAGAAAAAGCAAGTCATAGGGTTGGAGTTGTACTCTCTAAGAACAAACACCGATCTAGCCTATAACTTCTACATGCTAACATATGTATAAGTTGAAACACCCCTAGGCTAGATAAGGGGTAGTGCTGAGCAAAAAGCACAAAGCTCAGGGTGGCACTACTAGTCCAACCTCTGAGGCAGAGGTCCGAAGACCACTCAGCAAGAGTACATACAAGGCAAGAACAAACCAGGGCGGCACTACTAGTCCGGCCATTGGAAGAGAAGCCACAAGGCCAGTCTAGAAGGTATAAATATAGAGGTGTACACAATCAAGGTCCTAGCAAGTGAGAGTCTACAGGAACTAGACCAAGCTGCAAATAGTGCCGCTGATGATCTCTAGGCGCAAGCACCTTACTAAAGATATCAGCTGTGTTGGCACCGGAGGCCAAGTGTACTACGCGGGCCTGGCGACGCTGCTGTAGCTCATGCAGGAGGAAGTACCACAGCTGGATGTGCTTCGCTCTGCCCTCAAGTCGAGGCTCCTGACACAGGAGGATCATGGCCGTGTTGTCAGCGTACAGAACTGGGGCAAAGCTAGGCCGCTCACCTAAGTCAGCGAGCAAGAAGGTCAGCCAGCGGAGCTCCTGTGCTGCCATGGCACCGGCGTAGATCTCAGCCTCACAGCTAGACTGGGCAACAGACAAGGAGTGAGTGGACCTCCACGAGATGGCCCATGAACCAAGGCTAAAGCAGTAGCCCTGGGAGGACCTGAGGGTCTTAGCGTCGTCTGCCCAAGAAGCATCAGTGTGCCCAGTAAGGACCACTGGCCTGCGTCCTCCAAGCACTAACCCCATGCCCGATGTACTTGCTAGATAACGCAAAACCCTCTTAGCGGCCGGCCAGTGATGTGGTCGGTGTCTGCCTGTGGCCAAAAAGCGAGCCAGGATGTTGAGAGGGTATGCAAGATCTGGACGAGTGCAAGTCATCAGGTACATGAGGCAACCCACTAGCTCTCCGTAAGGACCATTGGGCTCTACTGACTCCTCAGGAACTGAAGCTGAGAGCCTGTGATGCACTGGCAAAGGTGTGGGCTGTGCGAAGGAGAACTGAAGACCGAACCTCTGAAGGACCTGACGCACCAAGTGTGACTGTGTCAGAGTGATGGTGCACGCTGCTCTGTCCCTGGAGATCTGTAGGTCAAGGTAGCGGCGCAGCTCTCCTAGGTCAGTGCAGGTGTGTCTCCTCGGTAGCTCGGCCTTTACGGAGACCAGTGAGTCTTTGTCTGTAGTAGCAAAGACCAGGTCGTTTACGTAGACAAGGATGCAGAACAGAGTCTGGCCAGCACGAACGAAGAGCGAGGGGTCTGCAGAGGACGGAAAGAACTGCAGGTCAGCTAGCGTAGCACGCAGCGTGTCGTGCCACTCATGGAGCGGCTGTCGCAGGCTGTAGACCGGGCATCGGAGGAGCCACTGGGTCCCAGGAGGAAAGGTACCAATGAGGCCCTGCGGTCGGCGCAGGTAGACCTGCTCGTGTAGGCTGCCCTGAAGAAAAGCAGTGGAGAAGTTGAGGGAGTGGAGCTCGTAGTCACGCTGTGCTGCTACAAGTAGTAGCGCCCGAAGAGTAGTCATCTTCGGGGTCGGGGCGAAGGTCTGAAAGAAGTCCACCCCCTCTCGCTGACTGAAGCCTCTAGCCACGTAGCGTGCCTTGAACACAGGCGACTCTCGAGGGGGGCGCTTCACATTGAAGAGCCACTGGCCATCGCCTACGTTAACCCAAGGTGGAGGAACTGCGTCGACGTAGGTGCCAGTGGATTTCCAAGATGCCATCTCCTGCTCCATGGCAGCTATCCATTGAGAGGCCCAGGGTCCCGAGGTCGCCTCAGCGTAAGTGTGAGGGGTCGGGATGTCAAAGGCTTCTGGATCACCCTTAGGGACTAGCAGCATGGAGCAGAGATGGGGAGCAGCCTCGGACAGGAAAGCAAGCTCGTACTGCCAGTCCTCTAGGACGTCACTGCCAAGGGCAGGAGCACCCCCGACGGACGGAGTTCGGACATGGTCAAAGACCAGAGTGGTGGCATAGTCAAGGCGGCTGGTAGAGGCAAAGTCAGCGACAGCAGCGACAAAGCGTCAAGACACGAGAGAGGAACAGACGGGTCGGTAACAAGGGAGGCAATGTTACAGGATCGAATGTGTCGAGGAAAAGTTGCACTATCGATTGATACAAGGCGCTGTTATACTTCCAGAGTACATCAGGTAACTAGGTTTATCCCATCCAGAGGGAATAGACCCTTCTAGAAATAGAATCACCCTGCGTATAGCCACACGAGGCTATTGGCTTTAAGGGATTATGGCAGGATTACGCTAGATATAGTGTGCCAGTACATCCCGAGCCTGGTCGGTAATGTAATCATAATAGCAGGATAAACCAATGGATAATGGAAAATAAGGGATAGGAAACTTAATGAAGATGAGATAAAAAGAGAAATGAAATAGAAGGGAAATAAGGAAAGGACAAGTGGTGTAACGGGGTCGTACTCTCACAATTCCCCCCCTCAAAGCTGGGTGGTAGAAGTAACACCCTGCTTGACAAGGTAGTCATGAAGGGGATGACGAGCATTACCCATGTTGGTCTCAGGTACCCAGCTATCCTCTGAAGGATCATAACCCTTCCAACGAATGAGAAGCTCCACGGTGGCATTCTGACGGTGGCGGTGTGCAAGCATGGACTCGACCTCGTACTCGGGTTCATTATGGACGAGGACGGGTGGCGGCGGCGGCGGTTGGCTTTTGACGAATACCGTATTAGGATCGCGATAGGGCTTCAGAAGTTGGACATGGAAGGCGTTGTGAATCTTCCAGGTAGCTGGCAGGAGTAAGCGGAAGGTAACAGGAGTGACATGTGCTTCAACGAGGAAAGGCCCGCATAAGCGAGGGCGAAGTTTAGATGGGAGATGGCTAATGTCAAGGTTGCGGGTGTCGAGGAGCACCTGCTCTCCTACGGTAATGGTATGGTCATTGCGATGGCGATCGGCCTGGCGCTTTTGTTGCTGCTGAATGTCGAGGAGACGCTTGTGGGTCCGATCCCAAAGCTGATGCATGGTCGTAATGAAGTCGTGTGCAGGTTGGACTGTAGCTGATGCTGTCAGTTTTTGTGGCATGAGCGGGTGGCGTCCGTAGCAGATGAAGAACGGCGTCTGTCTAGTAGCGGCATGTGTAGCATTGTTGTAAGCTAACTCTAGAACGGGCATGTGCAAGTCCCATTTGGAGATTTTGCCCTTGGAGGCTGCTTGGAGGAGTTGCTCGACAATCTGGTTGAGGCGCTCGATCTGTCCGTCTGTCTGCGGATGGTATGCGGATGACATGGCGAGTTTGGTTCCGAGTAGAGACATTAGTTCCTTCTAGAACTTGCTGGTAAACTTGGTCGGAGATGAGTGTGGTTGGAATGACATGTTGTGAGATGATGTAGCGAACGAAGAGTTGTGCTGTCTCCTCGGTGCGTGCTGTCGTGTATGTCGGGATGAAGTGTCCCATTTTGGAGAATTTGTCGATGACGACAAGGATTGCGTCATGACCGCTAGTGGTAGGTGGTAACCCGGTGATGAAATCCAGGCTAACCACTTGCCATGGTAGTTCTAGGACAGGAAGAGGTTGTAGGAGTCCTGCCTTCTTCTGTTTGCTGCTCTTCATCCGCTGACATGTATCACACGAGGTGACAAATTTCTGGACATCGTCTGCCAAATGAGGCCAGTAGTAGTGCTTCGCGATACCAGTGAGTGTCTTGTTGCTACTGAAGTGTCCCGCGTATAGGACATCGTGGTATTCTTCGAGTAGTAACTGGCGCAATGGTGGGTAATTGGGAACCCAGATTTTTGTTGATCCTTTCCAGTACGCAATGTCACTGTCCCACTGTAGCAGGTGTCGCTTTTTTGCCAAGGGGATTTCGGGGTCGATTGTGAACCCGTGTGTAAAGTGTCCCTAGAGTAGTGGATTCATCCTTTCGATCTGGATGGCGGCGACGTGTGCAGGCCGGCTAAGGGCGTCTGCTTTGTTTTTGCGGCCGGGCTTGTAGACGATGTCATAGTGGAAGTGTGTCTCGAGGAAGTCAATCCACCGGACCTGCCGCCTGGAGAGGGTTGGTTGTGTCTTCAAATATTTCAGGCTGCAGTGGTCGGTGTAGACGGTTGTTTTTCGTCCTTTGAGATAACATCTCCACGTTTTGAAGGCGATGATGATAGCAAGGGCCTCTTTGTCGTGTATCGGGTAGTTTAGCTCTGCCCTGTCTAGTTTCTTGCTAAGGTAGGCGATTGGTTGCAGTCCATTCCCCTGGTCTTGTATCAAGACTGCTCCCAATGCCTGATCGCTGGCGTCAGCTTCGATGACGTAGTCGCGTTCGGGGTCTGGCAAGATGAGTAACGGTGCGGACGTGAGTGCTTGTTTCAGCTGCTCCATGGCTTCCTGGTGCTTCGGTTTCCACTTAGAGGGCGTGTCCTTCTTCAGTAGATTCGTGAGTGGTGTTGCAATTTTCGCGTATTGTGGCACGAACCTGTTGTAATAATTATCAAAGCCTAGAAACTGCTGCAACTCCTTTACGTTCTCGGGTGTCTTCCACATACGTACGGCTTCGATCTACTTGGGGTCGACGTGAACTCCTTGAGCGCTCACCATGTGTCCTAGGAATTGGACTTTCTCGAGGGCGAATTCGCTCTTGGACAATTTGACGTAGAATCATTCTCGTCGAAGAATTTCGAAGACGCGTCGAAGAATTTCGAAGACGGGCTGCTTCATGTCGCGCGAGTAGATGAGGATGTCATCCACGTACACCACCACGCATTCGTCCAAGAGTGGGCGTAGAATGTGGTTCATTTCGGCTTGGAACGTTGCCGGTGCGTTGGTGAGTCCGAACGGCATTACCAAATACTCGTACGACCCATACCGAGTTCGAAAGGCAGTTTTGTGGATGGAATTGTCCGCCATTCGTATCTGCCAGTATCTGGACCGCAGATCTAGTTTGGAAAATACCGTAGTTCCCCGAAGCTGGTCAAGCAGGTCATCGATTCGTGGTATCGGGTACTTGTTCTTGATGGTCTGCTTGTTGAGAGCTCGGTAATCGATGCACATGCGCAGGCTTCCGTCCGGTTTCGGTGTGAAGAGCACTGTGGCACCGTATGGCGAAGTGGATGGCCGGATGAGTCCTTTGGCGAGGAGATACTCGATTTGTTTTTTCATGTCGGTCAGCTCAATGGGGCTGAGCCGATATGGTGCTCGGAAGGTCGGCTTCGAACCCGGTTCCTCTACAATCTCGTGTTGATGCGTTTGGTATGGCGGTAGCTCGTTCGGAAGGTCGTCAAGAAGAATGTCTTGGAACTCCTTCAGTGATTCCTTGATATTTCGTGGAGACTCCGAGGTCTTCTCCCCGTCGTTTTCCACCTTTGTTGCTATCGCCAGGAACCCGGTGTCGGTTCGCTTCATGTCCTTCTCGAATCGTGCGAGTGTCTCCACTGGGATATCTCGTGTATCATCCCAGTTGGGTAGCTGGAGTCTCCTTCCATTGTTATAGATGCTTGCGGTGCGGTTTACCCAGTTGATCTTGGGGTTGAATCTTTTTAGGAAGTCTCGCTTGAAAATCAGGTCAAGCCCTTTTATATTGGTGATGGTGGTCCAATTTGTAGGTGTAACACTGCTTCGCCGTGTACTGGTAATTTGCTACTGTCCACCATCGTTGCAGAGAATACTAAAGGCTTGTACTCTTCCCGAAGTCGGTCGATTACTGCCTTGTCGCAGACGGTGTGCGATGCTCCACTGTCCACGATTGCTTCGAGGCGTCGTCCTTTGTAGATGACCTCGAGCACGAGGGGCGGGCGTTGCTCGGAGTACCCAAAGATAGTTTCATTAATAGGGTCATAGGGTACATCCCAATATTCCGTACACACCTTTTCATTACTATCTTCTCCTGAGCTGACAGCTGGCTGAGGCTGCTTGGAGAAAGGCTCTTCTCTAGGGCCCGGAGTTTCTTTGACGACTGTGCGCGTCGTTGATGCCGCAGTTGCTGAACTGGATGCATCCGGAGGAGGAATTCGAGGTTTTTGCAGCTTCTTGTAGACCCCCAGCTTCCTCTTGAGCTGCTTCAGCTCCACCGACGTCTTCCCTAGGGAACCGGTAGTCATTGTGGGCTGGTGTCGGGAGAGGACGTTGACTCCGTGGAAAGGTCGGCTTCTTTCCACACTCCTTAATTTTTTCCCCAAGTTGTCCGGTACCGGTATGATCTCCAGAATTTTCTCCTTCTTTTGGAGTCCCTCCCGAATTTTATCCAAGGCTCTATCCCCTCGAGAATCATAAGTTTTCATTAAAGCTTCTTTATAAGATAACTTTAACGAATCCTTATAATTTCTTGGGTCTTCTAGGAGTTTCCCCGTGTCGGCAGAGTCTTTTTTCGCGCAGTCGGATTTTTTCTCAGCGGTTTTCTCTGGCGAAGACTGGTCGTGGGGTGGAGATTTTCCCCCATTATTTCCTCCTGCTCGCGTCGAAACAACTTCGTTGAAGTTGATTTTCCCGGGATCCCGCGGCCGCTTCCAGATCTTTTTTTTTTCGCCAGCTAGATCCGCAATCACTGGCGACTCCCGTTTTTTGTCTTCTGATTGGCCGAAGGATTTCCGCCACTGTTGCGTGCCTGATACCCAGCTCGTGCGGCTTTCATTTTGTTGCAGTCGAAGATTAGATGACCCGGCACCCCGCAAAAATCACACGTATAGTTGGTGTTTTTCGGACGTGACCGCCCGTCGAACCTGTCGATTTCCATCGGGTCGGCGAACGTGGGGTGAGCCGAGCGGTCGCCCTGTCGCGTACTGCCGACGTGCGCCCGTCGTGTCCTAGTGTTGACCATGTGGAATCGCTACGCTGCCAAAACGACGTCACTGTAGCTCGCGTAGTTCATCGCTACTATCTGTCGTTTGACTTCGGTCTTCAGGCCAGCGAGATATGACTGTACTTTTTCCCCTTCGGTCAGGTCGGGAATGTGGTTATAAAATTCTTCCATCTGCTGCGTGTACTGCGCTACACTCCCGAATTGTCGATGACGATGAATTTTTTCCCGAGCAAGAAAACCGAATTATTCGGCTCGAAGCGTTTCAGCACGACGGTGTGGAACTGCTGCCACGTGGCTTCACCGTGGATGAAGGTGCTGTTACCGCCGATCCACTCGAGTGCCGGCCCTCGCATCAGTGTCGCCGCGAGTCGTACGCGTTGTCCGTCCCAGACTGGCGAGCTCCATCCGACGGCTGCGAAGTAGATCTCCATGCCAACGATCCATCTGCGGGCGTCAAAATTTTGATCGCTCGGATCGAACGGCTCAGGTGGGCGCGGTTTCGGAGCCTCGAGAAACTGCTGCGTTGTCGCCGTTGTCGAGTCGTGCTGTGCGCCAGCAAGTCGAGTTACTTGCTCGAACTCGTTTCGCCAAGCTTCGTGGTCTGCTCGCATCTCCTCCTGAAGAGCGGCGATACTCGCGAAGAGCTGCTGGATAACCTCGGCGTTGTCGAAGGTCGCCATCCTGTTCAAAACACGCGCGGGGGGGTAATTCACAAAACACGGAGTTGGTGCTTACCAGAATTGGCGTCAAATTAGTCGCCCCTGGCGGTTTTTCGAGGCAGGTTTTCCCGCTACTGCTACTTTGTTGAGCGCGGCCGAATGAGAAAAGCTCCGATTACCAAGTGTCACAGGATCGAATGTGTCGAGGAAAAGTTGCACTATCGATTGATACAAGGTGCTTTTATACTTCCAGATTACATCAGGTAACCAGTTTTATCCTATCCAGAGGGAATAGACCCTTCTAGAAATAGAATCACCCTACGTATCGCCACGTGAGGCTATTGGCTTTAAGGGATTACGGCATGATTACGCTAGATATAGCGCGCCAGTACATCCCGAGCCTCATCGGTTATTAACCATAATAACTGGATAAACCAAAGGATCATGGAAAATGAGGAATAGGAAACCTAATGAACATGAGTTAAAAAGAGAATTGAAATAGAAGGGAAATAAGGAAAGGACAAGTGGTGTAACAGGGTCGTACTCTCACAGGCAACGACCCGAGGAACTAGAGGACGAGCAGCACGAAGGTAGTCAAACAGAGGGGGCGGCGTGACAGCGAGCGACGACGCAGAAGGCGACGACAGGAGGGGAGGATGAGACGCGTGGGAATGAAGCAACATAGGGTGAGAACGCTGAACAGGGGAGACAGGAGGAGCACAAGAAGGGCGGCGAGACCAGACGTGAGATGGAGGCGTCCGGTTAGGAGACATTGGAGGAGAAACAGGAGGGGAACGAGGTGGGAAATGAGCCGGTGACGGGTCCGGCAGAGGAAACACAGGACCGTGGACAGGAAGGGGAGGAGGCGGCGGGGGAGGCACAGGCGAGCGGTCAGGGGAGGAAAGGCCGAGCCGGGAGGAAAGGCCGAGCAGGCACAAAGTGGACACCGGCGGCGACTACTGCTGGTGATGCTCGATGCCGACAGCTGGACCGCCAGCTGCACCACGGCTACCTCCGGGACACTCCACTCCAGCACCCCCAAAACGAGCACCCCCACAGCGAGAACCCTCTCCAGCACCAGTGCCACCCCCGAGCCCACCGGGATAAGCCACGACAGGAACCCCAGGACTAGCACCCTCCTCAATGTAAGAACCCCCAGAGACCACGAACGGCTGCTGCTGCTGCGACGGCGGCGGCTGCTGCGTCGGCGGCGGTGGCATCTGCTGCGGCGGCTGCTGCGACGGCAGAGGAGGAGACACCAGGGGAGAGACGGGCAGCAAGAACTCCACCGCAGGGCCACCAGAGTCAGCCGACTCCTCGACCGGGACAACCGATGGAGGGGGAGTGAGGTGAGACACACCAGACGGAGCAGGACGGGGAGGAAGGTGAGCAGGGGCTACCGGAGGAGTGGGGACCAGAAACAGGGGAGGGGAAACCGGGAGACCTCGGTGGGGAAAGCGGTGGTAAAAGGAGACAGGCTCGTCGAAAGTGGCGTCACGGGAGTGAAAGAAGCGGTGAGACGGCGGGTGGTAAAATTGCCAGTCAGAGGAGTCACGGGGAAACCGAGGAAGACACAGGGGACAGTGCGGGCAGTGAGCTTGTCCGTGCCAGAGGCACGAACGTGAGCGAGGCAGCCCAAGATGTGGAACGCGGACGCATCACCAGGGAACCCGGTCCAGAGAAGGGTCGGCGAAACCTGCGGCCGCTAGGAGCGCGGCCAGAGGCTAAGCTGGTGAGCGGCGTAGCGAATGGCGAATGGCCACAGAAAATGGGGTACATCGGCATGAATCATGGAGGTACGAGCCACCTCCATGACCAAATCAATGCGTTGCTTAGCGACCCCATTCTACTGTGGGGAGTCCAATAGAGAGTACGTCTGGGTGATGCCCTCCACACGACAGAACTGTCCAAGCCGACCAGAGGCGAACTCGTCGCCACGGTCGGAGTGGAGACACAACACAGGGAGACCGCGGTGAAGGCGGGCAGTTACGACTCACGGGATGAGAACGCCAGGCACGCCGGCCTTTTGCTCCAAGGGAAGCAGCGTGGTGTAGTGCGTGTAGTCATCCACGAGCACGAGAAAGTAGCGCTCGCGACGCGGTCCGGGGACGGGGGCTGGGCCCCAGACGTCCAGGTGCAGGGTCTGAAGGGGTGCGGTGGCAAGACAAAGGGAGGAGGAGTGGGGAGCACGGAGCAGCCGACCCTCGACGTAGGGCGTGCACAACGGCGCATGCGAGGGCGGGAGGGCAGGAAGCGACGCAGGGAGACCTAGGACGAGATCGTGCTGGGACATGTGACGCAGATGCGGAAGTGCGGGGTGACCTAGGCGGTGGTGCCAGAGAAGCAACGGGTGAGTGAGTGACCGACACGAGCACGCAGCGATGACCTGGGTAGACACAGGATCCGGGAGGGACGGTCCATCCGTGGGGGAAGCAGTGTCCAGCGTAAACAGGCCAGACACCGGGTCCCGGGGGAACGTCGCAATGGGGGAACGTGAGGCAGCCTCGGTACAGATGGCGTACCGCTCGTGACCCGGGAATGTAGTGATGACGCCGAGGTCCTGAAGACAGCCGACACCAACTAAGTTCCGGGAGAACGAGGGGATGTGGAGGCCTGTAAGGGAGCCTGATGGGACCACTGGACAGGGGAGGGTAGTGTAGCTATGAGCAACAACTGGATTAGACAAGGGGTAAGCAAGGGCGATAGCGGCAGGCGCGGCAAGCGGCGTGAGTGTGGCGTGGTCGCGGAAGAAGTAGGCAGACGCACCGGAGTCAAGTGTGAAGGACAGCAAAGCAGTAGCCGCAGACAAAGGAGGAGCAAGTGTGGAGCCTAGGCTAGACAAAGCAAATGGTCCTACGCTTGACGTAGCAGGGGAGTCTGTACTATACACAGGTGCTACGCCTAAGCTAGAGAACGGATACACTAGAAGTGTCAGCATACAGAGAATACAAGGCATAACTAATCTGATCCATGTCTAGGTAAAAAACAGGCACACCATGGCGCAGCAGACTTGGCCAGTCAGGGAGGTCCGGGGCCGGGCCGAAGCGGCGATGAAAGAGGTCGTCGAGGCGGCGGAAGCAGCGGGCGGTCGGGTGCGGACGGCGGCACACCGTGCCACAAAGGGGACCATTCTGGAGCTGGTACTGGCAGCCCACAGCACCGAAACCGTCGGTAGAAGTCGAGCTGCGAGGACCGCCATCTCGGCCACCCCCTCGAGGGGCTCCCGGCTACCCTGGCGGGAGGCGGGCCCACGGCTGTTGTTGCTGCTGCGGCTGCTGCTGCTGCTGCTACGGCTGTTGCTGCTGCTGTGGCTGGTGCGGCGACTACTGCTGCTTCTGAACTCCTGCCCCATCCCCCACGTCAGAACCACTGTCACCGCCACCACCACCACACCCTCCTTTGGGGCCGCGACGGCCCCGACGCTGTCGCTGCTGCTGCAGGAAGGCCGCCGCTGCTGCATCAGCGACAGGAGCAGCAGTAGTGACTGCAGCGGAAACGTCAGCGTACGTGCACTGGGAGGGAGCACAGCCCTGAAAGATAGGGACTACCGCAACACCGCTCGACTGAGCGATATTGCGCTGGCGAGTCTCTATCTCAGAAAGGGTAGCGACAAAAGCGGTCAGGGTGAGGTCACCAGGGTGCTGGCTAAGGAAGTGGTCGCGGGCAGTGGCTAAGCGGTCAGGCAGGCGCATGGCAGTAAGGTACAGGGTAGCACAGAACGGCGGGGGGAAGGCAAGGAGCTGTGCAGTAGTGCTAGCAGCACGATAGCTAGTCTCTAGTGCACAGAGGTGAGTGGCGAGATCAGCGGCAGTGGGGAAAGCAGAGAGGTCAGGGAAGAGCATGGGGAGGATCAAGCGTCCAGCTAAGGCGGAGGCAGGCGTGGAGTAGCGTTCAACTACAGCATCTAGGAAATCCTTGGCGTTTGCGACAGTAGTGAAACGCGGACGCTCAGATAAGGGAAGCGCATGACTAATGGCAAGCTACGCTACAGCATCGCGAGAATCCCAGACAGCGCGAGCGAGCGCAGCAGTAGCAAAGGCCTCACTCTCAGCAATGGTGGGGTCAGCAGGGAGGGGATCAGGGGTGGAGGGGCAAGGAAGCAAGCCATCAACATGCATAATCAGGGAGTGCCCATCCTGGCACTGACCTGTCAGGTGCCGGCGGAGATCGACAAGCCAGGCGGCAAAGTCGATCGCATGCCCCTCCGCGTCCAGATGGAGCATGCTATCCACCATCGCTCAACCACAGCGGCACCGGGACACAGGGGCACAGCAGCACAGGGACTCAGCGGCACGGCGGCAGGACTCTCCGGAACTGAACCGAAAGGAAGGCCGAGGAGGGCGCGTGAGGAGTCGAGGAGTACAAGGGGCCAGCATGTGGAGAGGGGCCGGCAGGGCGCTCGGGGCCGGAGGTGCGCAGGAGAGGGGCCGGCTAGGTGCAAGGGGCCGACTAGGCGCGAGGGACCGGCTAGGCGCGAGGGGGCAGCTAGGGAGCGAGGGGCCGATTATGCGCGAAGGGCCGGTGAGGCGTGAGGGGCCAGCTAGGGCGAGAGTGGCCAGTCAGGCGCGAGGGGCCAGCGACGGCACGAGAGGCAGGCGACTGCGCGAGGGGCCAGCTAGGGCGCGAGGGGCCAGCGAAGGTGCGAGGGGCCGGCTAGGCGCGAGGGGCGGGCCGGCTGGTCGCGAAGGGGCCGGCTAGGCACTAGGGGCGGGCGACAACGCGAGGGGCCAGCTAGGGCGCGAGGGGCCAGCAAAGGCGCGAGGGGCCAGCGAAGGCGCGAGGGGCTGGCGACGGCGCGAGGGGCGGGACGGCTGGTCGCGAAGGGGCCAACGGGGCGCAAGGGGCCGACAGGCATGCTAGGGACCGGCTACGGCGCGAGAGGATGGCGGGCACGCTAGGGGCCGACGGGCGCGCTAGGAGCCGGCGAGGCGCGGTAGGCTAGGGCGCGGGGCGGAAGCGGGTGGGGGGGTATGATCGGCATGATACCATGTTGGAATGATACCATTCTAGCCTACGCATGATACCATGTTGGAATGCTAGAATGACTAGAAATAAGAGAGAACAAGCAAGGTATAGGGTTGGAGTTGTACTCTGTAAGAACAAACACCTATCTAGCCTATAACTTCTACATATTAACACATGTATAAGTTGACAGGGGAGACCTAACCTACTCATATCAAAGTTAACGAATGATGAGAACCATGGCATACAAGGGAATATAACCTAGTGGGTTGTACTCTCTAAGGCATAACCATGTATAGTCTATAACAACATACTGTAATCCCCCGTATATAGCACCCAAAGGTATTGTCAAAATTTCATTAAAAAATGGAATGGGTGTTAACAGTAGGCTGGAAAAATATAAAGCCCATGTCTTATGTAAAATGCAAAATGGATTTGGGTTGTAACAGGCATTGTGAGGCCAGAACTTCACGGAGCAGCTGCTAATGAGGAATCTGCCACACAGATTGCACACTCTGACAGGGTCAAATCGGTGCCTTGGAAAATGGCGGGAGATTGATCCAACAGCGCCAGGTGTTCTTGGCCAATCTCTGTTGAGCGTTGTGAACAGAGTCAGTTCCGTGCCTCGGAAAGTGGTCGAGATATTCTCGACCGTCGCTGACGTGATCGAGGTGGTTCAACTGCAAGATGGACAGCCGAGACTCGAGATCCTCTCGACACTTGCTTGTCTTTCGATTTCGCTTTGCCACTTGTATGGATTCTTCTGCCCGTTTGTGCGCTACTAATGGCAGCTGACGCGATTTTCATCCTAACTCGCATTTTGCAGCTGAGCGAACCTTGTTAATGAAGGGCGAAATACTGTTTGAAGGCAAGAAAAACGAGCAAGGTGTTATGTACAATGCAAACTAAAAAAAGCGGGTACTCTAAAAAATTTACCATATCATAAGCAGGGCTTCATATTGGATTTTGAGGGGCTGTTGGCTTAGGGTGCCCCCAGAAGGAGCCCCCGTTTTTCAGGGTCGAGTTTTGGAAGTTGTAATTTTTTTCAGGGTAAAATTTTTCGAAGGCTGAAAAATCAGGACTGAAAATTTTCAGAGCTGAGATGATAGGTTGAACCTCGGCGATTTTTAAGGGTGGGTAGGATTTTAACCTAGCACATTATGTTAGACAGGGCATGTTTTGTCAGACAAAAAAAAAGTGTCTGACTCATCGGGTACATTTTTTTGGTTTCTAATCCTTAGATTAGATTGGACTTCACTGCGTACAAATTCTCACACTACTAGCGTGATTTTGGCCAAAGACCAGTCACGCCCCTCACACCTGCTCCAACTCGCGTCAGACTGCCTGCGTGATTTTGGCGAAGGACCAATCACGCCCCTCACATCTACTCCAACTCGCGTTACCTGCGTCATTTTGCCTAAGGTCCATTCACGCCCCTCACACCTGCTCCAGCTCGCGTCAAACTGCCTGCGTGATTTTGGCGAAGGACCAATCACGCCCCTCACATGTGCTCCAGCTTGCGTCACCTGCGTCATTTTGGCGAAGGACAAGTCACGCCCCTCACAGCTGCTCCAGCTCGCCTCGACCAGTCAGGCTGGAAATCCGTTAAGGCTGATAATTCAGGGTGACCAAAATAAGAACATATAATATTTCAGGCCTGCTCAAATTGCAACCCCTAAAATTAAGGCCTAAAATACAAAACTGAAAAAACAGGACGACCCTAAAAAAAACCCTGATATACAACATTTCAGGGCATTTTGTCCTGACTTCTGAAGCCCTTATCATAAGCTATCCCCCGCATATGCCACCCATGGAGTGACTGTTAAATTATATATGCTAGTATATAATTGTAGGCTTGGTAGGTGTTACTGAACTTTACTGTAGAGGGTACAACACCCCTCCTTGTATCCCTCTCTCTTCTATTCCCAACTCTCTTTTTTCTCTTGTCAACTCTCGCCCCCTAGCTAAACCTCTCGCCTCTTTCATGGCGTCCTAGTGTTGCTAGCTTAACATGGTTGTAGAGCAGGCCGTTTCTCCTGGGCCTGCTCCCCACGCTTCCGCTGCGTACCCGTTCTTCATTCGCCGCCGTCGCGGCCTTCCGTTTTCGTGCCGCCGTGGCAGCTTTTCCGAGATGCCGTGGCGGCTTCTTGGTGCGGCCGTCGCAGCACGCAGCCGTGACGGCGTCGTCGGCGTCGTGCCGCGGCCGTCTCGATGCGCCGTTATGGCGTTGCGCCATTGTGGCGTCGACGTCCAGTTGTGGCAGCGCCGTCGACGTCCAGCCGTGGCGGCGTGACGGCGCCGTCGTGCTGCCGTCGCCGCGTCGACGTCCCGCTGCGGCATCGACGCCGCTCTGTGACGGCGCCGTCGGGCTGCAGCCGAACGAGCGACGCCTGTGACGCCACCGCCGCCCGCACGCCAGCTGCCCTACTTTCCCTGCGTCCCCTCCTTCTCGTCACAGCCGACGCCTGGCGCGTGGGGGACCTCATCGCCATCGAGACTGGCCATGCCGCCAAGAGGGCGGGGACCGCTGCAGTCGCCTCTGATGTTGAAGCCGCCGCCGCCGCCGCTGTTGCTGCAGGCCGTTGCCGCCGCACGCCATCGCCGCCGCCGCTCTCGTCACCGTCGTGGTTGCCGCCATCGCCATCTCACAGGCCGTGGGGGCTGGCCCCACCGGAGTAGACGTGGCTGATGCTTGGAATGGGGGTGCTAGGTTAGGGGGTGTGGGTGTGTGTGGGCTTGTGACTACCAAGCCTAGGGGGTGTGTTAAATTATATATTGTGTTATATAATTGTTAGGCTTGGTAAGTTAGGCACCGCACTGCACTGTCTGTGCCGTACTGCACCACACTGTAGTGCCCTCTATTATCACTGATGGCGGAGGTGCTTCGCTTTGACGCTGAGAGCTAGCCGATTGAGTTTGATGCGTGGCTTGCTGACCTTTGTCGCCACCTTACTAGTCAGCGGCAGGATGGCCGCTCTCTGTCTGTCCATCTTGACGGTACCCTCCCCTGCCCTGACCCCCCCACTGCACTGTCTCCTGACCCCTCGTCCACTGAGCGTGAGTCCGCTGTGGCTGCTGCCCTTGCTCGCTCTATCCGGCTGTCCCGTGACGCTGTCGCATAGCTTGCTATTAGTAATGCCCTCCCCCTGTCCGAGCGACCTCGCTTCAGGTCAATCACCACTGCCCAGGCTTTCCTAGATGCTGTTGTCCAGCGCTATTCCACCCCGCCTGCTGCCTCGGTAGGTCGCCTGATCCTCCCCATGCTCTTCCCTGACCTTGCGTCGTTCCCCACTGTCGCTGACCTGGCCGCCCACCTACGCACTATAGACGAGACCTGGTGCGCTGCTTGCACTGACACACAGCTTCGCGCCCACCAGCCGCCCCTCTGCTCTGCTCTCTACCTGCTAGCCACCCGCCTTCCTGACCGCCTTGCCACTGCCCACGACCGCTTCCTTAGCGTCCACCCCGGAGACCTCACCCTCACTGACTTTGTTGACACCCTGTCCGTTATAGAGGCCCGCCACCGCTCTATTGCCCAGACCAGCGGTACTGTGCCGGTCCCTATCTTTCAGGGTTGCGCCCCCGCTCAGTGCACCTTCTCCGACGGCTCTGCTGCTGTGGCTGAGATTGCTGCTGCAGCACAGGTCCGTCCGGGGAAGGTTCGCCGCCCCAAGGCGGGGCGTGGCGGTGCGGGTGGGGGTGCAGGTGTAGGTGGTGCAGGAGCTGGGTCCCCTGGTAGTGGTGTGGACGAGGGGACCCTGACAGGTGCAGCCGAGCAGCCGTCTCAGCAGCCGCTGGACCCGCGTCAGCCGCAGCAGCCGCAGCAGTCGCAGCAGCAGCCGAGACGGGCGAGTGGTCTCCCGCCCGGGTGGCCTGGCGCTGGTGGTAGCGCTGGACGTGGTGATGGTGCGCGTGGTGGGCTGCCGAGTGGTGGTTCAAGTCCCGCGCGCTGTCAGTACCTGCTCCAGACCGGTCCTCGTCGTGGCTTCGTTTGCGGTAAGATCGGCCACACCTCCGACCGCTGTTTCCGTTGCCTGGACGACCTGTTTCGTCAGCGCTTCGGCCCGTCGCCCGAGCTCCCAGACTGGCACAGCTTGCATTGTCGTAGGGTTCAGATTCTTTATCTGGATATGGATGACATTGGTACTGCTCTGCATGTGATGTATGCTGATGACTCTAGTGTGCTTCCGTCTTATTACCCCTTGTTGCCTAGTGTAGGCGTGTCTTGCTTAGACTCCCCTGCTGCATCAGGCGTAGGATCCCCTGCTTTGTTTAGCCTTGGTGCATCCGTCGCTGCTTCGCCTCCAGCCGCCACTGCCGCGCTCTCGTTCACCCTGGACTCTGGCACTTCCCGGTGCTTCTTCCGCGACTCTACCACGTTGACACCGCTCCCTGTCCCTGCTGCAGTCTCTCTTGTTAACCCCTCCTCCGGCCCTGTAGTTGCCCGCAGTTCCACCACCCTCCCCTGCTCGGCGCTTCGTTCGGGCTCGCTCACAGGTCTGCACATCCCCTCGTTCTCCAGGAACCTAGTTGGTGTCGGCTGCCTTCAGGACCTTGGCGTCACCACTACGTTCCCTGGTCACGAGCGGTACGCTGTCTGTACCAAGGCCGCCACTGGTGCCCCCCTGTCCATGTTCCCACGGGACCCGGTGTCCGGTCTTTTCACACTGGACACGGTGACGACCCCGACTGGGACCCCCCCTCAGGTAGCTGCGTCTCCTCAGGTTGTTGATGCCTGCTCCTGTCGGTCTCTTACCCACCCGACCCTTCTCTGGCACCACCGCCTCGGTCACCCTGCGCTCCCGCGTCTGCGTCACATGTCACAGCACGGTCTCGTCCTAGGCCTCCCCGGGTCGTTTCCTGAGTTTCCCTCCCCAGCCCAATCTTGCACGCCCTGCGTCAAGGGCCGGCTCCGCCGTGCCCCTCACTCCTCCTTCTTTCCCCCTACCGCAGCACCGCTACAGACTCTGCACATGGACGTCTGGGGCCCCGCCCCTGTCCATGGGCCACGTCGAGAGCGCTAATTCCTAGTGCTTGTCGACGACTACACGCGATACACCACCGTGTTCCCCCTGGAGCGGAAGGCCGACGTGCCTGACGTTCTTATCCCGTGGCTTGTCGCTGTGCGTGTCCACCGCGGTCTCCCTGTCTTGCGCCTCCACTCTGACCGTGGTGGCGAGTTTGCCTCTGGTGTCCTTGGTCGTTTCTGTCGTGCGGAGGGCATCACCCAGACGTTCACCTTGCCGGACTCCCCGCAGCAGAATGGGGTCGCTGAGCGACGTATCGGTTTGGTCATGGAGGTGGCTCGCACCTCCATGATCCATGCCGGTGCACCCCATTTTCTGAGGCCGTTCGCCATTCGCTACGCCGCTCACCAGCTTAACCTGTGGCCGCACCCCCAGCAGCCTCAGGTTTCGCCGACTCTTCTTTGGTCTCGGTCACCTGGTGACGCGTCTGCGTTCCATGTCTGGGGCTGCCTTGCTCACGTTCGTGCCTCTGGCATGGACAAGCTCACTGCCCGCACCCTTCCCTGTGTCCTCCTTGGCTTCCCCCTTGACGCGTTTGACTGGCACTTCTACCACCCGCAGTCTCACCGGTTCTTTCACTCCCGCGACGCCACCTTTGACGAGTCCGTCTCCTTCTTCCGCCGCTTCCCCCACCGCGGTCCCCCGGTTACCCCCCCCCTGTTCCTAGTCCCCCCTTCCCTGGTCGTCGCCGCCCCTCCTCCTCCCCCTCCCCGTCCTGCCCCCTCTGGTGTGTCTCACGTCACCCCCCTTACGTCGGTTGTCCCGGTTGAGGAGTCTACTGACTCTAGTAGTCCTACAGCCCAGTCCTCGCCGCCTGCCCTTTCTCTGGTGTCTCCTCCTCCGCCACCTCTGCAGCCGTAGTCGCCCCCGCTGTCGCAGCCGCCGTCGTTGCAGCCGCCGCCGCAGCCGTTTGTTGCCTCTGGGGGTGCTGGAGTTGGGGTGGGTACTAGTCCTGGGACTCCTGACGTGGCTTGTCCCGGCGGGCCTGGGGGTGGTACCGGTGCTTGGGAGCTGAGATCTGGGGGTGTTCCTTCTGGGGGTGATGGCGTGGAGTGTTCTGGAGGTAGCCGCCAGGCCGCTTGCGGTCCCGGTGTCGGTGTCACACTGCCGCTGCAGCAGTCCCCGCCGGTGTCCGCTCTTCGTCTGCTCGGCCTTCCGTCCCCTGACCCCGTGCCCGTGCCTCCTCCTCCTCCTGTCTTTGGCCCTGTGTTCCCTCCTCCGGACTCGTCTCCGGCCCGTTTCCCCCCTCGTTCCCCTCCTGTGTCCCCTCCTCTATCTCCTGCCCCGACTCCTCCGTCTCATGTCTGGTCTCGCCGCCCCTCCCGTGCTCGACCTGTCTCCCCTGTCTCGCGCTCTCACCCTATGTTGCTTCGTTCCCACGCGTCTCGTCCTCCCCTCCTCCAGTCGCGCCCTCCGTCCTCCCTTGCTGTTGCTCCCCCCCCTCTGTCTGACTACTTGCATGCCGCTCGTCCACTTGTTCCTCGGGTCTTTGCCTCCCTCGTTACTGACCTGTCTGTTCCAGTTTCGAGTCTTGACGCCCTTGTCCCTGCAGTCGCTGACTTCGCCTCTATCCGCCGCCTTGACTACGCCACCGCTCTGATCTTTGACCCTGCCTGTCCTCCGTCTGTCGAGGGTGCTCCTGCCCTCAGCAGTGACGTCCTGGAGGACCGCAAGTACGAGCTTGCTTTCCTGTCCGAGGCTGCTCCCCATCTCTGCTCTATGCTTCTAGTCCCTGAGGGTGACCTCGACGCTTTCGACATCCCGACCCCTCGCACTTACGCTGAGGCGGTCTCGGGACCCTGGGCCTCTCAGTGGATAGCTGCCATGGAGCAGGAGGTGGCATCTTGGAGATCCACCGGCATCTACGTCGACGCAGTTCCCCCACCTGGGGTGAACGTAGTCGATGGCCGCTGGCTCTTCAAGGTGAAGCGCCCTCCTGGAGAGCCGTCTGTGTTCAAGGCGCGCTACGTGACTAGAGGTTTCAGTCAGTGTGAGAGGGTGGACTTCTTCCATACCTTCGCTCCGACCCCGAAGATGACTACTCTTCGGGTGCTACTACACGTAGCAGCTCAGCGTGACTACGAGCTTCACTCCCTCGACTTCTCCACTGCGTTTCTTCAGGGCAGTCTATACGAGCAGGTCTACCTGCGCCGCCCTCAGGGCTTCACTGGCACCTTCTCTCCTGGGACCCAGTGGCTTCTGCGGTGCCCCGTCTACGGCCTGCGGCAGGCTCCCCGTGAGTGGCACGACACGCTGCGTGCCACGCTTGCTGACCTGCAGTTCTTTCCGTCTTCTGCAGACCCCTCGCTCTTCGTTCGTGCTGGCCAGACCCCGTTCTACATCCTTGTTTACGTAGACGACCTGGTCTTCGCCACAGCAGACAGGGACGCACTGGCCTCCGTGAAGGCAGAGCTGCTGAAGAGACACACCTGCAATGACCTTGGAGAACTGCGCCACTACCTTGGCTTGCAGATCTCCGGGGACAGAGCAGCGCGCACTATCACTTTGACTCATTCACACTTGGTGCGCCAGGTCCTTCAGAGGTTCGGCCTTCAGTTCTCCTCCACACAGCCCACTCCTCTGCCCCTAGACCACGGGCTCTCCGCTCCAGTTCCTGAGGAGTTTGCAGAGCCCAGTGGTCCTTACGCTTAGCTGGTGGGTTGCCTTATGTACCTGATGACTTGCACTCGCCCAGATCTCGCATACCCTTTCAGCATCCTGGCTCGCTTTGTGGCTACAGGCAGACATCGACCTCAACAATGGTCTGCCGCTAAGAGGGTTTTGCATTATCTTGCAAGTACATCGGGCATGGGGTTAGTGCTAGGAGGACGCAGGCCAGTGGTCCTTACTGGACACACAGACGCTTCTTGGGCAGACGACGCCGAGACCCTCAGGTCCTCGCAGGGCTACTGCTTCAGCCTTGGTTCAGGTGCCGTCTCGTGGAGAGCTACCCGCTCCTCGTCTGTTGCCCAGTCCAGCTGTGAGGCCAAGATCTAGGCCGGTGCCATGGCGGCACAGGAGCTCCGCTGGCTGACCTTCTTGCTCACTGACTTAGGTGAGCGGCCTAGCTCTGCCCCGGTCCTGTACGCTGACAACAGGGCCATGATCCTCCTGTGTCAGTAGCCTCGACTCGAGGGCAGAGTGAAGCACATCCAGCTGCGGTACTTCCTCCTGCGTGAGCTCCAGTAGCGCCGCCAGGCGCGCGTAGTACACTTGGCCTCCGGTGCCAAGACAGCTGATATCTTTACGAATGCACTTGCACCTAAAGATCATCAGCGGCACTGTGTACAGCTAGGTCTTGTTCCTGTAGCCTCTCACTTGCTAGGGTCTTGACCTTGTACTGTCCTTTATATATATATATATATATTTACCCTGACTGGCCTTGTGGCCTCTCCCAGTGGCTGGACTAGTAGTGCCGCCCTGGTCTTGCTCTTGCCTTGTCTGTATTCCTTTGACTAGTCTTTAGACCCTTGTCTCAGAGGCTGGACTAGTAGTGCCGCCTTGAGCTGCTTCTTCCCTTGTTAGGCACTGCCCCTATATAGTCTAGGGGGTGTGTTAAACATAGCTTATGCAGTTACTGTAGACTATATATGTTTGTGCCTTAGTGGGTACAACTCTCTAGACTATATTGCCTTGTATCTCACCACTCTAGTCATTCATTCTTTCTGTTACAGAAATGTATAGCATGCTCTCCAATCTAATAAGGATGGTCCCACAGCGCGTTTTACGCCGAGTTGTGCATTATTTGGCAAGGCAAATGTTCAATTAAATACACTACTAGCCAAAGAAGTACTCATGTGAGAAGCATGAAATGCTACAAACGGATCTATTCGAAAAGCTTTGCCATGCCTCCTGGTCGAGTGGGGTCCGCATCTTCATCTCGTACAATCTTAGGGCCCTTGAACCACCGACGGGCGTCGACTATCCACCATAGGAGGAAGAACCCGACGCAAATGGCGAGGCCAATGGGCGAATAATTGAAGTTTTCTGAGTCTATAGGGTACTCGGTTGGGAGCATGAAGACCACCATAGTGTAGACCACATAGAGCAGCGCGAGGATGTGGACACACTTGCTGCAGAGGGGAGTTGGCGACACGGAAGTGGGGAGAAGAAGAAACATTTTTTCAGAAGGATGTTGAAATGGGCAGGACCGTAACAGAGGCTGCACTGCACCAAACACCTGTCTGGTGCGGATGGGGAGATGATGGGGAGACGATGGGGAGATGACGGGGAAGAAAGAGACGAGGACGCGCGCCCCTGACGTCACTGGGGCTTACTTTCCCAAACCTGCAGAAGAAACACCCGAGGTAGATGAAACAGAATCGAGAGAAATCAGCGGCGTCCTGCGGCAAGGTGACTTCTGATGCGACTCAAAAATCACCTCGGCAGCACCCCGTACGCACCAAACAGAACAGCCCCACCATGCCTGTGGGCATGCCAGTGTGGCGGTCGCCTACCTTCCAAACTTGCCGAAATAGTTCCTCAGGTAGAAGGGCCCGGGAACAAAGTCCCCATCGTGCTGTAGAATGCGGAAGAAGATGGGAACCCCGTACGCGCCAAACCACCCCACCGTCGCCATGCCGGTGACAGCAAAGTAGGCGGTGCTGCCGCCGAGGAGGGGGAGGAGGGCGACGATGGCGATGCCCACAGTGCACATGAGCGCGTTCACGGGCACCTTGCGCTTGTTGATGCGGCGCCACAGGAAGGAGAAGGGCAGACCCTTGTCGCGGGCTAGCGCGTACCCCTGGAGGGGAGAGGGAGAATGGAGGGAGATGGGACAGAAGGATCTGAGGCACGTTCAATGTTGACGCACTGCCAGAGGAAGGAGAAGGGCAGAGCCCTGTCACGGGCTAGCATGTAGCGATGGGGGAAGCGCAGGGGGGAAAGAGGGGGGGGAAAAAAGGGCAAGGGGAAGGGGGTTTGGCAAAGGGAGAGAAGAAAGGGTAAAGGAGGAGAGCCATGTGCGACGAAAGCATGTGTAGACATGACATCATCAATGACATCATCAATGACATCTTCAATGACATCATCAATGACATCATCAATAATATTCAACGATGAAGGGATGTGATTACAACGAGAGCGATCGTACCGCATGTGCTGCCTCGCAGACGAGGGTGACAGTACAGGAGGCAGAGAAGAGGCGGATGAAGACTATGAAGCATGGTGCTGAACGAAGCAGGCGACTCAGCGGAGAGTGAACTTACTACACGTGCCGCAGCGAAGACACGGGTGATGGTACAGACGAAGAAGGAAGAGGAGAAGAGGCAGATGAAGGCACTGGAGCAAAACATGGCCTTGCAATGGAGGAGCAGATTTGGTGACAAGGACGATGAACGTAACGTACCACTCGTGCCGCAGCAAAGACCAAGGTGACAGTGCAGAAGAAGAAGGAGGAGAAGAAGAGGCAGACGAAGACATACACCCCTGCTGCGTTGCCATACCTGGTGGGGCGGGCGGGGGGATGGAAGTGAGGACAAGAGAAAACAACTGAGGCGCTTTTCTGGGGAGACATGAACACCCCTGCACTAACAGATGACCACAGACATACACTGTTGCTGTCCTGCAGAGTCTATTCTTGAGGCGCCTTAAAAAGAGGCTTTCCTGGTGGCACTGCACTGCACATGAACACCCCGCACTAACAGACGAAGATAGACATACAGCCCTGCTGTGCTGCGCTTGCCATACCTGGTGGGGTGGGAGGATGGAACAGAGGACAACCAAACACACGGGAATAGAAAGGATTGGGTTCAGGGCAGAGGGTATCAGATGGGGGGAGATGAAGAAATACATGATACAACTCTGCTGTGCTCCCACTCCTGGTGGGGGGGTGAAACAAGAGGAAGGAAGCAGAGGAATTGAGGGGTTCTTCTGGCACCGCGCACAAGAACCTGGAAGCTTTTACCGAACTGGCTGAATCGAGCTGTGCTGTTCAGCACACCTGTGCTGTGCTTTGGTGCATGATGCAGTGCGGTGCTGTGAGCTCCTCTCCCCCTCACCTTCAATGGAAGACCGCCCAGAGTGGTGTCGGGATGACGGGCTTGCCCCCTAGAAACGTTCCCCTTGTCGAGCAGACTCGCTTTGTCCTGAATGTAGAATGTGAGCGCCACCACCACGCCCCACTCCAGGAACAAATCCAGCGCGACTGCGGTGCAGTGCGGTGCTGCGCTGCTTACCTTCCGTGAAACACGGTCCAGAGGATCTGAATGACGGGCTTGCCACCCGCCACGTTCCCCGTATCAAGCAGACTCGCCTCGTCCTGAATGCAGAACGTGAGCACCACCACCACGCCCCACTCCAGGAACGACACCAGCATCAGCGCGCCCACCATGGCGATGGGCGTCGTGACGTCTGACCGCTTGGCTTCCTCTGAGGCATGTGCTCCGGTGTCAAAGGAATAGAGGGCGTACTGAGACATGAGCAGACCCACTAGCACCGCGTACCCCTATAAAAAAAAGGTGAGGCAGGGGATAGAAGCAGCATGTGGATAAGGTTGGAGAGGCCTCAAAATGTGGTGTGAGCGAGCATTAGTGTCGAAAGCGTAGAGGGTGTACTGGGGCCTTAAGTGGCCTACTAGCAGGGGGTAAGTAGCCCAGGAGAGAGGGAAGAGGGGGGGGAGGGAAAAGATAGCACAGGAGATAGACGGCTCGACACGAGACGAGGCCAAATCTAGGTGGACGAGGTTTGACCAAGCCCAACATATTGGTGGGACTAACGAGGGGCAGGGCCGAACAAGCTGATAAGGGACGGATGGACGATCTAATGAAGCGCATTGGTGAAGACATCGGCAAGGTTGATGTCAGCGACCCTCATGCAGACCGCCAGATGACCTTGCTGGATAAGCTCCCAGATGACATTGCTGGATAAGCTCCCAGATGACCTTGCTGGATAAGCTCCCAGATGACCTTGCTGGATAAGCTCCCAGATGTAGAACCTAAATACAGCAGCTCGATCTCCTTAGAGTGTCCATGCTCGCATGGACGATGCTGGACCATGCTGGACCATGCTGGACCATGCTGGACCATGCTGGACCATGCTGGACCATGCTGGACCATGATGGACCATGATGGACCATGCCAGGCCTCTCGCTAAGCCCAAGGGTATTCCGGAAGGGGACGGAATCGTCTCAGGATCACCTGTTAACAGACGGAATTCCCCCAAAAAAACCCGTTACCGAAAGGAATCGGCCGCTACAAATTCGGCTAGCAAGTGATCAAAGGAGGGGTTGGTGGGGGGGGGGGGGGGAGGGAGGGGGAGGGGGGGGGGGGGTGGGGGGGTCGTTACCCCCTACAGATTGCCCTGCTACAAGTAAAGCCCGTACGGATTCGAAAAAAAGTTACTCGTTAGGCTAAGGAATCGCGCGAAATTGTTTCCGTAAGTTGGACGGATTCGGAAAAAAACCGCACTGTAAAAAAAAGGAATCACTTGAGAAGTTACTCTTAATTTCTCGACATTAAGGGTAATTACCCTGTTAGCAAGAGGCCTGGACCATGATGGACCATGATGGACCATGCTGGACCATGCTGGACCATGCTGTGCTCAATGAGCTTAGAGCAGTCATGGAAGACCGGGTCCTTGGTGAGATGGATCATGGTAGAGGTGTCACACCAGAAGGTGGAGGGCAGGGAAGGGGAGCACCAAACTCGGCCAGTAGGGTTGGTGAGACTCACGTTGCTAGGCAGGTTGGTGTTGGAGGTGTTGAAATCAAGGTGGCCGAAGACCCAGGAGGCGGGTTGAAGGGTTGGAGCGACGAGAGGGAGCGTGATTATGACTACCACGCCGGCTAGGACCTAAAAGGGGGAGGGAAGGAGGGGGGGCAGACGATGGAAGGAGAGGGAGGGCAGGAGAGGGCGGGCAGGAGAGGGCGGGAAGGAGAGGGCGGGCAGGAGAGGGCGGGAAGGAGAGGGCGGGCAGGAGAGGGCGGGAAGGAGAGGGCGGGCAGGAGAGGGCGGGAAGGAGAGGGCGGGCAGGAGAGAGCGGGAAGGAGAGGGCGGGCAGGAGAGGGCGGGAAGGAGAGGGCGGGCAGGAGAGGGCGGGAAGGAGAGGGCGGGCAGGAGAGGGGTGAGAGAGAGTGTTGGACTCAGGAGGTCGGTTGAAGGGAGGGGGTGACGAGAGGGGGCGTGATTAAGACTGTCATGCGGAGTTGGACATGATGGGGGTAGGGAAGAGAGGAAAGGTGAGGGGTGAATGAGCCTGGTTGGTTGGAGTGAAGGAGCGACGACAGGAGCTCGAGGATGACTCCAGCACATGGTACCAAGCACCCACTTGACTAATCATGCTCATGAGCAACACGCAACCAAGCATCTCGATGGGACACAGGTTGGCGAGAGAACATAGGAGCACTATGATAGTAGTGATGACGATGGTAACGTAGCCATTAAGCGTTAGGGTGGGCTGCAACGAAGAGGAAAACCTTTAGCAAAAAAGAGTGACAGTATGTAAATTGATACCCCTGTTAAAAAACCGAGAAATCGAAGTTCCGAACTCAACTCCACTAGAAGATTAAAACGCTAACTAGTTTCGGCTGACTGGGACAGGCCCCGAATCAGACCTTCATCAGTGCTGGTGGAATTATAAGCCCATGTCCATCATCATGCCCATGTCTAGTACCAAGCACCCTCTTGACTGATCATGCCTAAGAGCAACATGCAACCAAGCATCTCGATGGGACACAGGTTGGCGAGAGCACATAGGAGCACTATGATAGTAGTGATGACGATGGTAACGGTAGTGACGACGACAACTATGACACTGATAATAATGATGATAATGATGACAATGATAATAATGATGACAATGATAATAATGATGACAATGATAATAATGATGACAATGATAATAATGATGACAATGATAATAATGATGACAATGATAATAATGATGATAATGATAATAATGATGATAAGATAATGCAAACCAGCCAGCTAGCTCACCTGGATGATCATGCCGATGAGCAGCACACGCCCAACCATCTTGATTGGAAACAGGTTGACCAGAGCGCACACGAGCACAATGAACACGCAGCAGGCGAACTGAACGGGCTCTGGCATCATGTAGCCGTTGCCGCTGGCACCACCTTTAAAACCAAGGGAAGGTGAGGTGCGGGATACACGGGATAAAGCAGCAGGTTGGCCTTGAGCATGCAGGAGCACAATGAACATCCTCGTGGCAGGCGAAGTGAACAGTCTCTGTCATGTAGCCGTTGCCGTTGGCGCCACCTGCAATGCAGAGGGGCAGCGGGGGATACACGGGGTAGCCAAGCATCTCGATGGGTAACCACATACGTAGCAGGCGAAGTGACCAGGCTGGCATCATGCAGCCGTTGCCAAAGTGGGCAAGGTGCCAAAGTGGGAAAGAGAAGAGCAAGCTCCACAAAGAGGAAAGATACAAAGGTTGTGTGAACAGGCTCTGGCATCATGTAGCCGTTGCCGTCGGCAAGGTGGGCAAAGTTCACCGATCCGAGAAGAGCAGGCTCCACACAGAGGGCAATGGGAAAGGGGGAAAGGGGAAGGGGGGAAAGAGGAATAGGGGGAAATAGGCATGAGCAAAGGGTCGGGTCGGGTCGGGTAACCCGACCCGAACCCGACTTTTTGACGGGTCGGGTCCGTTTCCCCGTCGGGCGAACCCGACCCGTCGGGTTTGTTTTTTACCCGACGGGTCGGGTCAACCCGAACCCGACATGCACGGGTTCGGGTCAACCCGACATGTCGGGTTGACCCGACCCGACTTCGGGTAAATGCAGTCGGGTTGACCCGACCCGACCCAACCCGAAATCGGGTCCCGCGTCGACCCGACGCGATTTTGAGATCTGCGCGCAGATCTCAAAATTTTGAGTTTTAGGGTTGAAATTTCAAACTGAAAAATCACTCTCCTATTTCGACCTCGACTTTCCCATACTCCTACCTAGCAACAATGGAGTTCTAACGGTTGAATGTTAGGCAGCAGCTGTTCCTTCTCTATCTCATACATACTGAAAGGACATTAGCCTTAAGCAACTCATATTTCTTAAGGAAACAGCCCGCATTTCTTAGGGAAAGTTTCCAACAAAGTGGCTAGTACATTTGTGGCATTATTCCGTGGAATCTAGGGCCATCTTAGATATCTAGGGTTTCCATAGGTCTCTAAAGGGGGCTGAACTAGGGGAGGGCCTAGATTGTAGGTGTCGGTGGCCTACACAGCGGCCAATGGAAGGCGGACTCAGCGGTGGCGATCAGGGCAGAAGCAATGGAGAGGATGCGGGGTTTAGGCCGCACGGCCCACACGCGGCGTCGGTGCAGACCGGCGTTGACAGTTCGGCGCTGCCTGGGATGTCCCTTGCCCTCGTGCCCGTCGCCGGCGCGCCACAGAGCTTCGCCCTTGGCTCCATCAACGCCGACAACGAGTGGGATGGCACATGGCACCGGGATTTCAGCATGGACGACGAGGGGTGGGAAAGGAACCGGATTCCGGAACCTACAGCAGGGGGGAAGGTGGGACAGCGTGACAATGACCCGGATTATGGCCCGGGAGAGGAGGAGATGGAGGCATGCGAGTCCGGGGACGATGGCCCACGCCCCGGAAAAAAGGGGAGTGGGAGGAAGAGCGGGAAGGGTGGCGGAGGGGGGCGTGGGAAAGGGGTGGGTGCTGACCTAGGGGCCATGGACGCACGCGCTGCTGCTGGTGGGGGGGAGGACAGCGGGGAGCCTGGAGTGGCAGGGGTTGTGGAGGGGGCAGCAGAGGCCAAGGAGACAAGGGCCGGCCAGGGTGCGCGCGGTGGAGAAAGGGGCAAGCAAGGGGCCAAGCGCAGTAAGGGGAAGGGGAAAGCACGGTCTGGGTCTGGGGGGGGGACTGCGGGGGCTGGTGTGGGGCACCCTAAGCGTGGTAGAGAGGGGGAGGTGGAGGAGGAGGAGGAGGGCATCGGGGGCAGGATCCCAGGCCTCATGCAGGGTATGTTCGACGTGACCGACGACCCTCTTAAGCGTGCATGTAGGTGCTGCGAGCAGACGGTTTACTGGGCAGGCAGCAGCACGGGCAGCGCCTGGAAGCATGCCCGCCTTTATCACCACCCCCACCTCCAAATCTGGCACTGTCTCTTCACAGACCCCAAGAAGCAGCCGGGTTTGGAGTTCCCCCTCAAGGGGTATCCGAACGTGCCACATCAGCGGGAGGCCTGGCTGCATGCTGACAGCTGGCCGCGGCTTTCTGCTGGTCCGGCGACGGCGCAGGTGGAGGCTGGAGCGGGGCAGCCGAACTTACACAAATTCATGGCATCTCGACTGTCCTTGCAGCGACTGCGACAGGCGCTCGTCGAGCTGACATGGCATGTGGCATGGCATGGCACATAGCATGGCATGGCATGTCACATGGCATGTCATGGCACATGGCATGGTACATAACATGGCATGGCACATGGCATGGCACATGGCATGGCACATGGCATGTCATGGCACATGGCATGGCACATGGCATGTCATGGCACATGGCATGGCACATGGCATGGCATGGCATGTCACATGGCATGGCACATGGCATGGCACATGACATGGCATGTCATGCCACATGACATGGCATGGCATGGCACATGGCATGTCATGGCACATGGCATGACATGGCACATGGCATGGCACATGATATGGCATGTCATGGCACATGGCATGGCATGGCATGGCACATGGTGCCTAAACCCTTAACCACCGCTCCCCTTCACAACTCTTTCTACACCCTTCCCATTGTCTTGCTTGATGTTTTCATCAGCCTGGTACCTCCAAACAGGTGCCCAACACTAACGGCAGGTTCCACCTGAGGGACGACCACTGGGAGACGCTGCTGGAGGTAGCGGCTTTCCTCAAGCCGTTCCACTCCCTTACCACAGCGGCTGAGGGATCGCTGTACCCCACAGCCGCGGCGGTTGTTCCCCAGTACAACCGCCTAATCGACAACCTCGAGACAATGTACCACAGCAGGACGACCACCCCTGTGATCAGGGACATGGCATGGGAGGCGCTGGAGGTCCTGAAGAAGTACGAGTACGGGGTGGCGAAGGAGCTCGCGGTGGCCACCATGCTAGACCCCCGCTACAAGCACTACTTCAGGCTTCCGCGGTGGGAGGTGGTGAACAAGGATCTGGCCGCCGACACAGCAGGCACCGCTAGGGCGGTGCCGGTGTTGGACGAGGCGAGCGTCGCAACGCTGGTTCGGAAGCGGCTCGAGAAGTACCTGGCTCACCAGCAGGGCTCCGGGGTGACGGCGGGAACCGAGGAGACCAGCACGGCTACTGTAGGGAAGGGGGACAGCGGCGTGGTGGGTGAGGGTGGGGGGTCGGCGGGGGCGGAGGGGGATGATTTGGCGGATGAGCTGTTCGCCACCATGGACGCGCAGGCGGCAGCGGCGGGGGTAAAGCCACCGGATGAGATTGAGAGGTACCTGGGGGAGGAGAGGCTTAAGGCGGGCTGCCCCCTTAAGTTCTGGCAAAGCAGGGTAGACTTGCCTGGCCTTCGGGCCATGGCTCGCGACTACCTGGCAATCCCAGCCACATCCGCTGCTAGCGAGAGGGCGTTCAGTCAGGGGAGGAACATTATATCCTGGCAGCGCCACCGGTTGAGCGCCGCCCAGGTGCGTGCATCCATGACCATCAAGTCATGGATGTCAGAGCACCAAGGCGCGCAGCTCCTGGGGCCGGCAGCTGCGCAGGCACTGAAGGAGTTGTGCATCGAGGGTGAGGATTTTGGGCTGTGATAACATGTTTGGTTGAGTGGGAGGATAGTGGTTCGATGGTCGTGGCCGGTGGTTGAGTTTTGCCTTGGCTATGTGCTTTACCGTGCATCCCGTTACTTGCATCCTCTGCCTAGATTTTTATTGTGCATTAGAGTCTTTGTTTGGCACTGGTGTGCTACCTTGACGAACCCAGCATTGAGCTATGGGGTCTGGAAGACTGATTAGTTACCAAGCTCTCTTCTGCAAAGACATGGCATCCTAAGTTAGGTTTCCAGGACTCCATAGGCAGCCTTACACACAAGATACACACGAAAGAGTGGAAGCAACAGTGTGCCACGCACCTAAAGACATCAATAAATAGCTATAAAGGGTGTTTTAAAAGAGACACGATCAATGTGCCCCTTCTCCAGGGTGTACCTGTTTGGGGACCCCTGAGAGGTGGTCCCCAAACTGTTAAAAATAACCTGGCCCGTCGTTAAGGCCTCTAAAACAACGACGGGTCCAAAAACCCGATTTTGCCCAGTTAGAACCCGACCCGAAGTCGGGTTCCCCATAACCCGACCTACAAAACCCGGGTCGGGTTGACCATGCCCGACCTCTGACCCGACTTGACCCGACCCGACCGGACCCGAACCCGACATCGGGTAGGGCAAAGTCGGGTCGGGTCGGGTCGGGTCGGGTTCATGCTCATGCCTAGGGGGAAAGCAGGATAGGGGGAAAGAGGGATAGGGGGAAAGAGGGATAGGGGGAAAGAGGGATAGGGGGAACGAGGGATAGGGGGAAAGCGGGATAGGGGGAACGAGGGATAGGGGGAACGAGGGATAGGGGGAACGAGGGATAGGGGGATAGAGGGATAGGGGGAAAGAGGGATAGGGGGAACGAGGGATAGGGGGAAAGCGGGATAGGGGGAACGAGGGATAGGGGGAACGAGGGATAGGGGGAACGAGGGATAGGGGAACGAGGGATAGGGGGAACGAGGGATAGGGGGAACGAGGGACAGGGGGAAAGAGGGATAGGGGGAAAGCGGGATAGGGGGAACGAGGGATAGGGGGAACGAGGGATAGGGGGAACGAGGGATAGGGGGAACGAGGGATAGGGGGAACGAGGGATAGGGGGAACGAGGGATAGGGGGAAAGAGGGATAGGGGGAAAGAGGGATAGGGGGAAAGATTGGTGGACAGTAGGATAGGAGGAAAGAGGGACAGGGGGAAAGGGAGTGAAAAGGGGTGGGGGAAAAGGGAGAAGGTAAATTCAGGTGAGGAGAAAGGAGATGATCGGGCTCAGGCACAGGAACCATGCGTATGCCACGCCATGCCATGCTATACCCTACCACACCACAGGGAATACACTGCACCATGCTCGCTGCACCGCACTGAAAGCTGGTGTACCTGTGGCGAGCAGAATAATGTCAGCTAAGAGGCCCACCCCTCCCAGCGCCACTCCCCCTGTCCCTATGGACGCTCCTAGAAACTCCAGCCATCCCTGGGGTTACAAGCAATAGGCAGAGGAGAGGAGAACGGTGGAACATGAGGCAGGAACAGCCGGGAGACATTGTCAGGGCGCCTCTTCCCCCCCCCACCCTTATGGACGCTCCTAGAAACTCCAGCCATCCCTGGGATAAAACGCGGGTGGGTAGAGAAGAGGAGAAGAACAGCCGTGAGACATAGTCAGGGCGCCACTCCCCCCCCCCTCCTCTATGGACGCTCCTAGAAACTCCAACTATCCCTGGGATTAAAAGCGAGTGGGCAGAAGAGAGAGCAGCGGGCAGAGTAGAAGGGTGGAGAAGGAGGGGAGGCTCTCGGTACTGTCAAACAAGTCGATGGTAAATAACGTGTGGACTGAGTGCGGCGGGGTTAGGCACTGAGCGTGATAGCGTGCTTGGCTGAGTGCAAGGGGGCTAAGTGCCAGCACTTACTGTGATCCATGCCGCAAGAGGCCGGTACTTGGGCTTGGCTAACGCGGCGGCCCAGAAATAAAGAGAGCCGGCAGTCTGAAAAGGGAGAAAGGGTGAGGGGAGAGAGAGGGGGGGAGGGAAAGGCAGGAAACGGGGGGTCGGAATTTCGCTTGGGGGGGTTGCTTCGGAGAGGTCGGCACTTAGGCTTGGCCGGTGCAGCAGCCCTGAACTAATGACAGCCTGCCGTCTGAGAGGAGAGGGAAAGCATGGGAGGCGTAAGCGAGGGACGCGTTCACAGGGATCAGGGACTCACGGGAAGCGAGGAGGCGATTTCAGCGAGGGAGAGAGCGATGCAGTGCGCGAAGAAGGCGGTTACCCACCAGAACCAGACGGCCATCGCCGGCCCACCGCTGGCAAAGGCATAGCTGGTGGGGAGAAGGGAGAGAGCAAGGGGGTGCGGGTGAGAGAGAGCAAGGAAGAACCAGAACCAAGAGAGGGAGAAGAAAGCGGCTATCCACTAGAGCCACACGGCCATGACTGGGCCTGCACTGGCAAAGGCATAGCTGGTGGGAATGATGGGAGAGGGAGGGAGAGGGAGGGAGAGGGAGGGAGAGGGAGGGAGAGGGAGGGAGAGGGAGGGAGAGGGAGGGAGAGGGAGGGAGAGGGAGGGAGAGGGAGGGAGAGGGAGGGAGAGGGAGGGAGAGGGAGGGAGAGGGGAGGGAAGGGGAGGGGGCGGGCAGGAAAGGGCAGGGGGAGCAAGGGAAGAGAAGATGAGCACGGGAGGGTTTTTGAGTCGACTCAAAAATCGACTCATTACGCTAGGGAGGGCAACGAAAGCTGCTCTCCACCTGAAGCACACCGCCATGACGGGGCGTCCACTTGCGAATGCATAGCTGGTTGGTGGGGACAAGGTAGAGGGCGCGAAGTGGAAGGATGAGGGTAAGAGGCGGGTAAGCGGTGGGAAAGAGGTGGATTTAACCAAGGGTGGGGCAAGCTGTGGGCACGAGGTGGGTAGAGCCACACCGCCACCACTGCAGCCTGCAGTAGAGGGGGACAAACCGGGAGGGGAGGAAGGGAGTTATGGAGGGAGGGGGGGGGCGTGAGTCGACTCAAAAGAGCAGGGGAGAGCGAGGAGCGCAGGGATGGATTCACCCAGCGCAACACCGCCACCACAGCAGCCCGCGGGGGAGAGGGGGGGAGAGGGGGTAGGCTCAGCACCGGACACCCTCACGGCACGGCAAAGAGGGGCCGGGGGACGGGAGGGGAGGAGAGGGGGGGGAGAGGAGGAAGTGGGGGCCGGGGGGGGGGGGAAGAGTGGAGAAACGCAATTACAGGGGAAATGTGAGGCGCAGTGCAAGTCTAGTGCGGGAGGAAAGGGACAGCGGAAAGGCGAGAAGGTAGTCCAAGAAGGCGAGAAGGCACTTACTCGTAGTAAGGCACCACGCAGAGAAATGAAGGGGACAATTCGTAGTACGGCACCCAGCAAATTACGAGAATAATAGGCAGAAGGGCACTTACTCGTAGTAAGGGACCACGCCGAGAAACACGCCGACACCCGTTAGCGACACGGCGAAGAGCTCAAACGCGTTCTGATTGGCGGACGGACGGGAAGTGGATAGGGTAGTGGGATAGCGAGGGAGGGGTAATAGGCCATTTTGAGGGCGGGTAATAACCATTTCAACTTCCACGCAACGCGGTGAGGAACGTGGAACAAATCATGTTCGAGAGGAATGCCGTTTCGTTTTCTGGAATTCTCAATAACGAATCACATCCTCGGGAGGGAATTCCTCAGTGAGGAACGAACGACATCCCCGAAATGCTGGGATCGGAAGGGAAAATACAAATAAACCCACTTTTTTTGTTATTGTTACTCGAGTAACACTTGGGTAACCACGCAAGTACGAACGTAACTGAGGACTCCCGAAGGGCATCGGCAGAAGAATGCGGGAGAATGCAGAAGAATACGGGGAGTCGTGAAGTGCGGAGCATGCAAGCGGGAGGGAACTATTGAGGCTCGGGGTGGGGGGGGGGGACGGATGGAGCATCTCGATATTATCACGGTCATCACGTGTTCCGTCCCGTCCGCTACAGTAACATCGCACGCACCAAATCGCGTTGCAAGTCCTGCCGGTACCCCAGCTCGTTCAGCCGCTTCTCCCCCGAATCGAGCTCCACCGTTAGAAGCACACCGTCGTCGAGCATAATCTCCATCGTCTTCGCCACGGGGTCCCCCCCTCCGCCATCCGCGCCGTCTTTCCCTCCGTGGCTCGAGGAGCCCTCCACTATAGCGACAACGGCGGCGCCTTCGAACGCGCACGCCTCGCGGAACAGCTCGTCGTTTTCCGCCACTGGCGGCTCGACGGCTGTGTTCTCCTCGACCGTCCATTCGCCGTCGTCCGCCATTCGCGGCGGAAATGCAGGGGGACAGGAGCCGCGAAACGGGCACGTAAGGTCGTGAATCGGACGGCTTACGGCTAGCTAATCACGCGTTAGAAAACAGCAGAATATTCCTCGAGCCGCTAACCTATTGGGGTGGAATGGCGTTTGCAGTGCACTACTAGGACCACCCAGGAGCTACGGAAATACAACTGCTCGCAAGAGCGCACCGCTCGCCATTTGCTACGGTACTAGCGTTAGAGCGATGCCGGCCGGAGCTAACTTGCCTCGTCGCCAGGTACCTACTATAACACGACCCTGCGCAGTCTGTTCAGTTCTTCGTTGGAGCATTACGGTCTGGAAGGAAGGAAACGGGCTGCAGACTATGAAAGCGAATTGACCGTGACTGCACAACGCCGCACTGCGCAGAGCGCACCTCCGGGTTGATGAGGACGGCTCTGCTGCGCAACCCCCGTTGAACGGCCAGCGGCGCGCGCGAAATCGTGGGAGTTTGGGGATTTGGGGGAGGGGAGGCGGGGAGGGGAAGGGGTGGGGGGAGGTGGGGGGAGGGACTCAGGGGAGGTGACATCCACCTTTGTCTACAGTCCTCACCTTACTGTAGTGTACACTCAGGGTTCTTCGATAAAATAGCACATTTTAGAGTTTGATTTTTGTTACAATCACCCCAGCTTTGGTTCAGGCGTGGTACTTTTTCGTGGTTTTGCATTAATTCGAACTTTGGTAGCGAACATGGAGTTCAGTAAACATGGAGACAGACTCTAGCGCAGAGTTCGAACTCACAAAAAATGCACCCTTGGGATCGTGATCAGCCGAGTACCTTGACCATGTCGAACTTTCAAAGTTCGAAATACAGGCACTCCTGGCGCGCGGAGGTTGGAAAAATTGCGACTGTCGCGAAACGCAAAACAAGTCGAGACGAGATTGCATGTCGAATCGCATGTCGGGGCTGAAATTCGAAATTGGGGTGTCGTCCGGCACAGGGTAATTTTTCGCGCGCGTCGCGAATACAGTCTTGACTGCGAATAAGTTTCACGCTGTCAAGAGTTCGGCCAACGACTCGAGCCCTCAGTCGAAGTTTGCTGTTTGCTGCGTCAGATGCGGGTGCGAGTTTTGGGGTTTCCAAACTTGAAACATATTTCAGAAAAGCTGTTTGCGAAGCGTTTAGCGACATCAACGAAAACAGCTACCTGAACTTCATCGAGTGAACTCCAAAAGCCATGCCAGCCCTAATGTCACACGGAGAGCGAGTCCCGTCGAACATGGGTTTCTGAGGCAAGCGACTGTATAGCGTTACAGTCACCACGCAGATACAAAAATCGTTACCGCCCAAAACGAAACCGCCAAATTAATCGAAATCCTGGGTGTACTGAGTGTCGAACCAGCAGGCGGATGACTTGTCCTCAGCACGAAGTTGGCCACCAAACCGAGCCACATCGTGATGGAACGTACTCAACCGCATTAAACGTACGGTGGTCGTTCTCTTGGCTGGTATGGATGGGTGGGAGGACATCCTTGTGGCTTTGGGTTTGGGCACACCATGAAGGAATCTGCGATAGGGGACGCACTGCGGGAGCAGGAAGGGACGAGGCGCAAGAGCTTTGGCGCAACATCGCAGCCAGTCGCGCACGTCGGCCGGGGGTGGGCGCCCCACTTCCACTCCACACCAACCCACATCCATGGCTGCGCAACACCTGGCACGCAGAGTGCTCAGAGTGGTGGCGTGGCGTTCTGTAGGTTGAGTCAAAAACAGCCAATCAGTGCAGCCAAGACGGAGGCTACGAAGGGTGCCTGTATTTCCCGCGTAAACATTTCGCCAAAGAACAGGGATTCAGAAGACCCTAATTATTGTTACATGCCTCGCATTGATGAGTCTCAATTACGGTATATATTTGCCAACTTCTTGATGAGTGCTAGTCAATGCTAATAGCAGCTCTGTCAGATATGAGCGCCACTGCTGCATTGGCTGATGAAAAGGGTCCGTGAAAGCTCTCTTTGAATGAAAAGCTCTCCAAGTCATACACCATCTGCAACCGCAATACACAAACACAAACAAGACACGTAGACCAAGTGAGAAAGGGAGACAATATCTACACTCACCGATGCTGCTATACAAGGATTGTTGGAACAACCCAGCCACCAACCACTGCGCCAAAAGGGTTTGTTATGCAGTGGATGAGCACGCACACATACAGCCCTCGGTGCTCTCAACAAGGATATCAAGTCCAGGGACTTCACAAGCATATATTCAAGTTTACAATAACAATGTCAAAATCTCAGAACGTATGCATTACCTGCATGAGAATCTGTGCTATCTCCCTTTCTTGATTCACCAAGCAGCGATAGTAAACCTGTGAGGCCGGGCAACAAAGGGGTGTCAAGGAACGGCATGGAAGAGCAGCATGGATGATGGAAGGAAGTGAATCTGACACTCGTCCCGCTGCTGGCATAAATGCGTTCCTTTCCGTGTTAACTGATGTGACATTTCAAATTGTGGTGTAGATTGCTTAACCTGTTTCCGGTTGGCCAAGTGTAATTTTTCCAAGGTTCATTTTCTCAAGAGCCTCTTCCCAAGACTCATAAGCTAACTGCGAAGGGAAGACTCCATGGCAGAACTCCTACTCCCTATACCTATTTTCTGCTTGCAGTCCTAATCTACCTAGATGGAACACGACAATGAGGCTCGCCACACCTTGGCGCATCGGTCGCTGATTCCGACGTTGGCGGGCTCCGGGCAGTACTCGTTGTCCAGCCACGCCTTGAGGCTCTCCCTCAGCCACTCAGCTTCCTGCACAACCCGGACCCCGATGAGCAGCATAGAAGAAAGCAAGTCATGGAGCGACCGATGAAGGGAGAAAGGGGTGCATAAAGTGGGGGGACCAAGGTAAGACGCACGGAGCAACGGAGTACGAGACAGTAGGGCCAATGGCTCACTCGCTGGGCGACTTCTGGACTCGTCCATGTGGCAGGGACCTGGAGATCATCCACGCCGCTGGAAGCTCGCACAACTCGACCGGAAGATTTGCTTCGCGAACCAGGCGCGATGCCGCGCCAGCTGATCGGGGTGACGCTGCTACCCGGAACTCGAGAACGCTGGGAAGAAACAGAAGCCTCGACGTTGCGTCGTCTGGATTGGTTGAGAGACGAGACGGTCTGTCGTGGCCTGGAAGACGGAAACCTGGAGGTAACGGAAGTTGACGGTTGTGATAGAAGACGAGGACGTTCAGGTTTGAGCAGGCTGTTGGGTCTTGGTTGGCAATGGCCGTGTGTACAGGAACCAAGTGTCGCCCTACTGGATGTGAATGGCAGGGCGAATGACATGACGAGGAGTAAGCAGCGGACTAATATCAGTCCTCGCTCTAGTGGACGAGTACAAGCCGAAAACGCCTGGTCAGCATCAAGCTCCCTCCAACGAATAAACAATGTCCGTGAGAATTGCCCTTTTAGTAGGTGCAGAAAGTGAGAGTAATGTTACTCAGGCGGACGAACATTTCAAGGGAACCAGCCAGAGCAACATCGATGTTGCCGAGAGAATCTCCCTGGTGCAGGAATGTGACGTGGCAGGCTAGGTAGCTAATATTCTGGCACCTGGCGCACCAGCTTCAACGAAACGGTCGATGTAGCCAAGCGAAGTATTGTAACCTTTCGTATGCGAACTGTATTCCGAAGTTGTTTTCGTCTTACAATGTTTTAACCGCCACCGTTCCAAAATTCACAGCACCCATCCAAAGTTACAATATTTGCGCCTGCCAAGCTCCTGCCAAGCATCGTCTTTTTTGTTTGTTCTCCTGACGAAGTACAGGCAGAATCATTCTAACGAGCAGCTTTCGGAGGCTTCAAAGACAACCTACAAATCTCCTTCTACACCCGAACACCAGCGATAACCCAAAGATCAGATCAACTCATGCCTCCCACTACGAGTTCCCAGCCTGAGGCTCAACTCGAAGACCCTTACGCACAACTCGCGCTTGATAGGCTAGCGCATGCCTCGTCATCCGGCGCTGACGTGGCGGCTCCGCAGGGAGTCGCGTCGCGTCCAACAGGAAGGCGGACGCTGTGTGAGCGCTGTCAGCGGCCGTCGCGCGCGTGTCTATGCCCTAGCTTACCGCCGAGTAGATTAAAGACTCGGACGCGCGTAATAGTTCTGCAGCACCCACACGAAGCCAAGAAGCGGCTTGCGACGGCGCCGATCCTCGCGCTCACGCTAGATTCCACACGAATCATCACGGGACGAAGGTTCCTAGCAGGATCCTATGCTGAGCTGGACCAGGCGTTGATCCCTCGCTGTAGGGACAGATCGGGTGCCTCGTGGCAGGGCGGGAGTGGGAGCAGGGATACGGAGGCGGGAAGGGGAGAAGAAGAAAACGGTCACTGCAGAGGAGAGGGAAGGGAGGGAGGGGATGGAGTGGAGGCAGGTGAAGGGAGAGATATTGAGGATGTTGTTGGGAGGCGAGTGGAGAGAAGAGAGAGGCAATGGAGGGAAGGACATGGCGACGAGGGTGGTGCGAGAGCGGAGGTAGGGTCAGAGGGTGAAGAAAAGAAGGAGCGGGCCAGCACCAGTGCATCCGTGCAGTGCAAAGAGAGGAGTAGGGATGCATGGGACGGTATGCGCGCATCGGCTGAGGCGGCTCAAATGAGAGGTGCAGGGGATGGTATATGTGTGTGTGGGCATGTGCGGCTGCTCCTGTTCCCGGGGGAGGGAGCAGAGCCAGTGGGTGACTGGTGGAGGTGGTATCTGCACCAGCGTCAACTGGAGCTGCAGCATCCGGGGCAGCATGAAGTGGAGCAGCACCCTGTGAGATTCCAACAGCGTGTGAGGGTCCAACAGCATGGCTGCGCGGCTGAGACAGCATGTGGGATGGCAGTGCAAACATGTGGGGTGGTGGAGCGAGGGAGCGGTGAGAGGGGATGGGGTTGCGGGGAGGAGGCGCACAGGTGTGGGGAGAGAGAAGGGGAATGTGGGGAGGAGGCGCAGGGGTGTGGGAAGGGTCGGGAATGTGGGGAGGAGGTGCAGGGGTGTGGGAAGGGTCGGGAATGTGGGGAGGAGGTGCAGGGGTGTGGGAGGAGGGGTCGGGAATGTGGGGAGGAGGCGCACGGGTGTGGGAGGAGGGGTCGGGAATGTGGGGAGGAGGCCCAGGGGTGCGGAGAGAAGGGAAGGCAATGTAGGGAGGAGGCCCAGGAATGTGGGGGGAGAGAAGGGAAGTTTGGGGAGGAGGGGCAAGGGTGTGGGAGGAGGCGACGGAAATGTGGGGAGGCGGCCAAGGGGTGCGAGGAGAGGGGGCGTGAATGTGTGGAGGAGGCGCAGGGGCGTGGGGAGAAGGGACGGTTATGTGGGGAGGAGGCGCAGGGGTGTGGGGAGAAGGGACGGGTATGTGGGGAGGAGGCGCAGGGGCGTGGGGAGAAGGGACGGGTATGTGGGGAGGGGTATGGTGTGACCCTGGTGGTGATCGATGGGACGTGGGAGCATGCCAAGGAGATGATGAAGGCGAGTGGAAGCTTCCTCAGGCGGCACTGCAAGATGGTATGCTGTGAAGCCAGTGAAGCATGCAGTGCCAGGGGAGAGAAGCTTATATGAGAGAATGGAACGTCAGTTTTTAAATTGTTTCGGAGAGAAGATTATTCTTCCTGAAGCTTATCTTCTACCTCAGACTGATTCTTGCCGACGCCTTACCTGTATGCCCCTGATTCCGCATCAGCTGCATAATGCCCCTATTTCTTTGTCTTGTGCTGATGCCGTACACTGTTCAACCCCAGACTCTTTCTTGCTGCTCCCGCCATGCCCCTTGCATGCCTGCCTCTTTGTTTCACCATTCCCATTCCATCCGGCACGCCATCGCAGGTGTGCCTTCCGTTTGACCTTGCATCACCAGGTCCTCCTCCTGGCCATTTGGGCCTTGTGATGCGCAAGGAGCCCCACAAAGGTGCGGTGAGCACAGTGGAAGCAGTGGCGCGAGCTCTGGATGTGCTTGAAGGCGATTTGCTTGAGGGGGTTGGGACTGGTGAGAAGGGAGCTTCTAGGTGGTTGCTGTCTGCTCTTCACCATATGGTATCTTTTCAGTTGCAAAGTACACGCGGCGTGAAGCAACGGTGAGATCAAAGGCAAGTGGAAGCTTGTGTTTTACGATTCATTTTCATCATACAAACCTTGTATATGTAGCACACTTTTAAATGTATGTGTGTGCTGGTTTAATATATGTATGCACCGGACTGTACCACCTGGGGTGGGTGTTGAGAGCTGTTGTCGACAAGAAAATTGAGTCCTTTCGGCACCTGTACAGGCAATCGGATTTGAATCAAATCGACGCCTGATGCTTGGCTACCTGGTCATATTGTTTGACAGGCTGTACAGGTTTTCCCGCCAAAGGCGCAATACTCCTTGAGCTGGTAGCCGCTGATGGGCCCCTGGCCATGTAGGCAAGGTGGAAGTGTTTTCTCGAAGTCTCTCAGCAGCAGGAAACTCTCGGGCAGGAGGACATGTGGACTTCTGTTCTGTACAGTGTAGTGACTGTTCTTTAGTCCACGCAATTCACAGGAAGAGGCTTGTGTTGTGTTCTGTTGGTCCTCTCTGCAGCTGCCCTCATCAGCACGAAAAAGCTGTGGATATGGCTCTCTCCGTGTCGCCCCTCTTGATTTCGAAGAGGCACCCCACCCCACCACCACACCATCCCCACCAAAACGCATCACACCGCGTCTCACCACACCACCCGCTTCAGCCAAATCCAACCAAGCCGGCCTCAATCGCCGCCAGCTGCCTGGGCGGAAATGTCAACATCTGGGATGGAAATGGAATGTGGGACTTTTGTCGACGACATTCAGGTTAGGTAGAATACGGTGCTGTACGTTTCCTAACGTTACATTGCTTTGCAGAAAGCATCACGCTCTGGTGCAAAGAAAACCTGGACATTTCACCTCTCCCAACCCTGAGGCATCCTTGTCAGACAATGACCCCTCAGGGCAACGATCTCATTATCCCTCAAAAGCCTACTCAACCGCTCTAGGATGTAAACGAACCTATCTGCACGGAAAAGCGCATTCGTATGACCCGCCCCCTAGACCTATCCATCCATCCGATGGAATAATGAATGCCGGGCCAGTCGTCACCTACTCCTCGTTCTGTTCTTCCACGAAGCGCCGTCGCCCTCTTATGCCCTCTTGACGTAGCTCCTACTGATATCCTCTGCGCACACCTCGAACTGCGGTGGCGAGAATGCGTCTCAAAGAATACATACCTTGACTTTGGTCAGTAGCGTTTAGAAGAAACTCTCGGCTTTTACACGTGTCACGCAAAAGCTTTTGGGAAATTACAGACCCTGTCTGTCCTTCAGAAAGCATCCTTGCCCTTTTCGTCATAGTAAGATAACTCATAATCCGAAATATTTTTTCGATGCCCGCGTCGCTGCTCGCGAAGCGTGCCCTATGGCGGTTGCGGGAATCCCGCGGCAGTTCCCTAGGCGAAGAAATAGCTATAGACTCGAAGCGCCCGAGATCGAGCTTTTCGGGAGACGAAAGCGCGGCTCGACCGGACAGTGCAGGAACGGACGGAAATGCCGCCGAAGATAGCGGAATCGAATTAGTCGCGGGCACGTGGCAAGTCGACAACGCGGGAACCGCGGCGGAAGCGACGGAGCCGAGTGAAGGTAGTACTCCGGGAAATGCGGGGGGGAAGAAACCGCAAGACGCGGCGGGGAAGGCGGCGGGAGATGCGGAGCAGCGAGAGACGTTGGAGATTATGCTGGAGGACGGGCTGCATCTGACGGTGGAGCTTGACTCTGGCGAGCGGCTTCTTAACGAGCTGGGATACAAACAGGAGCTGAAGCGACGCCTGGTGAGTGTGCTTGTAACGGGGCCGTCAGGAACGCGAATAACAGCGCACATCCATCGGCCAAAAAGGGGGGGGGGGGGGGTGGTTTGGTGGGGAGGGATGCGGGGGGGGGATTTTTGTGTGCATGAAAGCATTTCCCTGGGACTCGGCCGTCTCGGAAGGCGGATGCATACTAGCAATGGCACGGCGGCGCCAATGCAGCGCCAATGCAGCGCCAATGCAGCGCCAATGCAGCGCCAATGCAGCGCCAATGCAGCGCCAATGCAGCGCCAATGCAGCGCCAATGCAGCGCCAATGCAGCGCCAATGCAGCGCCAATGGAGCGCCAATGACGCGCCAATGACGCGCCAATGCCGGGTTGTGTTACCCGCCTCACACGCCCATACCCTCACCCACTCTTCCCGCCCTTCGCCCTTCATGCCTCTCTAGCACTCCCTCCCCCCACCCCCTCCCCCCTCCCCACACACAACCCGAAACCCCCCTCCCCCCCCCCCCCCCACAATCCGTCGGGGTAATCACTGTCTCAATTCACCATGTGCGAAATGCCCCCCTTCCGCCATCTCCGCTTTCCCCCATCTCCCTTTTCCCCAACGTTCTCATGCTCCCTCTCCTTATCCCACTCGCGTCCCCTTTCCCTTTCTCTCTCATACCCGTTTTAGAGCTTCTTCGAGGTGTTCTCTATAGGCCTCTCCACCATCATCATCTATGCTGGCGTTGTCCCATTCTACGCGTGAGTGGTCTCCTTCCACCACCACCACTGTGTGATCTGTTTTTTATAGAAGAAGAGAAAGCAAATAAGTTCCTCTTTCTAGGAAAATAATAAAAGAAACAAAGTTTGAAGTTTCATTCCGGGGGACTTTCTTTTGGGGGGGGGAGGGGGGGGGAGGGGGGGGGGGGGGGGGGGGGGGGGGGGAGTGGTTGGGAAGGCCTCTCGATGTGTTTTGGGGCACCCAGCCAGATCCGACCAGGGACCGAGCGTCAGCCTGCCACTGCTGGGTGAGGGTCCACTCCTTGTCAAGATTTGGCTGGGTAACTCAACATCCCAGTCGGAAATGGCAGGGTGAAAATTTCTCTGACTCTGAATCGAACAAGCAATTCTTCTCTCGTCTTCGTCGTCACCTCTAGGGTCCGGTGAGACTCTGGCAATCGTGCACACTCTTGTAATTTTGTTAACTAAAAGGCGATGCATTCGCTAGTCCAGAGGGCAGAGTTGGGACTTGACATGACTTACGAGCTGTCACGTTTTAGAGGAGGCTTCAAACCTGGGGGCGAGATCGACCTCTGAAATATTCCAAGGAAGAAATCCTACAGGGGTCTCTGCAAAAGCTCCGACTTAGCCGATTTTCCAGCCACCTGTCGGACTAGGCACAAATTGACTGCGAAGCTCTACCTTAGCCAAATTCCCGCCAGCCTATTGCGCCACGGGAATGCATTGTCTCTGTGAAACCATTACTTAGCCAAATTTACAACCAACCTCTAGGGCGATGTGGAGGAGGAATTTTTTCTACCCCAACTGTAAAAGAATTTCACCACTGGGTATTCCTGCCACAGGCTGGGCGCAAGCAGGGTTCTAGGTACACGAAATTCTGATACAGCTGGGTGAATCCTTGACATGGCCTGAATGTGGCAGGGTGGTACCTTCCTCGGACCCTCGTTTTGCAGCCTTACCTGAAAAAATCACTCCGAAAAACAGGCTATAACAGGGTAAAATAGCCTGACTTCCTGGGGCCTGGTATTGGGTTTCTCCAGTTTCCACTCCCAAGTCTTTTCCCATGCTTACATCCTCCTGTTAACCCATCTCCCCATGTAAGGAGTCTGCTTTTGAGCCACGCCAAAAATAGTTCTCCACACTCCCATCTTAACTTCTACAGCCCCAGTGTATCTCCTAACTTTTTAACCAGACATAAATCCTCTTGCCACCGATAGCCTTGGCCGTTCTGGACCTTTAAATGCCTTTTTAGCCTTGGTTCTGAATATTCCAAACCATACATGACTGCTCTTTCATATGCTTGTTTTGTATAACTGTACACTAAAATAGATGTTGCATGACTATTGCATGGCGCCGCTGGTGTGGCGCTGGTGGGTCTCTTTGCCCAATCCCCACTCTTGACCTTTCCTTCTCCCTTTTCAACTAGACCTTTATGAACGGAGGGGCAGTAGCTCTGGTGTGCTGGTACTGGTAGGCGGAACGCCTCACTCCTCCCTCTTTCTCCCTCCTTTCCCTTCTCTCCTCACAGCCTGACATACATGAACGGCAGTGCGGTGGCTGGCAGCCCTCTTCACTCGTTCACGTCTCCCTTCCCTCCTTGCCTTTCCCCACTCCCTGCCACTCCCTGCCACTCCCTGCCACTCCCTGCCACTCCCTGCCACTCCCTGCCACTCCCTGCCACTCCCTGCCACTCCCTGCCACTCCCTGCCACTCCCTGCCACTCCTTGCCCTTTCCCACTCCCTGCCAATCCCTGCCACTCCTTGCCTTTTCCCACTCCCTGCCACTCCTTGCCCTTCCCCACTCCCTCTTCAGCCGGACATACATGAATGGCGGTGCCGTGGCGCTCGTGTGGTACTGGTGGCTGGCAGCCCTCTTCACTCACTGTGTCGCCCTCACCTTCGCAGAAGTTTCCTCCTCCTTCCCTGTAAGCTGCACCATCACCCAACTCGTTTCCCCCCATCATCCCACACCCAGTTCGGAAAACATAGGATTCGATCCGCAGCAAGCCTCCGCAGAAGTTCCCGTGTGAGAGGAACACAGAGGGAGTGGCTCAGGGCCTCTCTTTTCCCAAACCCCCCCAAATCCCAACCTCTCCCCTCCCCCCTCCAACAATCCCCCCCTCCCCCAGTTCTTCCCCCGCAATCTAATCTCCGGTTCGCTTTATTTCTGGGCGGCAGCTGTAGCCGGACAGAGCCAACCCACCTTCGCCGCTCCCCCCTCCCCCCCATCTCCCCCCCCACCAAATCAGATCTCCGGGTCGCTCTATTTCTGGGCGGCAGCTCTAGCCGGGCCAAAGCACGGCCCCTTTGCAGCATGGATCACAGTGAGTTGCCGTCCCTTCCCCTCGCCCATGCGCGGATCACAGTGAGACTCCCTCCCCTCTTCCCCCTTTGCAACGGGGATCGCTGTGAGGAATTCCCCCCCCTCTCCCTCTCTCCCTCTCTCCCCCTTCCTCCCCTCGTTCCAATACCCGGAACGCTGTAATCTTTTGTGCTTTGTGCTTGTACCCATGTGCTTATACATTTTCCCATGTGCTTATACATGTATGTACCCATGTGCTTATACGTGTACCCATGTGCTTATGCATGTTCACAGGTGCTTATACGTGTACCCATGTGCTTATGCATGTTCACAGGTGCTTATACATGTACCCATGTGTTTATGCATGTTCACAGGTGCTTATACATGTACCCATGTGCTTATGCGTGTACCCATGTGCTTATGCATGTTCACAGGTGCTTATACATGTACCATGTGCATGTGCCCAGGTGCTTATGCACGTGCCCATGTGCTTATGCATGTGTCCATGTGCTTATGCATGTACCCGTGTGCAACTCCCTGTACCCATGCAAATACCTGTAACCCCAGGGCTGGTTGGAGTTCTTTGGCATATCTGTGGGCCTGGGAGGGGTGGCATTCGGCGGGGTGCAGCTGCTACAGTACACCATCTATGCCGCTACAGGGGGTGCTCTAAACGGGGGCTACCTGCTCAGCAACTACGAGTGCTTTGGGATAACGGTGGGCGTGCTTATAACGGGCGGACTGCTGACCTCGCTCCCCATTCAAGTCATCGGGGGAATTAACGTCTTCACTGCGGTCTGGCAGGTGCGAGGAACCTTCCTTTTATTCCCATCCCCCCATTCCCTTCCCCCCATTTCCTTCCCCCCATTCCTTCCCCCCATTCCCTTCCCCCCATTCCCTTCCCCCCACGGTCTGATTCCTGCCATCTCCTCGCCTTGGATTCACCACCCTCCCTCTATCCCCCCCTCCCTGTCCCCGTTCCCCCCTCCCCCCGCACCCTTCCTTTCCCTGTAGCCCCCCCGCCCCTCCTCTGCCCTGTGCGCCCTTCTGTTCAATCTTCACTCGCCCTCATCCCCCCCCTGAAGCCCCCCCTTCCATAACAGATCCTCCTCACCCTCGTGATGACGGCCCTGCTGCCCTGTGCGGCCGTCACCACCTGCACCACCTCAAGTTCCTCTCATGCCTCCCCTTCCCCCCCCCCTCCCTTTCCGCTCATCGTCATCCCCCCTCTCTCCCGCAGATCCTCCTCTCCCTCGTGACCATCGTCCTGCTGCCCTGTGTGGCCGTCACAACCCAGCCCACCTCGTATTCCCCTCCTCTCATCGCCATCCACCCTCTCCTCTCCCCCGCAGATCCTCCTCACCCTCGTGATCATCATCGTGCTGCCCTGTGTGGCCGTCACCACACAGCCCGCCTCCTTCGTCTTCACTCACTACCACGTGCAGCTGGACCAGAGCCACCTGCCCAATGCCGTGAGTACCACCCTGCACCCTCCTGTACCCCTCTGTATCACTCTGCTCTACACAGTCCGCCTCCTTCGTCTTCACTCATTAGTATGTGCAACTGGACCAGAGCCACCTGTCCAATGCCGCGAGTACCGCTCTTCATCGATCTGGTCCACTCTGCACCACCCTGTTTTCTTCAACCTGCCCCCTTCGCCTTTTCTCACTAACACCTGCAACTTCCCTATGCGCTGAGCATTGCGCTCCACTGCTCTGTACCGCTTTGTACCGCACTGTACCTCCCTGCTTTACTAGCGGAAAGCATTGGAAGCCTGCGCTCTCGACCTCTTTGTCCCCCTCCCTGTCCCCTCCCCTCCCTCTCCCATCCCTCTCCCATCCCTCTCCCCTCCCTCTCCCCTCCCTCTCCCCTCCCTCTCCCCTCCCCCCCCCTGATGTGCTGCTGGCGTACGCCAGTGTGGTGGCCTTGGATCTGCGTCTCTACGGCCAGTACAGCTACAACACTGTAGCGCACACACAAAGGATAGGAAGCTCGCTCGCTTGACCTTCTCCCCCCCCCCCCCGCCCCTTCTCCCCCGTCCTCCCCATCCCCCTCCCCCCCCGCCCCTTCTCCCCCATCCTCCCCATCCCCCTCCCCCCCCGCCCCTTCTCCCCCGTCCTCCCCATCCCCCTCCCCCCCCGCCCCTTCTCCCCCGTCCTCCCCATCCCCCTTCCCCCCCGCCCCTTCTCCCCCGTCCTCCCCATCCCCCTCCCCCCCTCACCCCTTCTCCCCCGTCCTCCCCATCCCCCTCCCCCCCCGCCCCTTCTCCCCCGTGACCCCGTCCTCCCCATCCCCCTCCCCCCCCCGCCCCTTCTCCCCCGTCCTCCCCATCCCCCTCCCCCCCCCGCCCCTTCTCCCCCGTCCTCCCCATCCCCTCCCCCCCCCGCCCCTTCTCCCCCGTCCTCCCCATCCCCCTCCCCCACCCGTCGCCAGGCGCGTATGCGTTTGTGGTTGCCATGCAGCTCTCTGCGGCCAGCAAAACTACAACACTTTGGCACAGATGCATCAGATACGACCCTTGCTCGTTTGACCTTCTTCTCTCCTCCCCCCCCCCCCTCTCCCCCACCCTCTCCCCCACCCCCATCCAGGCATACGCGTTTGTGGTGGCCATGCAGCTGCCTCTGTACGGCCAGTATAGCTACGACACTGTAGCGCACATGGCGGAAGAGACGAAGCACGCCGACCGCACGATCCCAGCCGCCATGGTGTCGTCGCTCACAGCGGTGTGCGTGCTGGGGTGGGGGCTCATCGTCTCCCTTACCTTCTGCATCGAGAACGACGAGCGGCTGCTGGGGACGCACAACGAGACGCGTGGGGAATATCCCGTGGTGCAGATCATATGGGACGTGTTCAGCCACCGGTGAGGGCTAGTCTGGGGGTGGTTTTGGTTGGAGCTTGTGTAATGAGTCGATGTTTGAGTCGAATCAAAAAGTGTTCAGGCACCGGTGAGGGCTAGTCTGGAGGTGGTTTTGGCTGGAGCTTCATCGTGCCGCTCAAGACGTGTCCTAAGACTACGTACGGGGCATTTCACAGGAAAAATACGTTCTACGCGAACAGGTCCAAGATTGTACTCTAAAGTGTGAAGGCGAAAACAGCCGCACCCTTAAATCCGTCCCCAGGCGAACACGATTCGCCCGCAAATGGAAGGTAACCTGGGAACACCACACGCGATGAGGATACCTGTTACCCGCGTCAGACGATTTTTGAGGCGCCTCAAAAAGGATATCTGTTACCCGCGTCAGCCCAGCTACTCGCCAAACGACTGGAACCTCCACATCAGAGAAATTGGTCCCCACTGGTTCTCCTCACTGGCTTTTCGCGAAATCAATTCGCGATAATCGGGGTCTGGTATTACGCTTTGGTGGATGCCATGCCTTTCCCCTAAGAGTACCTCAAAACGTACTGGGTACAGTCACAAAACGAACGGTCGACGTTGCGGATAGGTTCATTGTGCACGGACTAGTCCACCTAGACGATTTTGGCTACGGTTACGCCTGGTTATCTGGTAACTGTACCACAAACGAGAGACAGTACGTACTCTTAGGACACGCCCTCACCTTGTGCATCGAGAGTGACGAACGGGCTGCTGGGGACCAACAATGAGACGCATGGGGAGTATCCGGTGGTGCAGATCATCTGGGACGTGTGAGAGAAGGTAGTGGGAGGGTGTGAGCAGCCCATACAATATACCTCATCTTCATTCCATCCCCCCATCTCCCCATCTCCTCGCTTGGCTCTGACAGCTATGGCAGCGGCACAGGGGCGGTCATTATTCTCTCCTGCATGTCCGTTGCCTTCTTCCTCGGAGTCGTGGGCGGGCTCACAGGGGCGTCCAGAGCGGTGGGTGCTGACTGGGCGGGCTGACAGTTGGGGGCTGATTACCTCATTAGGGTCAACGCTAGGGGCAGTGGGTGGCAGAGAGAGTGTGGGGAGAAGTGAGTGGGTTAGGCGTGCATGCGTGATAAAGAATGAAGGAAAAGTGGATGCCATCACTTCACGTCACACGCCACTGATGGATCTGAGCTGCCCATTCAAGTCACTCTATGCTTCCCCCCATTCCTCCTCGCTCCCAAACCCCCTCCCCTCCGAATCTTGCCCACCTCCTCCCCTTCCTTCTCCCCCCATCCCCACGCCCCAAAACCAGACTTCCCATTTCCGCCACCCAGACCCTCCAATCCGGACACAGACCCTCACCCTCTTTTGAGTTGACTCAAAAGTCTCCTCCACCCCAACCCTCCACCCCGACCCTCCAATCCAGACACAGACCCTCACACTCTGCCCTGTCCCGTGCGCCCATCTCTTATCCCCCTCCTCCCCCCCTCTTCCTCCCCCTCCCCCTCCCCCTACTTGGTGCACCAGGCCTACTCCCTCTCTCGCGACTCCGGCCTGCCCTTTGCCTTTCTGTGGCGGCGGGTCAACCGCGACCGCACACCCGTGTACGCAGTTTGGCTGTGCTGCAGCATCTCCATCATATTCGCCACGCCGCTGCTGAACAGCACGGACACCTTCTTTTTTATAACGTCACTCGCTACAGTCTCGTGGGTGGGCAGCTACTCCGTGCCCATCTTCTTCAGGCTCATTCAGCGAGACGAGGACTTTCACCCTGGGGCGTTCAATCTGGCGGACTATGTTGGCAGCACAGGCAGGTTAGTGCTCTCCCCATTGCTTCAGTCTCGTGGGTGGGTAGCTACTCCGTGCCCATATTCTTCAGGCTCATTCAGCGGGATGAGGACTTTCACCCCGGGGCATTCAATCTGGCGGACTACTTTGGCAACACAGGCAGGTGGGTACAGTCTCGTGGGTGGGCAGCTACTCCGTGCCCACGTTGATCAGGTTGATTCAATGGGACGAGGACTTTCACCTGGGGGCGTTCAACCTTGCAGGAGCCACACGGGCAGGTTAGTGCACGGGCAGGTTGGTGCACGGGCAGGTTAGTGCACGGGCAGGTTAGTGCTCGGGCAGGTTAGTGCTCGGGCAGGTTAGTGCCCGGGCATGTTATTAATCCTGCGGTAACGTTGCAACCTTCCCCCGTACCCATCGACTTCCAACAACATCCTCCAACTTCAACCACATGCCTTCCTTCCCCACCCCCCCCCCCCCCCCCCCCCCTTCCCTTTTCACCCCTCCTTGGTCCCTCACTTGCAGGCGCCTTATCAACCTGCTAGCACTCTTCTTTGTTGTTTACACCATAGCAACCTTCCTGGTACCCATCGACTTCCCCATCACGGCCTCCAACTTCAACTATGCTTGTGTGGGCGTCATCTGCCTCGTCGTCTTCTTCATCTCCTGGTGGCTGCTAGACGCCAGGCACTGGTTTGTAGGCCCGTACCAGCACAAGGGCTCCACGCAAAGAATATCCAAGTACTCTGCTGGACGCCTGTTCATGTGAATGATTGAAATGAAAGAAAGTAATAGTGTTTCACTATCCATGGTAGCGGTATGTTACATAAGGTATTGTATTGCATTCACACCACTCCTGGTGGCTACTAGATGCCAGGCACTGGTTCATTGGCCCGTACCAGCCCAAGGGCTCTGTCGAGAGACCCGTTGGGGTTGCCCTTGAGATCCTCGGGGAAGGGCCACAATGTCAAGAGACCCGTTGGGGATAAGATCCTCAGGGAAGGGCCACAGGCCTCTATGCCTGGGGGCTAGTGGGCGCACTTACCCGCTACTTAACAAGCCCTTTTAGCTCAGTGGCTAGTGACTGAGTTTTGATATGGTATCAGAGCCAGGAGGCTCGGGTTCAATTCCCAATGCCAGCGCTGCAGAGGCGCTTGTGTCTTCCGCCTATCCCAGCGAGGGGGGGTATCGAGAGACCCGCTGGGGTCGCCCTTGAGATCCTCGGGGAAGGGCCACAGGCCTCTATGCCTGGAGTTTATGGGCGCTCTTAGAGCGTGTTCGTACCAGCCTCTTCCCAGGCAACCTCTTCCCAAACTAGCACATCTCGCGTGAATGACGCCGAAGCCAAGCCCAACCTCTTCCCGGACAGAGTTGTCGGCCTGGGATGCGCGCGACACTGTACGAAGCGTGACTAGGCAGCTGTGCGACTTGATATGAGATGTTGTTGAGCTGCCCTTCAAACGAGTGCGTTTCGTACAAACTTGATTCCGCGGTTTTTGCCAACCAATAATGATCTACACAAACGAATGCGACGTTTCGAATTGCAAACATGCGCTCACAACTTTCTCTGGCTCAGCGCATGCCAAAGTTGGCTGTGCTTGTCAGAAACCTAGTCACTAACCACTGGGTTAAAAGGGCTTGTTAAATAGCGGGTAAGTGCGCCCATAACCCCCCAGGCTCTGCACTTGTGGCCCTTCCCCGAGGATCTTTTCAAGGTTTACCCAGCGGGTCACTCGACAGTGCTATACCAGTCGCCTACATAATGCACTCTGCAGAGCTCCACATCTGGAAACGAAGTACCTTTTCTTCCTAGACTTTTCATCGTGTATCAGACCTTCTACTACAAGCATCTCTTGGGCATGCGACGAAAGCTTTCACGATGTTCCTAGAACTCTATGCGAAACTCGAGGATGAGCCGGCCGTTCCTGAGAATCGCGCGCAGATTCGAGCGAGAAACCGCAAACAGCAGAAGCGACGACTCGACTTGTGGAAGGAGGAGTTGAGCGTGCTGTCCGACGCGATGTTCATCGACCTTTTCTGCATCAACAGAGAGATAGTCGAATACATTTGCGACGGCATGCGACATGCACTGAACCCGATTGTTCGACGACATTTGATACCGCTTCGCGTAGCGGTTCTAGTTCCGATTAAGTATTTTGCCAGCGCCACGACAGATGGGGGAATAACAGATGCCGACGGTGCTGGGAGGAGGGAGAGAAGAGCGGGGGGGGGGGGGGAAGGGGGGGGGGGGGTAAGGATGGGTATTGCATCGTCACATGCATCGTGTTGTTATATTGAACTAGACAATGCGTTTCCAGTTTCTTTCGCTGCAATGCTTATAATGCGCGAGAATGATCAAAGAGCGTATCAAAGGTCAGCGCACACCCAGGCAAGTAGTCTCACATTAGCACCTCTCTTAACAGTGACATCACGTTGACTGCTGCTAAGCTCACCGCCGGATTTTGCGGGGGAAGATGAGCGCGGAGGCTCCGAGATGTCGAAGTTCGGCTCCACAGTCACGTCCTCTGCTCCCCCGCCGTCGACAGCATGGGGCTCCAACGCCGCCGTGTTGTAGTCGTAGAGCTCCATCCACTCCCACCACGGCGGCTTGACGATGCTAATTTACTGGTGCTGGCGATGTAGGGTCGTAGCAGCTGCACATGAAAAGATGGGCTGACGTTCCAGGCGACTGGTAATAGTAGATGGGATGTAACGAAGATATCAAGTGGCTGATTGTAAATGGTCCACAGTAGCAAGGGCAGAGTTTTGAGACGATGGGCAGTCGAAGGCTCTGAGTTTCGTGCAGTACTAAGTTCCCTGCCTTGTAAGTTACTGCTCGTCGGTGTAGATCTGCGTTACGCTTAGAAAGAACGTTCTCGCGCTTAATGGATTCTGCTGCTCGTTCCTGGGCATTCTGTAAGATTTAGGCAAACTGTTGGGCTTGGTGTACAGGATTGTCGATGTTGAGCTTGGTGGGTACTGTGGGGTTTTGTCCGTAATTCAGGTAGGAATTGTCGTTATAACCTACAAAGGGGGGAGTTCTTATAACATAGGTTAGAATTTTAGGCCACGTCATCTCCACTAAGGGCGTCGAAGTGGACCCGCGTAAGATCGAGTCCATGCAAGCCTTGCTACCGCCTACGAATCTGCAGGATCTGCAAAGTTTCTTAGGGTTTGTAAATCACTGTGTGTTCGGAGGTTTATCCAGAATATGGTGGGGGTAACTGCACCGTTGACCGCCCTACTGCAGAAAGGGATTGAGTATAGGTGGGCGAAGAAAGAGCAAGCTGTCTTCTTTGGCGTGCCTTTTTGTGCTCAGCCCCTGTCCTTTGCATCGCCGATCCCCACCGCCCATTCGAAGTCATCACTGACGCCAGCGACATCGCCATCGTAGCAACATTGTTACAGGACTTTGGTGAAGGTCTGCAGCCAATCGCGTACGAGTTACGAAAGTTACACCCGCCCGAGCAAAACCATCCGATACACGACAATGAGGTGCTCGCTAACGTGCATGCCTTCAAAGTGTGGCAGTGCTACCTTACACGCGCGGACGTGACAGTACGGACAGACCATCGCAGCCTACAGTACATTTGTACATAGCCACAACTCAACCCGCGATAGATTCGGTGGTTGGATTTTATGGAATCCAATTTCCACTACATTGTCACCTACAAAAAAGGGGCATCGAACATTGCATACCCCTTTTCTTGCCCACCCCCCTGTCATAACTCAATCATTCTTGCCCAAACTTTCTCGCTCCTTACAAGCCTATTTACCCATCGGTACCAGACACACAAATTCTTTATATCAGATATGTACGAACAGCTCGCTACGGGTAAGGGAGTCTATCACCTGTGTCACTCCCCATGTGACCCCCTTCGTCCATTCTGATAACACTACACTACGGCCGTTGATTTTCACGGAACAGGGGCCGAGTCCTCGTTCGCCTTCTCCTTTCCTTTCAGCATAGCAGTACTAATGCAGCTTACCGCGGCTATGTCATTTGCATAGAGAGATGGTTCACAGGTCACCGCGGGGCCTATGAAATCTTGCTCGTCTCCGTCAGTGTCGCAATCGTACTTGTCAACGTCCGAGTCTGTCTCCTGTGGCTCGTCCACACAGTTTCGAGCTCGCGGGGCCTTAGCGTTGGACGTGCTAGGAGCTTGGGAGTTTCCAAGACCGACATTGCAAAGCGGGCGATTGTTCCTACGACCAGAGTTAATCTCGTTATTCATCCAGCGGATGTAACTCAGGTCGTTGAGGTCGAGAGGGTAGTCATCTGCGGCAACGACTTTCCTCTTCTTAGGCGGCATCGTCGAGCAATGGCGCTCGGTAGCAGGTGGCGACGATGTGACTGAGGGATGAGCAGCACCGTGCCTGCTATGGTTTATGTGTGTGCTGATATTGGTAGAAGGTTTTCAACCAGCACAAAATGTGTTGCGACGGTTCAACCAGCTGTTTGACAAAGCGCACCATTTGTTCAGCGTTCCTTGCCCTGTTTTGAGTTCGCACGGTTGACGTTCCAGAATTTTTGCCAAGGGCCGTCAATTCGACTGTTGTCAGCTTGGCAGATGGCGAACTGCGCGTGTACGTGGCAGTCGTCAGAGCTGCGACTGCAGGCTTGAGAACGGCTAACCCGGACGTGGGCGCGCCAATTGACTGTGTTCGATTTCCGTGTGATTACACGCGGACAACGTGGCATGCAGGCGAGATGGTTCGCGACCAAAAGTGGCACACAACTATTTTCATGCATGACTAGGAAGGGGGGCTCGAGTTTGTGAACCTCTGCCTAGAAAGGTTTTGGGAAGAGGTCGCTTGGGAAGAGGCTCGTAGGAACACGCTCTTATCCGCTACTTAACAAGCCCTTTTAGCTCAGTGGTTAGTGACTGAGTTCTGATACACATGCCTCTATGCCTGGGGGGTTCAGAGCACACTAACCCGCTACTTAACAAGCCCTTCTAGCTCAGTGGTTAGTGACTGAGTTCTGACATGGTATCGGAGCCGGGTGACTCGGGTTCAATTCCCAATGCCAGCGCTGCAGATGCGCTCGTGTCCTCCGCCTATCCCAGCGAGGGGGGGTGTTGAGAGACTTGTTGGGGCCGCCCTTGAGATCCTCGGATCGATCGGCAAAATCTGATTGGCCGAGGCTTCCTGCTGAAATTCGCCGAAAATTTTGACGGCTTCAGCAACATCATGATTCCCGTGGGAATCCTCCTTCCCTCACTTCTCTCCCCCCCCATCTGTCAAACATATTTGTGCATGTTTAGTAGACTACATAGGGGCTTGCCATAGAGAGTACAACCCACTAGCTATATACCCCTGTATACTCTCATTCTAGTCAATACTTCTAACTCTGAGATGGTATCATGAGTAGGTTAGGTCCCTCCCGCCCACCCGCGCTTCCGCCTTAGGTCCTAGCCTGCCCCGTCGCCGAGAGCCTAGCCGCCCCACGGGCCCCGCTGCCCTGTTGCCTTGCTGGCCCCACGGCCCCGTTCCCTAGCGCCTAGCCGCCCGTGGCCCCGCGGCCCTGTCACCTAGCGCCTCGCCCCTGCGGCCCTATCACCTAGCTCCTAGCCACCCGTGGCCCCGTCGCCCCATCACCCAGCGCGTAGCCGCCCCGCTGTCCCCGCAGCCCCGTCACCTAGCGCCTAGGCGCCCGCAGCCCCGTTGACCTGCCACCTAGCGCCTAGCCGCCACGCTGGCCCCGCGGCCCCGTCACCTAGCGCCCAACCACCCGTGGCCTTGTCGCCCCGCCGCCCAGCGCCTAGCCGCCCTGCTGGCCCCGCGGCTGCGTCGCTCCTAGCGTAGCCGCCCTGCCCCCCCGTCGCCTAACCGCCTCGTCACCTAGCCACCCAGTCGCCTAGCCGCCCCGTGGCCTAGACGCCCCATCGCCTACCCGCCCCGTCGCCTAGCCGCTCCGTGGCCCCTTAGCCCAGCCGCCCCGCGGCCCCGTCGCCCCGCTCAGCAGCCCCGTCGCCCAGCCGCCCCGCAACCCGTCGCCCCGCTGCTCCGCGGCCCCATTGCCCAGCCGCCCCGCAGCCCCGTCGCCCAGCCGCCCCCCGGCCCCGTCACCCAGCCGCCCTACGGCCCCGTCTCCCAGCGGCTCCGCGGCCCCGTCGCCCAGCCGCCCCGCGACCCGTCGCCTTGTTGATCCGCGGCCTCGTTGCCCAGCCACCCCGCAGCCCCGTCATCCGGCCGTCTCCCAGGGGCTCTGTCGCTATGTTTCCCGGTCCCCGCCCACTTCACCGGCCCTCTCCACCGTCCTGCACCGTGCCCCACCATGGTGCACCGCTCTGCCCCGTCTCTGCGCGTGTGCACCGAGGTCTCCCTGTGTTGCGTGTTCACTCCGACCGTGGTGGCGAGCTCGCCTCTGGCTGCCTTGGTCGCTTTTGTCGTGCAGAGGGCATCACCCAGACGTACACGTTGTTGGACTCCCTGCAGCAGAATGGGGTCGCTGAGCAACGCATCGGCTTGGTCATGGAGGTGGCTCGTACCTCCATGATCCATGTCGGTGCACCCCATTTTCTGTGGCCGTTCGCTGTTCGCTACGCCGCCCACCAGCTTAACCTGTGGCCGCACCCTCAGCGGCCGCAGGTTTCGCCGACTCTCCTCTAGACCGGGTCTCCTGGTGACGCGTCTGCGTTCTACGTCTGGGGTTGCCTTGCTCACGTTTGTGCCTCTGGCATGGATAAGCTCACTGCCCGCACCGTCCCCTGTGTCTTTCTAGGTTTCCCCCTCGACTCATCTGACTGGCACTTCTACCACCTGCCATCTCACCGTTTCCTTCACTCTCGCGACGTCACCTTTGACGAGTCCATCTCCTTCTACCACCGCTTTCCCCACCGTGGTCCTCCGGTCACCCCCCCCCCCAGTTTTTGGTTCCCCCCCCTCCCCCGGTCGCCCCTGTTCCCCCCCCTCTCCGCCCTGCCCCGTCTGGTGTGTCTCACGTCACCCCCCTCCCGTCGGTTGTTCTTGCCGATGAGTCTACTGACTCTCGCGGCTTGGCGGAGTCCCTTTCCCTGCTTGTCCCCGCCCCGATCTCTCCTCCCTTGTCGCTGCCGTTGCTGTCACAGCCGCAACCGCCTTCGCAGCTGCCGTCTCCGCTGCAGCCGCCGCCGCCGGTGTCACCGCCGCTGGGGTTTGTGCGATCTGTGGGTGCTGGGGAGAGTGTCGGAGCGGGTACTGGAGCGGGTTCCCATTCTGGGGGTGCTGGCGTGGGGCTTCACGGAGGGAGCCGTGTTCCTGCTGGAGGTTCAAGTGCTGGCGTCGGGCAGCAGTCGTCGCCTGTGTCCGCTCTTCGCCTCCTCTGCCTTCCTTCTCCTGACCGGCCGCCGGTGCCTCCTCAGTCGCCGCCGCCTCCTCCTCTGCCGGTCTATGGCCCGATGTTTCCTCTCGTGGACTCTTCTCCTGCTCGTTTCCCTCCTCGTTCTCCTCTTGTGTCTCCTCCCCTCTCTCCTGACCCGACTCCTCCGTCTCACGTCTGGGCTCGTCCTCCGTCTCGTGCTCGTCCTGCCTCCCCTGTTCCGCATTCTCACCCTATGTTGCTTCGCTCCCACGCGTCTCGTGCTCCTCCGCTCCTCCCGTCTCCTCCTCCACCGTTGCTCGCTGTGGCCCCGCCTCCGTTTTCTGACTTCCTCCGTGCCGCGCGTCCCCTTGTTCCTCATGTCCTTGCCTCTCTTGTTATCGACCCGTCTGTTCCTGTCTCGAGTCTGTCGGCTCTTGTTGCTGTTGTCACTGACTTCGCCGCTACCCGCCGCCTTGACTACGCCACCGCTTTGGACTTTGACCTTGCCTGCCCTTCGTCCGTCGGGGGTGTGGCTGCCCTTGGCAGTGACGTCCTAGAGGAAAGGCAGTACAAGCTTGCTTTCCTGTCAGAGGCTGCTCCCCAACTTTGTTCCATGCTGCTAGTCCGTGAGGGCAACCCAGACGCCCTTGACATCCCGACCCCTCGCACCTACGCTGAGGCCACCTTGGGACCCTGGGCCTCTCAGTGGATAGCTGCCATGGAGCAGGAGATGGCATCTTGGAGATCCACCGGTTCCTTCGTCGACGTAGTTCCCCCACCTGGGGTGAACGTAGTCGATGGCCGATGGCTTTTCAAGGTGAAGTGCCCTCCTAGAGAGCCGCCTATCTTCAAGGCGCGCTACGTTGCTCGTAGCTTCAGTCAGCGTGAGGGGGTTGACTTCTTTCAGACTTTCACTCCGACCTCGAAGATGAGTACTCTTCTGGTGCTGCTACACATAGTAGCACAATGTGACTACGATATGCATTTACTCAACTTCTCCACAGCTTTCCTCCAGGGCAGTCTACTCGAGCAGGTCTACCTACGCCACCCCCAGGGCTTCTCCGGTACCTTTCCCCTGGTACCGAGTGGCTCCTCCGGCGCCCCGTCTACGGCCTGTGCCAGGCGCCCCGTGAGTGGCACAACACGCTGCGTGCTACCCTTGCTGACCTACAGTTCTTCCCATCGTCTGCAAACCCCTCGCTCTTCGTCCGTTCCAGCCAGACTCCGTTCTACATCGTTGTTTACGTAGACGATCTGGTCTTTGCTACTACAGACAGAGACGCGCTGGCCTCCGTGAAGGCCGAGCTGCTGAGGAGACACACCTGCACTGACCTAGGAGAGCTATGCCGCTACCTTGGCTTGCAGATCTCCAAGGACAGAGCAGCGCGCACCATCACTCTCACACAGTCACACTTGGTGCGCCAGGTCCTTTAGAGGTTCGGCCTTCAGATCTCTTCCACACAGCCCACCCCTTTGCCAGTAGATCATTGACTCTCTGCTCCAGTTCCAGAGTAGGTTGTAGAGCCTAGTGGTCCTTACGCAGAGCTGGTGGGCTGCCTCATGTACCTGTTGACTTGCACTCATCCAGATCTCGCACACCCTCTCAGCATCCTGGCCCACTTTGTGGCCTCCGACAGACACCGACCACAGCAGTGGTCTGCAGCTAAGAGGGTTTTGCGTTATCTAGCAAGTACATCGGGCATGGGGCTAGTGATAGGAGGACGCAGACCACTGGTCCTTACCGGGCACACAGACACTTCTTGGGCAGATGACGCCGAGACTCTCAGGTCCTCCCAGGGCTACTCCTTTAGCCTTGGTACAGGTTCTCTCTCGTGGAGGTCCACCGGCTCGTCGTCTGTTGCCCAGTTTAGCTGTGAGGCTGAGATCTACGCGGGTGCCATGGCTGCACAGGAGCTCCGTTGGCTAACTTTCTTACTGACATACTTAGGTGAGCGGCCTAGCTCTGCCCCGGTTCTCTATGCTGATAAGAGGGCCATGATCCTCCTGTGTCAGGAGCCCAGACTCAAGGGCAGAGCGAAGCACATCCAGCTACGGTACTTCCCTCGCACGAGCTGCTGCAGCGCCGCCAGGCCCGCGTAGTACACTTGGTCACAGGTGCCAACAAAGCTGATATCTTTACGAAGGCGCTTGCGTCTAAAGATCATCTGTGGCACTGCGTACAGCTTGGACTCGTTCCTCTAGCACCTCATTTGCTAGGACCTTGATTGTGTATAACTCTTTATATATTATCCTGGTTGGCCTTGTGGCTTTCTCCCAGTGGCTGGACAAGTAGTGCCGCCCTGGACGTGTTCTTGCCTAGTTTGTACTCTTCTGACTGGTCTTTAGACCCCTGCCTCAGAGGTTGGACTAGTAGTGCCGCCCTGAGCTGTTTGTCTCTCACCAGGCTCTGCCCCTATCTAGTCTAGGGGGTGTGTCAAACATATTTGTGTGTGTTTAGTAGACTACATAGAGGCTTGCCATAGAGAGTACAACCCACTAGCGATATACCCCTGTATACTCTCATTCTAGTCAATACTTCTAACTCTGAGACCACCCACTCTGCCCCGTCCCTGCCCTCCCCGAGTTCCGTTCCGCCAATCTCCCAATTTCGTAAAATCTGCATGATATTCTGAAGTAACCCTGATTAATACTCAGCGGTTTTTTTTTTAGGGGGAGCCCTGAAAAATCAGGCTAAACATGTGGGGGGGGACCTTGGGAAATCAAGGTACCTTAAAACCAATCTGAGGTCCTGGTTCCAACCAGTAATGTTGCGAAGAAATGTAATTTTTTTAAAGTGTGTAACACTTTCTAAAAATGTGTATTGTGAGAGTGTAACGAGGGCCAACGCAGCAAAGGCAGCGACGAAGCGCTACTCACCCTCTTTTGCCTACAAAAGAGGGACGTGAGGCCATTCGGCCTTACCCACGTTCTTCATTTCTAGTTTCTCTAGTTCAATTTCCGTAGTTTCTCGTCGAACCTGGCGAAGACCCAGTCCTTCCCCCGAGGCAAGGCTCCGACGACGCTCCTCACCGACATTTTGCAGCACAACCTCGCTAACATGGCGCCGGCGAACACGACTCCGAATCGTCCGACGAACAACCCCAACAATTCCGTGGAGCCCGGAACTTCGGCCGGGGCAACCGCCCGTCGCCAGAAACGTCCTGCTCAGGAAATTTTTGGCGAGGGGCCCTCGGCTGTTGAGGTCCTGCTTGGCGCCAATCGCGCTGCTCCAGAAGAAACTTGCGCGGCTGCTGCCAACGGAGGACCACGCGCCTGCGCACGTCGCGACGGCTGCAGGCCACGCGGGCCCCACCGAGCACACGCCCTTTGACGAGGTCGTGCCAGCCGCCGCCGCCCCTGCGTTGACCGCACAACAGCTCCAGGCGCTTCTGGCGCTGTTACACCAGCAGCCGAATGTTGAGCTCGGAACATCTTCGGACAATATAACTGCTACGACCAATTTCGCCAAGAAGAAAGAAATGCCGCCACCTACTCGCGCGCCGAAAGCTCCGCGCGTCGACAACCAGCCCCTGGCACCGACTCCCGCACTCGCCAATGATACCGACGACAGCGACGACTCTGAAAACAATGATGGTGAGGCTCCTGCCAATATTGCTCGCCATCGCATTCTCGCCCCCGCCCCCCCTCTTCCCCCCCTTGGTCCCACGCCCGCAGCAACTACCTTCATGCGAAAGGGCGTGCGCGACCAGGCCGAAGTCTTCACTGCTATCCAAGCGCACCTGCAGCACATCGACTTCGAGCTGCAGCATGGCAACGTCACCGGCGCACTCAACAACGTGAAACATATCGAGACGCTTATTAATAAGCGTTTCGAGGTGCTTCTCGTGGCGGATGAGGCCGGCTTTGAGGCCGCTGATCGCTTCCAGCTCTACCAGTCTAAGAGTGTGCTTACGTCCCGTTCCTACAAGCTGGCGGTCGCCGACATGGCTGCACTCAAGCGCGCACGCGCCATCTACCCCCGTGGTGGTCGTCCCGGCTGCCGTGACGGAGAAATGGACCTCAAAGGCCCCCCCCCTCTCTCGTGCCAGCAGCCACGCTTCAAGGGCTTGTGCTTCCGCTGTGGCCAGCCAGGTCACATGGCCAACGCATGCCCCATGGGCGGGCGTGGAGCACAAGGCCCCTCACCAGTGGTGTGAGCGGGGGTAAGGGCGGTGCCCTTCGCCAATATGCAAGAAGCATATTGGGCTGCACCGGGGGTGCATGGCTGGTGGCCGGCCCTAGGACAAGGCAAATGGCCTAGTAGACTAGGGTAGCCCTAGGGGCAGAGAAGGCCGTGGGCCTAGAATCTTGTGTTATTCCATGTATGGATCATGCATGCCGTTATGGCGCATTGAAGCTAAGATTGCAAAAAAAAAAAAAAAAAAAAAAACCTTTTGCAAGGCCTCGATGAAAGAGAGAGAGAGAGAGAGAGAGAGAGAGAGAGAGAGAGAGAGAGAGAGAGAGAGAGAGAGAGAGAGAGAGAGGAGAGAGAGAGAGAGCGAGAGAGAGAGAGAGGAGAGAGAGAGAGAGAGAGAGAGAGAGAGAGAGAGAGAGAGAGAGAGAGAGAGAGAGAGAGAGAGAGAGAGAGAGAGAGAGAAGAGAGAGAGAGAGAGAGAGAGAGAGAGAGAGAGAGAGAGAGAGAGAGAGAGAGAGAGAGAGAGAGCATAAGAGAAAGCAAAAGGAAAGAGCATAAGAGAAAGAGAGAGAGAAAAAGAGAGATAGAAAGAGAGAAAGAAAGAAAGTGTGAGAGAGAGAGAGAGAGGGAGAGAGAGAGAGAGAGAGAGAGAGAGAGAGAGAGAGAGAGAGAGAGAGAGAGAGAGAGAGAGAGAAAGAAAGAGAGAGAGAGAGAAAGAGAGAGAGCGAGAGAGAGAGAGAAAAAGAGCGAGAGAGAAAGAGAGAGAGAGAGAGAGAGAGAGAGAGAGAGAGAGAGAGAGAGAGAGAGAGAGAGAGAGAGAGAGAGAGAGGTGACGAAGGCTCGAGCGCTGAAGGGAGAAGGCATGAATATCAGCTATGCCCCTTTTGCAATTGAACATGAGCCACTCTCGCTTTGCCAACTGAATGGGAGCTATGCCCCCCCTGGAATTGACTATGACGCATCCACCCTTAAGGCAATTGTCTGGTCTCACTCACTTGGGTACCTATGTGATTCTTGCCACCCGACCCTTTGGTCTAGCAGAAATCGGGAAAGGATGGTTACACAACAAACATGACCCCTACGAGTATGCGGTTACAGACAAGGACCCCTACAAGTCGATTGTGTCACGCCCTACACTGGTGGTGCTCATGGTGCGATAGCAGTTTCATCCTGTCCATCATCGCGAAAGGATATTGGCTTCCCTGGAAGCTGGAAGGAAGCCGTGCCACATGCCTTTGAGGATAGCAATCATGCTGGAGTTTGCACACACCTGGACTTCACTCGTGGAGCGATTCGCGACCTCGTCACCTCGGGTGCCGCCGTCAAGGTCCCTACGAAGGACGCGCTCATGTGTGTCAGTCCACTTAACGTGGTGGAGCAGCGCGACAAGTGTCGCCTCATTCTTGACTTGCTCAAAGTCAACAACTACCTCGACATCCCCAGGTTCAAGTACGAAGGCTTGAACAGGGTAGCTGAACTCATCCGCCCAGGCGATTGGATGTTCTCCATCGACCTAAAGTCAGGCTACCACCATGTCGAGATCCACCCCTCCTACCGGAAGTTCTTAGGATTCCATTTCGAAGAAGACTACTATTCCTTCATATCGCTCCCGTTCGGGCTTGCCACTGCCCCGTTTGTCTTCACACAACTGATCAAACAACTGGCAAAGCGATGGCGGGCAAGCGGTGTGCGGGTTGTTCCATATGTTGACGACATACTATTCCTCTGCAACTCCCACTCGGATGCACGCTCGACCTGCGCAGCTGTTGTTCAGGACCTGAAGGCAGCAGGTTTTGTTATAAATGGCAAAAAGTCACATCTACACCCCTTGCGCCAGATAGCTTTCCTCGGCCTGGAGATTGATGCCGCCCAAGGCACCTTCTCCATCGGACTCGAACGTCGAGCACAACTTTTTGCTTCACTCCAAGCCCTCATCACCCAGGGACAAGAGGGGCGACCGGTTCCCATCCGGTCCCTTGCGAGAATCACAGGAATGCTGGCCTCCATGAATCTGGCATTGGGCGCTACGGCACGTGCATTTAGTCACGAGCTCCTTCGACTTATTGCAGACGCCACCTCTTGGCATGCCAAGGCACACTTGTCGTCGACAGCAGTGCACGAGCTGCATTTTTGGCTTGCGCAGTTTGACAAGTTCAACGGAAACCCATTCCATCTCAGTCACCAGTTCGATGCCGTCATCCACGTCGATGCAAGCACACACAGCTGGGGCGCCACCCTGACACAACTTCCTGGGACGCCCATTGAAGCCAATGCTCGCATGCCCGAGGAACTACTGCCCACCTCCAGCACTCGACGGGAACTCGAAGGATTTTTATGGGCTCTCCGAACTTTCGCTGCCCGCATACCCAAGCGCCACGTGCTCGTTCAGGTAGACAATCAAGGCGTGGTATTCATCCTATGCAAAGGTGGATCGCGCCACCCCTCGCTTACGCTACTATGTCAAGCAATCATTCGCCTCTGCTTGGAACACCAAACAAGATTAGCTGTCGAATGGATCCCACGAGAGCTGAATGCGCACGCCGACGAACTTTCAAAAATCCAAGACTACGATGACTACTCCCTCAAAGCCCTGTGGTTCCGGCTCTTGGATCGCCGCCTGGGTCCCCACTCTATCGATCTCTTCGCAAATGTGCACAACGCTCAGCTGGAGAGGTTTTGTTCCAAGATTCCACACCCTACGGCCACAGTGTTTGACGCTTTTTTGTTCAGCTGGCAGCACGAGCGCGGCTTTGCGTTTCCCCCTCCCAACCTTATTCCAGCCACATTACGACACGCTAAATGCACGCACGCTGAGGTAACCTTGGTCATTCCCGAGTGGCCGGGAGCCTCATGGTGGCCACTCCTCCAACAGGCACCTGACGCCTGGGTGCCAGAAGTAACGGCACACATTCCCCTCACCCACGGCAGCCAATGCCTACGCCCCGGCACACACGCACTCGCTTTCGTAGGACAAGGCTTTCCTCCTAGTAAGATGATTGCATTGCATGTCACGTATAAAAATTAATAATAATTGTACTCTACGCTGTACCTTTTCAGGCATTATAACGAAGCTGCAAACGCAACTACTACACGTAATCACCCATGTCCGTGCCCCTTCCACCATCCGAACGTATGAGCCCTACTGGCTCAAATTTTGCTCCTTCTGCATGAAGGTGAAGTTGAGCTACTTGCCTGCAACGGATATGACCTTTGCACTCTACCTCATTCATGCACTAAATCACCAGGCCACCACATCTTCCATATCGCTTACATGCTCCGCCGTCACCTTCGCGCATCGCATGACTGGCGAGCCCTCTCCCTCGACTGGACCATTTACACTACAAGTGCGCGAATTTGCCAAACGCCATGGCCCGCGCCCCACCCGGAACAAGGAACCTTTGTCGCTGCACCAAGTGCACACCATGGCCCGCCCCTTTCTGGAGTCCACCCGGCCGGCCGAGTACCAGAAAGGACTCATCCCCATCCTTATGTTCGCTGCCTTCCTACGCTACTCCGACCTTGTCAGTCTCCAATGGCATGATATACAGTTTGAGCCTGAGGCGATGTGGCTGCTCATCCCGCACTCCAAGATCGACCAGGAAAGCAGGGGCACGTGGATTCCGGTCGCCGCCACTTCTGGCCCATACTGCCCGGTACGTTGCACACGACACTTTCTTCTCCTCGCGGGTCACACCTCCACCCCACACGGGCCATTGATCCGAGTCTTCGGGAACAGCAGTACGGCAACTCCACAGGACCACGCACCTTCGTACACCGCCATCCGGAACTGGTGCCTTGAAGCATTCACCAGGGCCGGCCTCGATAGCGCCCACCTCGGCACCCACTCCTTTCGCAAGGGCGCTGCTACAGCGGCAGCCAGCCTGGGGATATCCGACCGGCTGTTCAAGCGACTTGGCCGTTGGCGCAGCGATAATGCCAAGGAGCTCTACGTTACCATCGCGCATGACCAACTCCTTCAAGCCTCCATGCAACTCCAAGACGCAGCCACCGCTCCCACGCCCAATCAGCACCAGCTATCTATTGAACGCCACCGCCAACCCCTTCTGCACATGTCTCAGAAGACCCAGATGAAATGAAGCACGCTGCCTTAACAAGAGGACCTAAGCAAGCTTTCACAATATGTAATCTTCTGAAAGTGTGTAACACTTTCTAAAATTGTGTATTGTGAGAGTGTAACGAGGGCCAACGCAGCATAGGCAGCGACGAAGCGCTACTCACCCTCTTTTGCCTACAAAAGAGGGACGTGAGGCCATTCGGCCTCACCCACGTTCTTCATTTCTAGTTTATCTAGTTCAATTTCCCCGCCCACGCACCCTCTTGTGTGTAGTTTCTTTGTTGGACGAGAACCATGTATGTTTCCCAGATGAAATAAAGCACGCTGCCTTTACAAGAGGACCTAAGCAAGCTTTCACAATCCCTACGTAACCGTACATGATGAACAGTAACCACACAAGAACCTGTGCATATCCTTTCAAGAAGATTTTTCACATGTGACGCTGTTAACCATCGAAACAACCGAGAGATAAGATCTCCAATGTTTGAACATACATACACTACAAGGCATGCAAAACAAAGAGTATGAAAGCATGCTTCGAGGCAAATCAAGCAAAGAAAGAAATAGAAGACGAAAATCAACCACTCAGGAAGCCATGGGCAGGCAAAAAGAACTTTATCAGCTGCCCCAAGGATCATTCAAACCATTTGGCAGCGCCTGATAGGGTGTGCGGCTGGTTCCCTGCCCGGTTGTGGTACGGCCCGACGAACCAATGGCGCGCGTCGAGAACCCACCAGGAGATGAAGAAGGCTACGGTTACCAGCAGCACGCAGCTAGACCAGTTGAAGTTGGAGACCGTTACAGGGAAGTACATGGGAACCATGGAGGTTGCCATGGTGTAGAGCACAAATAGGAGAGCCCCTGCGTTGATGCTCCTCCTGAAGGCAATGGGAATGCGAACAGTGGGGGGAAGCGAGGAGGGGGAAGGGGGAAGTACATTCGAACCATGGATGTTGGCGGGGTGTAGAGCACAAAGAGGAGAGGCCCGGAGTTGATGCTCCGTGTCGCAAGAGTGGAGGGGAGGGAGAGGATGGAAGCGGGTGGGAACCGTGGGTGTTGCCATGGTGTGGAGGGCACTGGTGTTGATGCGCTTCGTGAGAGGGAAGGAGTGTGGGGGATGAGAGGGAAGGGGTGTGGGGGATGAGAGGGAAGGGGTGTGGGGGATGAGAGGGAAGGGGTGTGGGGGATGAGAGGGAAGGGGTGTGGGGGATGAGAGGGAAGGGGTGTGGGGGATGAGAGGGAAGGGGTGTGGGGGATGAGAGGGAAGGGGTGTGGGGGATGAGAGGGAAGGGGTGTGGGGGATGAGAGGGAAGGGGTGTGGGGGATGAGAGGGAAGGGGTGTGGGGGATGAGAGGGAAGGGGTGTGGGGGATGAGAGGGAAGGGGTGTGGGGGATGAGAGGGAAGGGGTGTGGGGATGAGAGGGAAGGGGTGTGGGGGATGAGAGGGAAGGGGTGTGGGGGATGAGAGGGAAGGGGTGTGGGGGATGAGAGGGAAGGGGTGTGGGGGATGAGAGGGAAGGGGTGTGGGGGATGAGAGGGAAGGGGTGTGGGGGATGAGAGGGAAGGGGTGTGGGGGATGAGAGGGAAGGGGTGTGGGGGATGAGAGGGAAGGAGTGTGGGGGATGAGAGGGAAGGGGTGTGGGGGATGAGAGGGAAGGGGTGTGGGGGATGAGAGGGAAGGAGTGTGGGGGATGAGAGAGAAGGGCAGCAAGAGAGGGGGGAGGGGGGGAGGGGAGTTGGTGGAGAGGAAGTAGATGGAGGGGGGTGGAGGGGGGGGAGGTAGGTGGAGGGGGGTGGAGGGGAAGTTGGTGGAGGGGAAGTAGATGGGGACCATGGCAAAAAAAGAGCACCACCGTTTATGAGCTTTGGGAAAGGTACACATGGGAAGGGAAGGTAGGGATTGGGAAGGGTACAAAAGGGGTGGTTGGAGTCTGGGAGTGAGGGACACATGCACATGCACATGCAAAAGGGGTGGTTGGAGTTTGGGAGTGAGGGACAGATGCACATGCACATGCACATGCACATGCAAAAGGGGTGGTTGGAGTTTGGGAGTGAGGGACACATGCGCATGCACATGCACATGCAAAAGGGGTGGTTGGAGTTTGGGAGTGAGGGACACATGCACATGCACATGCACATGCACATGCACATACAAAAGGGGTGGTTGGAGTTTGGGAGTGAAGGACACATGCACATGCACATGCAAAAGGGGTGGTTGGAGTTTGGGAGTGAGGGACACATGCACATGCACATGCACATGCACATGCAAAAGGGGTGGTTGGAGTCTGGGAGTGAAGGACACATGCACATGCACATGCACATGCAAAAGGGGTGGTTGGAGGTTGGGAGTGAAGGACACATGCACATGCACATGCACATCCACATGCACATGCACATGCAACGGTATAAGTCTCACAGTACCTACCCTTCCCACCAGCCCAGCACCTTTCCACATTCCAATGTCCACCTTTCCACATTCCATTTCCCACCTTCCCGCGTGCCCCACGTATGGCTGCAGGCTGAACGCCCCTGGCTTAGACGCCTCCTCCGGTTGAGACAGCCCCATCTCACTCATTCCCCGTGCTCACCTTCCCGCGTGCCCCACGTATCGCTGCAGGCTGAACGCCCCCGTCTTGAACGCCCCTTCCGGTTGCAGCAGGCGCAGCACGATGGGCACGGCATAGCTGCCCACCCACGCCACGGTGGCCAGGGACGTGATCGCAAAGAAGGTGTTTTTGGAGTGCAGCAGCGGCAGGCATGTTACAGCCCCTTCTCACACATTCCCAGAGCTCACCTTCCCGCGTGCCCCACGTATCGCTGCAGGCTGAACGCCCCCGGCTTGAACGCCCCTTCCGGTTGAAGCAGTCGAAGAAAAATGGGCACGGCGTAGCTGCCCACCCACGCCACGGTGGCCAGGGAGGTGATGGCGAAGAAGGTGGTTGTGGAGTGCAGCAGCGGCAGGCAGAAGAGGATCGCGATGGTGCACGTGAGCAGCACCGCGTACACGGGCGTGCGATCGCGGTTCACCCGCCGCCACAGGAAGGAGAAAGGGAGGCCGGAGTCACGCGAGAGAGAGAAGGCCTGGGGAAAGGGAAGGTGGGGCGGGGGGGTGGGGGTGGGGGAGGGGTGTGTGTGTGAGCGCGTTTGACTCGGCGCCCCAGGAAGGAAAAGGGGAGGCCGGAGTCGCGGGAGAGGGAGAAGGCCTGGACGGGTGAGGAGGAAGGGGGGAGGGGGGAGGCGAAGGGGAGGAGAAGGGGAGGAGAAGGGGAGGAGAAGGGGAGGAGGGGGGAAGGAGAAGGGGAGGAGAAGGGAGGAAGGGGGGAGAAGGAGGGGAGGAGGGGAAGAGGAGGAGGGAGGAGGAAGGGAGGAGGGGAGGATGAGGGGGGGAGGAGGAGGGGAGGAGAGGGGAGGAAGGGGGGAGGAGGGGAGGAGGAAGAGGGAAGGGGGGGGAGGGGGGAGGAGGAGGGGAGGAGGAGGAGGGGAGGAGGAGGGGAGGAGGGAGAGAGAGGTGCGGAATGGGCGGAAGAGGACAGGATTAAGGGCAAGGGTGGTGGTGGGTGGGCAAGACAGAGGGCAGGCCACTGTCGTTTTCTTCATTGGGTGAACATAGCATGATGAGTTTTGGGTCGACTCAAAAGCTGCTTACAGCATAGGATGGCACAGGGAGTCGGCCGAAGGGCTGTGACTGTCCAAGGGTTTGACTCTGCAGTGACTTACTGCTCTGGATGGGAGCGGCTTACTGCAAGGGAGCGGCTTACCGCATGGGAGCGGCTTACAGCATGGGAGCGGCTTACCACATGGGAGCGGCATACCGCATGGGAGCGACTTACCGAATGGGAGCGGCATACCGCATGGGAGCGGCTTACCGCATGGGAGCGGCTTACCGCATGGGAGCGGCTTACCGCATGGGAGCGGCTTACCGCATGGGAGCGGCTTACAGCTCGTGAAGCCCCGATGACAGCGGCAAAGGTGGCAAAGAAGAAGGAGAAGTACATGAGGCACAGCAGCACCACCGCTCCCGTGCCGTTGCCGTATCTGCAGGGAGGGGAGCGAGAGAGAGAGAGATGACAGAGAAGGAGGAGACAGCGAATGGGAAGGAGGAGAGGGAGAAGTACATGAGGCACAGCACGCCTGCTCCTGTGCCGTTGCCGTATCTGCAGGGTTAGGTGAGTCGGCGCATGGGGATGAGATGGAGAGAATAATCACAAAAGGGTTAGAGCACATAAGTACATGAGGCAGAGTAGCACGACTGCTCCCGTGCCGTTGCCGTATCTGCAGGGAGGGGAGCGAGAGAAAAGCAGTGGGAAAGAAACCGCTCAAGTAAACAGAGAAGTGCTAGAGACAGGGCAGCCTGACTGTGCCCGTGCCGTAGCCAGCGAGGTTAGGTGGGAGGGCAGATGGGGGTGAGAGGGAATGAAGGAGTGAAGTGAATGAAGGAGTGAAGTGAATGTACGAGTGAAGTGAATGAAGGAGTGAAGTGAATGTACGAGTGAAGTGAATGTACGAGTGAGGGGTTAGAGCACAGAAGCACATCAGGTAGGGCTGCATCGCTGCTCCCATGTTGTTGCCAAACTGGCAGAAGGAAAGTGTGGAGAGGGAAAGGAACGCATAAATGAAACAACAACAGATGATCAGGAATCCTCCTGACCTGAGGCTTAACCAACTCTCACGACTGGGTGTCAACCCGTCCTATCACCCACCTAAACCCAGCGGAAATTTCACCTGAGAATTCACCTAAAGATTCACCTGAGCCCTCACCTGCTGAAGAAGACCTCCCAGATAATCTGCACCACAGGCTGCTGCCCCCCGGTGTCGTTATCCTCGATAAGGAGTGTCTCTTTATTGCTAATGCACGCTGTGAGCACCACTATCACTGCCCACCCCACCACACTAGCTGCCGAAAGACACGAGACCATCGCGGCCGGCACAGTGACGTCGGCACGTTTCGTCTCTTCTGCCATGTGTGCTACAGTGTCATAGGCATATAGGCCGAAGATGGAGAGTTGCATGGCAAGCACAAAGGCGTATGCCTGGGAAGTAGGGGGAGGGGGTAGAGGTTTGAGGGGGTGGGGGAAAGGGGGCAGAAAGAGGAGGAATGGTGAGGGGTTGGGGGGGGAGTTTGGGGTGTCATGTGAAGCTAAAGAGGGTGTTTTGGGGGGTCTTGGTTCTTAAAAGTTCGTCTTTCTATATGCCCCCCACAGCTGTTTGTTGGATAATTGACGTGCGGTGGGTCAAATTGTGGTGCCAGAACGAGCTGCACACGGATGGAGGCGGGCGAATGCGAACGAGGCGGGGTGCATCTGCTACAGGCGCATCGTTTGATGTGTGCCACTTCAAACAGCCATCTCACGACAACAGAAAGACGTCTAGGTGCACACGGACGTCCAGCTGCACACGGATGGAGCCTGGAGGTGGCCGAATACGAACAAGGTGGCTGCATCTGCTACAGGCGCAGCTTTTGAAGACACCAAACGTGCCCACTTGACCCCACTCACATCGGTGGGTACGTGCGTCATGTCGAGCTGCACGTGGAAGTGCCCGAAGACAAACGAGGCGGGCTGCAGGGTGGTGGCGACGCATGGCAGGATGACGATCATCGCAAGCACCACCAGGATCTGATGGTAGAGGGGTTTAGAGGGGTGAAAGAGGGGGAAGAGGGGTGTTAGGATGAAGGGTGGTTGCGATGCAGGGCAGGATGAGGATCATTGCGAGCACCACCAGGATCTGATGGGATAGGGGGATGGGGGGAGATAAGCTGCTGCCATCTGCACCCCCCACCTGACATGCCCACCCCACCCGCCACCCTAAGCCTTACCTGCCACACGGCACTGAAGGCGGCGATCCGCCCTATGGAGTGCACGGGCAGCAGGTTGAGCAGCCCGCAGAGGACTATGGCGGCCACTGTGATGCCAAAGCACTCGTAGTTGCTCAGCAGGTAGCCGCTCTTGACGCCGCCTGATGGGATGGTGAACAAGAGCAGAGCAAAGCAGGGTATATAGAAACAGGGATACAGACTGATGCATGAAAGTGCTTCTAACGAGTTTGAATGTTGAAGCTCATTGACCGCATTCATGAGTCTGATGAAGTCAAACAGCTGCTGCTTCATTATTGCCACTTGTGGTTAAAGTCACTGCATACATTTTATTTATATCCATATGGTATCAATTATAAATTAGCATATGATCTCTTTCTAAGGGCTAGCTGCACTGGTTCAGCTCGGCTGTGGGGTGGGGTGTACCCTGCATGCTTTAGCTCCTAATTGCTGTGCTGTAGAATCGTTTTTTTATGTCGGTAAAACAGTTCCTATAGCAGTGTAGATTGTGCACTGTAGAAGCTGTAGCTATAGTACCTGTAGCGGCATAGATGGTGTACTGTAGCAGCTGCACCCCGCCAAAGGAGAGCGACCCAATGCACACGGAGATCCCAAGGAACTCCAACCACCCCTGAGGGGCCAACCGGGGGGGAAGGGGGGGGGGGTTGCAGCCTTTGAATATTCTGCCTGTAGCACTTTGGTTGTGGGACAATGAAAGACAAGGTGCACCCCGCCAAAGGAGAGCGACCCAATGCACAGCACACGGAGATCCCAAGGAACTCCAACCATCCCTGAGAGCGCAAGCAGAGGGTGGGATTGTCTGCCTCGAGCACTCTGGCTGTAGCAGTTGAAACTGTGAGAATTTCCAAGGCTGGGTGCACAGCATCGAATGAGAGCGATCCAATGCACACGGCGATCCCAAGGAACTCCAGCCACCCCTGAGGAGAGCAAGCAGTAGGGGGCATTTGAGGTCAGACAGACGCAGCAGGCAAGTCGAGGCAGCTGCGACAGACTCTTGGGTCGGCTCAAAAGTCATCTCATTACCATGTTCCAGCTAAGATGCAACAGCCAAGCCAAGTCAGCTGCGAAGGAACAGGGGGAGCGCAACGAAGAGCACCCCAACAGAGCCGATAGGTAGCAGCCGATAGTAGAGAAGAAGTAGCCAACAGTTTGCATCGGCCCAAGATTACCAAATGAGCAGCAAGGGAATGGAAGGTTGGGCCTAAAACAACCCAGGATGGGAGGAGGGAGAGTGGGGCCTTATGTTATAGCAACCCTGGCGTTGGAAGAAGGGAGGCTTCCAGCGATCCACAGTGAGGAAAAGGGAGGAGGGGAGAGGGTGAGAGGGAGTCTCGCAGTGATGCAGACACGCAGGAGGGTATGGGAGGGAAGAGCGGAGGAGGGAGTCTCACAGTGATCCATGCTGCAAATGGGCCGTGCTTTGGCCCAGCTAGAGCCGCCGCCCAGAAATAAAGCGACCCAGAGATCTGATTGCGGGAGGGAAGGGGGACGGGGGAGTAAGGGGGAGTGAGGGAGGGGGGCTGGTGGAGGTGCCCATTGATGGAGTGGAAGTTGTACGGAATGGATCGTACATAACGGCGATGACTGGCATCAATTGGAACGCAGGGACAGAAGGGAGGCGGGCGACAGAGAGGGTGGTTGTACGGGGGGAGGGGCGAGGGAGATGGGATGCCAGTGCTTCTGCGCAGAGGAGGACGCCCATTCACAAAAGAAACGACTTTTGCGTCTCAAAACGACTCAAAAGGCTTCTGCGCAGAGGAGGACGCACAGTCACAAAGGAAACGGAGAAAAGCACGGAGAGATGGAGCTGAAAGGGAGGGTTTGAGAGCAGAGGAACGTACGGGGAAGGACGGAACGCTTTCAGCAGCACGTACGGGGAAGGCGGAGGAGATTTCAGCGAAGGAGAGAGCAACGAGGTGAGTGAAGAAGACAGTGATCCACCAGTACCACACCAGGGCCACGGGGCCTCCGTTCAAGTAGGTCATTCTTGAAAAGGACAGAGAGGGAGAGAGGGGAGGGGTGACGGAGGAAGAGAGGGGCCAGCAGTGGAGAGAGATGAAAAGAGTACGAGCCAGAAAGCCAGGAAAAACAGGGGGGCTTGAGAGACAGCAGGAGGAGGCACGGGTGGACTTCTCGAGTTTACTTAGAAAACACGCAAGCGAAAAGATGCAAAGTTGTTGTTATGGGTACTCCTACTACATGGCACATTAGAGGAGGCAGCGCATGGGGGAAGGTGGTATTTGGGGAAGACAGAGGCTGCATATGGGGGAGGTGGAGGGAGGGGTGCTTACGAGTAGTAGGGCACTGTTCCGGCGTAGAAGGTGACTATAGAGAGGCCGATGGAGAAGACCTCAAAGAAGCTCTGCAGAAGGGGGATGCAGGGGGGAGTGGGGGGGAGTGGGGGGAGGGGGAGGTATATCACTAGACTGGCCACATCACTAGACTGGCCATATCACTAGACTGGCCATATCACTAGACTGGCCATATCACTAGACTAGCCATATCACTAGACTGGCCATATCACTAGACTGGCCATATCACTAGACTGGCCATATCACTAGACTGGCCATATCACTAGACTGGCCATATCACTAGACTAGCCATATCACTAGACTGGCCATATCACTAGACTGGCCATATCACTAGACTGGCCATATCACTAGACTGGCCATATCACTAGACTGGCCATATCACTAGACTGGCCATATCACTAGACTGGCCATATCACTAGACTGGCCATATCACTAGACTGGCCATATCACTAGACTGGCCATATCACTAGACACAAGGGACAGATTCTTCTAGGGGGATCGCAGGCGAAATGTCCAAGAGCGACTGAAAAGCGCATCCATGAATTTAGCGAAAAGACACTAGACTGGACAATGTATAGTTTTGAGGCACCTCAAAACTAGACGGGCAATTAATTTGGGGTATGCACTCCTTTTTAGCCTCGTCCTACCTTTGTTTGTGCAATTAATATAATTCGAATGTCTTACCAGCCCACATATAGCCGCTAGCCCAAGCGTCGGTTACAATCTGTGGGCTTCCCAAGCCCAACAGCGCGCCAATTCCTTCTACAATCAGGTACAGTACAGTCCGATGGCGGTAGCACCAAACTCCACCCGCCCTAAGGGCGTGTGGCAAGTAGAAGTCGAAACGATGGGACCGGGCCGGAGGTCAGGTACAATGAGGTACCGTGTGATTTTGTATCGTTTCAAAACAATTTATGAGAGGTACAGAGGTAAACGACCGGACGATAGGAGCGGAGGGTCTCTCCGACAGTACTTGCCACACGCCCTAAGCTCCGCCGCACTCACCAAGTGCCGCCTTAGCTCCTGCTTGTATCCCAGCTCGTTAAGAAGCCTCTCGCCAGAGTCAACCTCCACCGTCATATGGAGTCCGTCCTCCAGCATAATCTCCAACGTCTGCTTCCCGCCTTCCGCGTTCAGCCCGGTTAAATTTCCCCGCATCGATCCGTCCCGCTCCCCCCTCTCCTCGCCGCACAATGCGCCGCCATCGACGCCGGCACTCGCAGTGCGGCCATGACCGTTTCCGGGGTCGACGCGCCAGCTCCCGGAATTCCCGGCGCCGGGGCTGCCGAACCCGCCCGCGCCGGCGTGAATCACGGCGGAGCCTTCTCCGCTCCCCGCCCGCCATTCCCCGCTCTCAGTCGCGCCAACGCTTCCCGGGCCGCCGCCGCTGGCGACGCTGTCGGCATTTCCGGGGCCGGCGGCGGCGGCGTTGGTAGTGGGCGCGACCACCTGCCACGAGTCAGCGGCTGCGACGAGGTCGAAACTTTCGCGAGGCGCCGCGCTTTCGTCGTTACTGTCGTTCGCGACGCCTCGCGAAATCGCATCGCCGGCGAGGCCGCCGCTCGTGGATGGAGGAGATATTTGCTTCTTTCTGAAAGGCATTGCGTATTGCTGCTACTAGTACTAAACAGAAACCTTGTAGCGAAGCAAATGTCTGGGTTGGGAGCTGAAAGGGATTCAATAAAAGCGTAAAAACGCGAGTTGGCACGCTGTCTTTGAAATCTTATCTGCCTGCCTCGACGCCCAACGCCCAATAAGTGTCGTATCACTCAAATAACACTTCGCTAGACTACGCAGTCCCTTTCAGCTGCTCTACGCGTGTGTCTGGCGTTCTCGAACCATCTGTTCGCGAGCCTGCTCAGTGCTCACTAAGTTAAACCAAAGCAAGAAGTCGGGTCAAGGTGGTCCTCGTCATTCCAGGATAAACGAAGGAATTTCAGCCGTGCGAACCACTGAATGTACGCCTGACGAAGCTTCATTTTTCGTAATCCTGTTACCAGATGCTGCAATTTGTGATCGCTCCACGAGCACTAGATTTCGCCCGGACAGTCCCACTGATACACTGCCCTTTATTTCACTTGTGCGGGATGCAAGTGCCACTCCTAAATTCGATTCATTTCGGCTTCATTTTGGTGGTCCGGAAAAAACTTCTGCGTGTAAAGCTGTGAACATGGGGCAGAGAGGGCAACAAATTATGGCGGATAGGGCATGACAAACAGTGCGGTACCCGTGGGAAAGACAGGCCGCATGATCCCATAGGGCGACAGTGCAGCCCCACTCAGAGTCATCATTACAAGAGCAGATTTGCAGATCGAGTGGACAGCGATTTTTCTCTGGATTTTCACCCCCAGAATTTTCACGGGACCGCTATTGTATCGTTTCGAGAGCGGATCTTCCCAAGCTCCAGGAACAACCCGTTCCATATCCCGAATCCAGGTTACAGAGAGTTGATGATTCTCCATTGTAGGATCAGCAACTAGCACACCCTATTGAGAGGAATAACATCTGCGTACCCAAAAACGGTCAGGGTGGCGAGAACCCGGCAGGCTCTGTGAGTCCTGCGTTTCCCGCGCTGGAGATAAGCCACCTGGGCAGACGTGGTTGCAAATGGTGGCGTATCTCCGAGCAACAATCAAACGACAAGGGAAAACACCAGCGCAACTGGCCTGGTCCTGTTTCTGGCTCAAACTGTAATGTGGCTTCTAACAACCTGTGATTCAGTAGGACCAATTGTATTTCCAAAACCGTCATGTAGCAGAAGGGGTATAAACGAAGAATATGCAACTGTAATGACGAAGTTACAGCAATATTCAATCCAATTGCTTATATATAATGATGAAATGGGGTGGAAAACACACAGCCCATATCGCCATCTCATGCTTCTTTCAAACGCTTTGACCCCGTACCCTCCCCCTTTCTATCCTCACCATGCTCCGGTTGTTCCTTCACCACACGCACTACTTGCTTCCCTTCATCCCCAACACCTGATGGAGTGAGCAGGCAAGAAAGGACGACAATGAGACGCCAGAATGTGAAAGAACTATTGATGTCCGCATGGAGTAGGAAGGGCAGCCGTAGAGACATTACAATGATGTGGCAAAAAACAAGATGCACACATCTCCATGCGCAGCAGTGTTGTATGTGTGTCATATAACGATTCTCAGAGTGTGCTTCAGCTCGCCAGTCATGTTGGCAGGCACACACTATAATGTGCATCAAGACACAAATCTCACCAGTCATGTTAGCAGGGACACATCGGAGGAAGACAATCGGCAGCAGCGTGCAAAAGGCCTGTATCGTTACGCCAAGTGTCAGGTTGTCGAATGACGTGGCGGTGATGCCGAGCTCCGTGGCGAGAGTGGCGCCCATGTAACCGCTGAGCGTGTTACCAAAGTTGTACGCTGACATGAAGAGGGCAAAAAGCGTGCCCTCTATTCCAGGGGGGCACAGGCGGGCCGAGAGGACGAGGAACGGCATGAACCTGGATGAGAGGTGATGGGTTGTAAGGAGGGAGACGAATGGAGGAAAAGTATGCAGAGATGAAGAGGGAAAATAGCGTTACTCAGGACCAGGGGGGCACAGGCGGGCCGACTCGGACGAGGAATGGCACGAACCTGATAGGGCGGGGAAGGGTGTGGCGGGGGGGGGGGAATGGAGGTATGGGTGGGGTTTTGGGTGGAGCGGAGTGGAGGGGCCGTACAGGACGAGTGGCAGGAACCTCTCAGGGGCGGGGGGGAGTTTGGAGGGGAGGGGTTCCAAGGGCTGTGTGTGGAGGTGAGGCGCAAACATGAGCTGTGCGTGGAAAAACTACTCCCTCCCCTCTCCTGTCCACCCTCGTTGAATCAACTTATCTTAATAAAATACCCCTGCTTTTTGTGAATCGCTTGAACTGGTTCATCGCATCGGACAAAGCACCGGATCCCAGCAGGAAGATAGAGTCAGGGATGGCAGTGAATCCCTTTGGTATAATTTCTACTCTCAGGACTCACTTGAATTGGTCCACGGTATCGGACACAGCAGCGGAGCCCAGCAGGAACACAGGGTCGGGTACCACGTGTCCCCCCCTCTCCTTTCTATCCCCATGGCCTCAACTCACACTCCTCCCTTCCACGAGACTCACTTGAACTGATTGACAGCATCGGACACAGCAGCGGAGCCCAGCAGGAACACAGGGTCGGGGATACCAAGCCTCAGGTTGAGGCGGGAGGTGAGGAGAGTGTCGGCAATCGTGCACAGCGCCATCAGAATGTGCACCCACCTGCAGCAACAAGTGCGAGCACGGGTATACAGGCACGGGATTAAGTTTTAGGGAGCAGGGGAACGGTTAAGAGTTTGCATGGGTAAGAAAGAGTCTCAGGATCAGGCGGGGGGTGAGGAGGGTGTCGGTGCACAGCACCATGAGAATGTGCACCCACCTCTGACCAGCAGGTGGGGTTTAGAGTGTGCGAGCATGGGTTTCGGGTTAAGGGAGTGTGAAGATGGTTTTGGGTTTTGCATGGGAAAGTAAGAGCCTAAGGTTGAGGGGTATGCGTGACTGTACACAACCATGAGCTAAGGTGGCTACGTGCACCCATCTATTCATGGAAGGTTTAGGGTTTAAGGTGTAGGGATGGGGGCCGTCGGGTGGTCGAGAAGAGCATCGAGCATGAGCCCCACGGACCTCCAACCATTGAACTCGAGCCGGAGATGCCTTACATGAAGACTCGCCGAATCGGGACGTATTCGAGGCGATTGCTGCAGAGGAGAGTGCCCAGCAGCACGAGCCCCACCCAAGATAACCTTGTGGTAGATCATGTAACGGAGGGTAGAGGAGGTGGTGGTTGGTGTGCTGTGCACTCACATGAAGATTCGTCGAATCGGGACGTATTTGAGGCGGGTATTATACAGCAGGGTCCCCAGCATGAGCCCTGCCCAGCCGACGACCTTGGTGGAGCCAAGGAAGGAGGGGTCGAGGTGCAGGTGGTTGGTGTGGAAGTAGAAGAGCGAGGAGGAGAGCGTGGGGACGACTGCACATGATGCCATGAACCACGCCATGGGCCTGGGGGGGGGGAGAGGGGTAAGGGAGTAAGAAGGGGGATAACGGGTGCTGAGGTGATCAGAACAAAGGGGATGGTCAAGCAGGGGATACCGCAGGTGAGCAGCCTGCAAGGTGCACATAAGCGGCATTTAAACAGTAACTCAGCTGAATAGTAGCCACTAGCAGAGCCACTAGCAGAGCCCCTATCAAAGCCACTAGCAGAGCCCCTAGCAGAGCCCCTAGCAGAGCCACTAGCAGAGGCACGATCGGAGCCCCTAGCAGAGCATCAAGGGCACGGGACCTCAGAGGATCACTCGCCAGCAGATGTCAGGAGACCTGACAGCACGCCACAGAGACAAGCCACACAGCATGGAGGGCATGGAACCACGCAATAGCTCACTAGACGATGTCAGGAGGAGATCTGACAGCACAGCATGCCACAGAGCCGCCGCCACCAGATGTACTCCCTTCCTCCACAACCCCAGTCCCCACCTTCCCCGCCTTCCCCCTCTTCCTCACAACAGGACAGGCCAAAAAACATATTCCCGGAATAACTAATGGGATAGCTCACCAGAAGATGTCAGGAGACATGACAGCGCGCCACAGAGCCATTACCACATGCACCACCTTCCTCCACAACCCCGGTGCTCGCCTTCCCCGCCTTCCCCCTTGACTCCTCTTCTGCTCCTCTGCTCCCGCTCCCTTCCCGTCCTCACTCGTTTCCTTCTGGCCCCCACCACCACCTCTCCTCTGTCTCAGCCCAACGCTCCTCCCTTCTGCCTCACCACTCCCAGCACCCCTCTTCTTCACTCCTCCCTCCTCCCCTGCACCGAAACCCAGGCCACCATTCCTATGTGTCTCACTCTGCGTCCCCTCCCCATCTCCTCCCCTCCATAGCCTTCCCCCCCCCCCTCCTCCTCTTCTGTACACGAAGACACCTTCGTTTCTTTAGCTGCATCGTTTAGAGGCGCCTGAGAACCAGCCTCCGTCAGATGAGCAGTACCCCTTTCTCGACCTGCTCGGTCCTGAGGGTCCGACTCCACTTCCTCCCATTCCTCCAACCCAATGCTCTCCTCGCTCTTGCTGTCCCCTTGCTGCTGACTTGTAATGGCACTATGAGTGGGAAAACTCTCCTCTTGTTGCCTGGCCTCACCAGCAGTTGCTACAGCCTTCTCTCTGTCTCCAAACCCAGTCTCTTCTGCCCCCTTCACTCCAATATTCGCCTTCCCAGCCAGACCTAGGCATTCGCCCGCCTCCTTCCCACCCTTCTCTCTCCCCCCTCCCTCCTCCACCTCCTCCTCCTCTCCTTCTTGTTCCTCCTCCTCCACTCCCTCCTCTGCCTCGACTCCTTCCTCTCCCTCCTCCTGCTCCTCCTCTTCACTCCCAGTCCCCCCTAGGAGTTTCCTCTCAGACGAGACGAGGCACATGGCGAGCTGAGACAGCGGGAAGAAGGCGAAGAGGGCGAACATGCCGTGCGGCCGCAGCGTCTTTAAAGCCGGGCCGCCTAGGAGACTCCCCACCACACCGCCAGCAGCCATGGAGAACCACGATAGGGATTGCAGGTCGCCTGCGTACCTCTCTCTGCGAACAGGCGAGAAGGGGGGGGAGGGGGGAATTAAGAACAAGCTGAGACAGCGGGAAGAGGCGAAGAGGGCACCATGAGAGTGACTGCAGATCGCCTGCGTACCTTTCTCTGCACCACACAGCAGAGATAAATAGATTATAGCGGAACGAGGAACTAGATACATGGATGCCTCTGCCATCATTGCGTCGATCACCGCGCCAACCATAACTGCCCCCACGTTCTGCAGCACCAGCAGCAGCGTGAAGGGTGCGAGGGAGGCGGCGCCGCGGCAGCACACCTAGAGCACTCACCATATCAGTGTGAGTTCCATGGTATATATCATACCCACCATTTTAGACCACTCACTTCACTTGTCTCCCGTGGCTGTTCCAGCCAACCTAGCATCAGACACCACGTCAGCCATGGCGGCCCCCACGGTCTGCAGCACGAGAAGCAGTGTGAAGGGCGTCGGGGAGGCGGCAGCACGCCTAGAGTACCACACTCTTCAGTGTCAGTCTACCATACTCACTTGTCTCCTTTTGCAGCTTCCGCCACCATAGCGTCGATCACCACGTCCGCCATGGCTGCCCCCACGTTCTGCAGCACGAGCAGCAGCGTGAAGGGCGCAGGGGAGGCGGCGAGACGAGGGACGAAGGCAAGGGCGAGCCAGGAGAGCAGGGAGAGGGCGTTGGCGATGACTATGTAGGGGATGCGCCGGGCGCCCCGTATAGGCACACAGTCCGATAAAATACTGCACACAGTGGGATGGAGCAGCAGGAGGAGAGGAAGGAGAAACCGAGGGAGGGAGGGAGAGGAGGGAGAAGGCGTTGGCGATGACGATGTAAGGCATGCGACGGGCGCCACTCATAGGCACCCACTCGGATAAGATGCTGGTGGAGACAGTGGGTATGAGGAGGGAAGGGAGAAAGCGAGGGAGGGGGGCGATGATCTTGGGGAGAGACAGCGGATACGAGAGTAAGAGGGCGAAAGAAAGGCGTGGAACCTACCCACAGTGCAGGTTAACGCTCAGATTAACGCTCAGGTTAATGCTGAGGCATGTAGGCTGTGCTCTGACGCATGTAGGCTGTGCTCTGACGTATGTAGGCTGTGCTCTGACGCATGTAGGCTGTGCTCTGACGCATGTAGGCTGTGCTCTGACGCATGTAGGCTGTGCTCTGACGGATGTAGGCTGTGCTCTGACGCATGTAGGCTGTGCTCTGACGGATGTAGGCTGTGCTCTGACGCATGTAGGCTGTGCTCTGACGCATGTAGGCTGTGCTCTGACGCATGTAGGCTGTGCTCTGACGCATGTAGGCTGTGCTCTGACGCATGTAGGCTGTGCTCTGAAGAATGTAGGCTGTGCTCTGACGCATGTAGGCTGTGCTCTGACGCATGTAGGCTGTGCTCTGACGCATGTAGGCTGTGCTCTGACGCATGTAGGCTGTGCTCTGACGCATGTAGGCTGTGCTCTGACGCATGTAGGCTGTGCTCTGACGCATGTAGGCTGTGCTCTGACGCATGTAGGCTGTGCTCTGAAGAATGTAGGCTGTGCTCTGACGCATGTAGGCTGTGCTCTGACGCATGTAGGCTGTGCTCTGACGCATGTAGGCTGTGCTCTGAGGCATGTACGCAGTGGAGGGCATGAGCTGCCGCGAAAGTCAATACAGAGAGCGTCACACTCACCCATAGAGCGGCTTGACACTCCACGGCATGTAGCCGTAGAGGTCATGAGCTGCGTTGCTAAACCATCCCAACAGGCACACACAGAGAGCTTCACACTCACCCATAGAGGGGCTTAACGCCCCACGACATGTAGGCCGTGGAGGTCATGAGCTGCCTTTGAACCAAGTTACATGAATGAACTGTACTCACCCATAAAACGGCGTCACACGCCACAGAATGTAGGCAGTGGAGGTCAACCACACAGGGCCGTCGCACTCACACTCACCCATAGAGGGGCTTAACGCTCCACGGCATGTAGGCCGTGGAGGTCATGAGCTGCGCTGCTGCTGGCCCCAGCTTGAGCTGGTCCTTCACCAGAATGCTGATGGCCGTCCAGGGGAAGGCGCGGAAGCCCTGAGGGGAGAAGTGGGGTGAAGATGGGTGAAGAACGGTGAGTATGTGAATTCAAGGGAGGTCGCGGAGGACAAGGGACGGGCCCAACTTGAGCTGGACCTTCGCCAGTATGCTGATGGCCTTCCAGGGAAAAGGGAGCGGACGAGGGGTGAAGAACGATGAAAATATGGGTGAGAAGGTTAGGGAGACGCAGAGAGAAAGGAGGAGCCGCTTGAGATGATCCTTCACCAAGTTGTTGATGGCCGTCTCAAAACCAGTCAGGATCTGTCAAAACCCGTCAAGAACCGTCTTAAAGCCCGCGTGACGTCTCACCTGCGCCCAGTAGATGCTGAAGACGAGGACGAGGAACGGCGTGCCGAAGCATCGCCGCAGCGAGTTGAGCCACGAGACGAGGAGCATGGCGGAGCACAGCCGAAGATCTGAGGAGCCAGCGGTGGAGATCGACGGCTAAGATGAGCGCGTGAATAGGAGGCCTTGTGGACGAAGTGTCGGCCGTCAAATGGGGTGGTGAGGGGTCAAGTGCGATGATGAGAGCGGTCACGTCTTTTCTCCGCGATATGTCAGGCCTGGGCTCCTCAAATCCTCCCAGATTCAGCTCCAGTCGGCTCGAGCATCATCCATGCGACAATAATCAAATCACGGGGTTCTCGTGCACTAAATAGCTATAGTCAGCGGTCAATGAGGATCGAGCTGCAACAGTCGTTAGTGAATGGTTCTTCCCAAGACCATCTGGTTTGACAAATGGCAACAAGGAGGTTCAAAAGAATTTGGACCTGTGTATGACGAAGTAGGAGGACGCCTTATTCTTAATTAGGGAGGCGGCTCGCTCACGACGTTGTGAAGAGAGAGCGATTTACGCGGCTCACTCCTAGAATCGTGACTAAAAGTCAGACTGAGAACCAGAGAAATGCGTTGCAATCGAATGCGAATGGATTCGCGACCAAGCGACCGAGTGTCCTCGGACGGTCGGCTTCAATCGCAGCCGCATTCACTACATACAGACAGACGTCGCTACCTAGAGACGACTACCTGAGCTTGATTACTTTTTCGAGAAGGCTGAATCGGAGGCTATGAGTTGGTTCCGGAAATTGAAGTTTCAGGGGTGAGTTGAGTTGAGAAGAGAGACTGGAGAGTAGAACCAACCATGCATCTGAAAAACCTAGATTCTGGATCTCTCGTGTCTCGAAGCGTGAGTGGCACACCTCTGTTTGGATCTCGAAAATTCCATTCTGATTGGGTGGAGCAGGTCGGCGGGTGGACCCTAAAACTGATCGCGAAAATCGGTTACCTGACGAGCGACCATCGGCAATGTTCGTCTCCCACGATGAGATTTCGTTTAACTGTCGCACGAACAACCTGACACCCCAGAAATCACTTTTGTTGTTTCCCGCGCATTTTCGTTTGGTCAGCACACCCTTGAGATTGGACTGTCCAGTCAAATCTCGTTTACACGTTCGTTTTCAAGTCACTTAGGTCGGTCTACTCTGGTGCTATACGCTACGCAACGGTGGAAAGCAAAGCTACCGAACCATGCCAGACGAACAGTAAGGGCGTGTTATAAGCATTCACTCTAGAACGGCTGGGTGTTTTTGAGCATAACTGATCGTCTATAACGCCCTAATTGATTGCGACTACCCTGTCACCCACCCATAATTCAGTTCCCTGAACTGGTCTGAAGTCGAGCAGGCTTGTCAGATGCGCAAGCCTTCTCCGCGTTAGCTACGACAGTAATTTCGAATCCCTGGAATAGGAATGTTGACATGGAGTTTCTACGATCGCGATTGCGTCAACGGAAACTTCCGCTGTCGCAACTCGATCTCGCGGAACCTCCAGTTTCGCAAAGCAACGAGCGGGTTACCAGCAGCGTTCGCACACTGAGATTCGCGAGGAATCTGATCCAGAGAATACGATGGCTGTCGTGGCGAAATCTGATTCTCGCATGTTTCGCCACATTTCTCCTTATTTACGTGATCCGCTTGTTCATATGGGATAGCTCCTGGGGATGCGATCGCCTACCAATGGTCTCTGGTATGCAACCCACTTGTATAGCTTCACATCCCCCGGCCACCTAATGATTGCCTATCACCATAACCTTGCATAGCTCCTGGGGATGCGATCCCTACCGATGGCCTCCGGTATGCAACCCACTTGCGTGGTATTCTCGTCCCACGTTTCACCGAACAGAAGCTTATCATCATCTCTCTGCATATCTTTCCACTTCGTCCCTTCCCCTCTCTCCCCTACTTATTGCCCATTCGTCGTTCTCATTTTTTCCCTCCTTTCCTCCCTCCTCTCTCTCATTCCGCTCCCTTCTGCCACTGATAGTTCATGTGTGAATCAATTGATTCTGTTCCTTATCCCTCCTTCCGTCCCTTCTTCCCTCCCCCCCTTCCCCGCCCCACCAACCCCCCAATCCCCCTTCCTTTGCTATCCCCCACACTCTGCCTTTGTTCCAGCGGCCAACTACTGGTGGATTGCGCCCAGGGAGGTCAAATCTACGTCTGTGGGCTGCCTAAACTGTTCAAATCACCGTTATTCCACACCCCCCCTTCCGTGATTCCTCACTCCCCCTTTCGTCCAGCCGCCAACTGCTGGTGGAGCGAGCCCAAGGACGTCAAGGCCCACTTCATCTACGTCTACGAGCTGCCCAGACGTTTCAATGGCGACCTGACGGACCGCCTCACCTCACACCACCTCTCCGACTTCCACTTAGACAGCCTCCTTTTCAGGTCAGTTCCCCTTCCTCTGATTCGCTCTTTGGGCCCACTTCATCTACGGCTACGAGCTGCCCTGACAGTTCAACGACCACCTGTCTGACTGTCTCACCTCGCTGACTTCCATCGTGTTAACCTGCGCCTTAGGTAGGTTAAAGCCCCCATCTCATAACTACTAGAGTTTAACACTTGGTTTGGGAAGGCAGACTTTGATTGGTAGGCAAGGTGAAAACAAAAGGGGCGAAAACGAAACACAGGTGGCGAGGCCCTTTGGTTTCGACAAAACTTCCAAACCAAAAATCAGGTTTGGGCGAAATTGGCTCGCGATAGGGTTTGCACATCCATTTGGTTGGTTGTTTGCATTGGACGGTTTTGAATCCAACTTTTCCGCACAACCTCATTCCACTTCGTTTCCAGCGGTCGTTTTAGACTTCCAGTTGGTGAACCGTCAGATCCGAACTACTAGACGATCTAATGGTCCGACTTCCTTGTTCTTCCGTGAAGTTGCTCTTTCTCATATTTCACTCTGAGTTTTACAGTCGGTCCCCCCACCGAGGCGTTTCCTAGCCCGTCCCTTCAATTCTGCCAGCGTAACTGAGTACCAAGCATTTTACTCTTGGTCGAAACCTAGAATTATGAGAATCGGGCTTTAAAGCCCACATTATGACCTGCCTAAACGAGTGGCCTGTCTGGTCTGACCGCCTCACCTCCCACCGCCTCTCTGACTTCCACGTAGACAAATCCTCTTCAGGTATATGCCTTTTTTCCCCTGCCCCTGCCATCCCTCTCCCTCTCCTCCTCCCCCTCCTCTTCCCCTCCCCCCCAGGGCCCTCCAGCGGTCCAACATCCACCGCACAGTGGACCCCGAGGCCGCCTCGCTCTTCTTCCTCCCCGTGCTGCCCATGCTGCACCTCGCTATGCGCCTCCCGTCCCTCCAACCCCCCTCCCTTACCTTGGCCGCCGCCGCAGCAGGGGCAGGGGCAGGGGCAGGGGCAGGGGAATGGGGGGCAGCAGCAGGGGTTGGAGCAGGGGCAGCAGCCAAGGGGCTTGAGCTGTCGCTGGAGCATTGGGAGGCTTTGTCAGATACTGGGCGCTATGTGGGGGAGGCGCTACTTTATGTGCAGGTGAGAGGGCAAGGAACCGAAGTGTGGTGGAGAAGGGGGAGAAGGAAGAAGGCGGGAGGGAGGGGGGAGGGGAGTAGGGGGAAAAAGGGGGGGAATAGGGGGAAAGGGGGGGGGAGAGTAGGGGGGAAAGAGGGGGGGAGTAGGGGGAAAAGGGGGGAAGAGGGGGGGAGACAGACATGACGTCTGACAAGGCATGGAAAATGCTGGTGGTGGTTTGAGTGCCTGGGGGGCATGTCTGCCTGTTTTGGGTTATGCGTCTATCCATTAAGAGTGTGCAAACCTGCTTGGAACGCCCTAAGCAAAAACCTCAAGCCCTGTGCTGTGCCCCTTCGTTACAGTCACATTACCCCTACTGGCGCCGCAGCGGGGGCAGCGACCACTTCATCATAGCATCACACCCTTTCGGCCGATGCGGGTAATTGTGGGTGGTTTGCCTCGAGGGTTACTTGCAGGTATTGAGGCGGCGCAGAAATTGTGGGCGGGCTGAGGGCTTGAGGGTAACTTGCGGGCATAGGAGCTTACTTGGTAGCGCAGCGAGCATCCTCTGCCCACCTCCCCCTTTCGCCTTGTTGCCACCTTCAAGCATCGTCCTAGTGGTCCCATCACCTCCTCATGTTCCTACAATTGCCTCCTGTTACCCTTTCCTTCCCTCCCCCCCCCCCCCCCCCCCCCCCCCCCCCCGATGTCAGCATTCTCCCCTTTGTGAGCCCCTCTGTGCTCGGCTCTCTCTTCACCCTCCAGCCCTCCGCCTACCCTGACCTCCTCTTCCGCTCCGTCCTCCACCTCAGCCCCTCCGCTGCTGCTGCCAGCAGAATAAGAGCCGCAGCTGCAGCCAGCAGCAAGCACACTGCTTCTACTGCCGCTGCTGCTGCTGCTGCCAGTAGGTTGAGAGCTGCTCTCGGTAGGAAGAAGCAGCAGCAGGGGCAGCAGGAGGAGGGAGAGAGGGCCGAGGGCAATAAGCGGCAGGGGCTAGCAGGGAGAAAGGAGCCGAATAAGCAGCAGGGGCAAAATGGGGAGAGAAGGGGAGGGGGAAGTGGGAGGGGGGGGCAGGAAAGAGGGGGGGGAGAGAGGAGGGGAGGCTTGGGGAGGTTGAAGGGGAGGAAGCAGCCAGAAGCTGTGGAGATTGACGAGGTGCGTGGGGGTGGCATGCGGTGGTGCGAGGTGAGAGGTGATGGCACGAGGTTGTGTCAGTGTGTGCATGATTGCATGACGTGGTGTGGTGACGCCATCATCCCCCCTCCCTCCCCCCTCTCCCCCCCCAATCCCCAACATCCGTTGCATGCCTGTCAGTCAGGGCACGGCATGCACTGTGTCACTCACAGCCTCTGTGCCTCGCATGCACCCACTCCTTCCCAATCCCCCCCCCCTCTCTCCCCAAGACCCCTCACCTGCCCGGAATAGCACAGCATGCTCTGCGCCTCTCATGCGCCCCCGTCAACCCCCCTCTCCCCCCCCTCCTCCCCCGGCAGAGCAGGGCGTGCACTGCGCACTATACAGCCGCTATGCCAGCCATACCATGCCCCCCCCTTTGCTTTCTTCTTCCCTGCCTGCCTGGCAGAGCAGGGCATGCACTGCGCACTATACGGCCACGACGTCGTCATCCCCCCTCTCCTCCCCCTCACCCCCCCCATCCCCCCTGATGTGCGCAACCGCTCCACTCCCGTGCTCGTGCTCCTCGGCCCCCCTGCCTCTCCTTTCCACGCCAAGGGTATCTTGAATGGGGGCCTTTCGAGGCGCCTTTTAGGTGAAGGCATGGGCACGCGATTAGGAGGAGGTGGCAATGGTGATAGGGGTGGTCTTTGGAAAGAGGCAGAAGCAGATGATGCTGTGGCAGCTGGGGAGTCAATTTCTGAGGCGCCTAAGAAATATACAAGGCGTAGCTCAGGTGAAGGCATGGGCACGCGGGGAGGAGGGGGTGGCAATGGTGATAGGGGTGGTCTTTGGAAAGAGGCAGAGGCAGATGATGCTGTGGCAGCTGCGGGCGGAGCAACAGGGGAGGCGGTGGGTGAAGCGGGAGGTTGGAGGGGAAACGTGACGAGGGTTGGTTCCGTTGAGGGGCGAAGGGGGGCCAAAGAGGGCCAAGGGATGGGCGCAGCAGGGATGGGCGCAGCAGGGATGGGCGCAGCAGGGAATCTGATGGGCGAAAGTGGCATGGCAGGGAGTGGCATGGGCGCAGCAGGCATGGGGGGAGCAGGAAGTGGTTTTGACCGGGAGACAGTGCGAGGGGCGTTCATGGAGATGGTGGGAGTGAGCAACCCCAAGGGATGGGCCATGCTGCAGGTGAGAGCGTGGTGGGATGAAGTGAGAGAGCACAGTGCCAAGGTCAGCTGGAACAGTGCGAGGTGAGAGCATGGGGTAGGAGAGCATGGGGTAGGAGAGCATGGGGTAGGAGAGCATGGGGTAACCCCAAGGGATGGGCGATGCTGCAGGTGAGAAGACCAAGAGTGACATACCATTTCCGCAGCAGGAAGTGGTTTTGACTGGGAGGCGGCGCCCAGGGCGTTCAGGGGGGCGGTCCAAGTGAGCAGCCCCGAGGGATGGGCGATGGCTGTGAGAGATGAACCATGGTCTTCTTTCTGCAGGCGTTGCTGAAGTGAGGGATAGGAATCGCATGGGAGATGGTACAGTCGAATAACCCCGAGCCATGCTCATTGGCTGCATTCCGTGTGATCATTATCTAGTTTTGAGACGTTTCAGAACACGTTTATTATCACACATAGCCCCGAGCGATTCTCATTGGCTTCATCCGTGTCGCCCAAGTCCCTCCCATTCTCCCAGCTACCCCCCAATGCCGCCAGGGAGGCCCATCAAGGGCACAGTGTTGCTATGTGTGTCAGCCAGGGAGGGAATGCAGGGCGTGTGTCTGCCAGACGCCAATATGTTCCAATCTTCGTCCTCCCCACTCTCCCAGTTGACCTCCGATGCAGCCAGGGGAGCAATGCAGGGCGCGGTCTTCTGCGTGTGTCTGCCGGATGCCTCTCACCGGCTGGGAGATTATTTGCGTGGCTCAAGCCGTGCTGAGTGGCGTTCCCGTGTCCTCCCCACCCTCCCAGCTAACCCCCGATGCTGCCAGGGAGGAAACGCAGGGCGCGGTTTTCTGTGTGTGTCTGCCGGACGCCTCTCTCTGGCTGGGATCACATGCATCACCCCACCCACCCTTATGCCCCCACCCCCATCCGCCCACTCCTCCAGCTAACCCCCGATGCTGCCAGGGAGGCCATGCAGGATGCAGTGTTCTGCGTGTGTCTGCCGGACGCCTCGCACTGGCTTGAGATCGTGTGCATGGCTCAAGCTGTGCTCAACGGCTGCATCCCAGTCACCTTCTTCCATCACTACCAGCACCCCTGGCTGCACTCTCTACCATTCAGGTATGGCATGGCTGCAGTCCTTGCTGTTCAGGTGCGTCTTGGGCAATCCGTGCCCCTCAGGTGGGGCCTGGACTCAGGTGTCTGGGGTCGTGCTCGCATGTCTCTGGCTGTTCTGTGCTGAGCGGCTGCATCCCAGTCATCTTCTTCCACCGCTACCTGCACCCCTGGCTGCACTCCCTACCATTCAGGTGCGTCACAGACTCAGGTACGCTGGATCTAGGGTTTAGGGCGCCCGATGTGCATGGCTCAAGCTCTGCTGGGTGCCGTGACATTGAAACGAGGTGACTTATGAGTCGACTCAAAAGCTGCCCAATGTGCATGCTCAAGCTGCCCTATCTAGGGTTTAGGCTGCCTGATGTGCATGGCTCAAGCTGCCCTATCTAGGGTTTAGGCTGCCTGATGTGCATGGCTCAAGCTGCCCTATCTAGGGTTTAGGCTGCCCGATGTGCATGGCTCAAGCTGCCCTATCTAGGGCTTAGGCTGCCCGATGTGCATGGCTCAAGCTGCCCTATCTAGGGCTTAGGCTGCCCGATGTGCATGGCTCAAGCTGCCCTATCTAGGGTTTAGGCCGCCTGATGTGCATGGCTCAAGCTGCCCTATCTAGGGTTTAGGCTGCCTGATGTGCATGGCTCAAGCTGCCCTATCTAGGATTTAGGCTGCCCAATGTGCATGGCTCAAGCTGTGCTCAACGGCTGCATCCCAGTCACCTTCTTCCATCACTACCTGCACCCCTGGCTGCACTCTCTACCATTCCGGTGCGTCACAGATTAAGGTATGTTGAATCGAGGGCTCAGGGTGCCCTGTGTGCAAGTTTCACGGTGATTTTTTAGTCGACTCAATAATCACCTACGCATGTCTCACGCTTTCTGGCTGCATCCCAGTCATCTTCTTCCGCCATTACCTGCACCCCTGCCTGCACTCCTTGCCGTTGAGGGCGTGTCGTATAGGGGGAAAAACCTTCAATAACCATCCTCTGGGATGGGAAGGCCAGCCGCTGCCATCACAGAATTGCCAATGCGTGAGATCAGTTGCCATCTCATGGCCACATGCCAATACCCTATCAGCGCTGAATTGGGTTCATGTGGCCAGTGGGTTGGGTTTCCGCTTCGCTCCTAAGCCGAGAATGTCAACTAGCCTTGAGAAGTTCAAGTGGCTGGAGCTGGTTGGCTGACAGACAGCTGCAGTGCCTTCCACTCTCAGCCTCAACCCTATGCACGTTTATGAGGCCGCAATGAGACCAGACGCGATGCTTCTGAACTTCTTTTGAGTCGACTCAAAAGCAGTACCTTCACTCTCAGCCTCAACCCTATGCATGTATATGAGACGGCAATGAGGCCAGACGAGATGCTTCTGAACTTTCTCTTGTCGCTCACGTGCGATGCTAATGTTACCTACCCCACCTTCCCCTTTCAACGCCTTCTCTCTCAACATTGATCCCATGGACATTTTTTAGAGTTCTAAAAAATACCCTGCATACAACAGCAATGAGGCTAGACGTGATGCAGCTGGGCTTGAGCGCCTCCTCTTGTCTTTCTTCCTCCAAACCCCATACACACCCCTCCCTTCAGCGCCTTTACCCGGAATCTCGATCTATGGTTGTGCACGAGGAGCGATGAGGCTCGATGGGATCCTGGCGTGAGCTGATCCCACCCTACCCGCTGTGTGCTTGCACCCGTTTGCTCTCAGCAGCGCCTTCTCTCTCAACGTTGACCCCATGGACGTGCACGAAACAGCCATGAGACTAGATGTCATGGTGCTGGATACGAACGTTTCCCCATGCGTTTATTGCTCCGACCCCCTTATACACCCCCTCCTTGCAGCGCCTTCTCTCTCAACATTGACCCCATGGCCATGCATGCATGAGACAGCCACGAGGCTTGACCTCATGCTCTCTTCATTTCTCCCTTTCCCCGAACCCTGTACACACACCCCTCCTTGCAGCGCCTTCTCTCTCAGCATTGACCCCATGGCGGTGCACGAAACAGCAATGAGGCCAGATGGGACCCTGCGGGGCACAAGTCTTTCCTCATATCTTCCCTGCTTGGACCCCTGACCCCTGAACGTACCCCTCCTCTCAGTGCCTTTTCTCTCAACATTGACCCCATGGACGTGCACGAGACGGCAATGAGGCTCGACGTGATGCTTGTAGATATGAGCCTGCTATGGCGCATGCAGACCGAGCTCCACTCGGTGCAGCAGAGGTTGCTCTATAACGAGTCCGCCCCTATCAGTGCTGTTGACCAGGTGAGTCACTCCTCCAGAGATTGCTCTATAACGAGTCTGTGTTCAGCAGAGTTTGCACTATAACGAGTCTGCTCACCCCCTCGTCTTTCTTTCTCCCATCCCTCCCTCGCATCCTTGCTCCATTTTCTCCATTCCAGTTCTCCTTTTCATTATTCCCTGCCCTCCTTTCCCCTACCCTCGCATGCCTGGTGTGTGCGGATGAGTGTGTGTGTGTGTGTGTGTGTGGGTGTGTGTGTGTGTGTGTGTGTGTGTGTGTGTGTGTGTGTGTGCATGTCTGCGGGTGAGTGTGTCGGTGTGTGTGTGTGTGTGCATGTGTGCGAGTGTGTGTCTGTGTGTCTGTCGCACCTGAGGATTTATTAATTTCATTGGCAACCCCTCCAATGCTGTGTGTAACGGTGCTACCAATGTCACATATGATGGCAGGTTTTTACAGCTCTGCAAAACAAAGCTAGCATGATTGTGTATGGACAACCATTATGGAATACTGAATGATTCTACAACCATATTCCAAGGGCCTTCTGAGATTTTACAACATGTAGAAATCACAAATAGAGCAAGTCGTAGCGTACATTCATCTCCGCAGCAGCACTTGCTGCAATGGCGAACTACTAGCACCCAGAATATACAGGGGGGCTTGAAAGCCACAGCGGGTGTATACACCAGAACAACGGGGTGAAATGGGAAAGAATACACAAGCTTACGCTTGCGTAAAAGGGGGCACTCATGCTCACTTAATCTATCCCCATAGAATACTCTAAAATTATGCACACTACTACACCATCCCAAGTGGTGGAATCCTCTGGAGCCGTCACAAACTGCATCACCTCATATTATAAAGATTTGATTCCATTCTCTTCTCACACACCCTGCTGCTGGGCTCCACCCTTGGCCTCTCTTGGGGCGTCTCAAAAACAGACGCCTGCTGCTGTTAGAGTAGCGGGAAAAGTGTGACTGAGGGAGAATGTAGAGGGATACAAAACTAGGGCCGTACTCGCCAAGAACTAAACTAGCTAGGCTACAAACAAATATGACCTAGCTAATCTATATATAAATATATTTGTTGACACACCCCCTAGCCTAGATAGTGGCAGTTCACAACAAGGTGGAGTACACCAGGGCAGCACTACTAGTCTGGCCTCTGGTGAAGGCAACAAGGCAACTCAGGGCAGCACTACTAGTCTGGCCACTGAGACAAGAGGTCACAAGGCTAGTCAGCAAGTGTAGCAAGGCAAGCAGGTATAGAACAACAAGTACAAGAAGGTATAGTATGACTCATGATACAAGGAGAGGTGCAACTACAGAGACGAGACCAAGCTGAGTACAGAGCTGCTGATGGTCAAGAGACGCAAGTGCCTTGGTAAAGATAACAACGGTGTTGGCCTCTGAGGCCAACAGTACCACTCGAGCCTGGCCGCGCTGTTGCAACTCATGCAGCAGGAAATACCGCAGCTGGATGTGCTTCGCTCTCCCCTCAAGTCGAGCCTCCTTTACATAGGAGAATCATGACCCTGTTGTAAGCAAACACGACTAGGGCAGACCTAGGCTGCTCACCTAAGTCTGTGTGCAAGAACGTCAGCCAACGGAGCTCCTGAGCGGCCATGGCCCCAGCGTAGATTTCTGCCTCACAACTGGACAGAGCTACAGACGACAACCTAGTGGACCTCTACGAGCCTGCACCAGCTCCAAGACTAAAAGCAGTAGCCCTGAGATGACCTGAGCGTCTCTACGTCGTCAGCCCACGATGCGTCTGCTTGTCCAGTGAGCACAAGGCTCCCCTCCTCCAAGCACAAGCCCCAGTCCTGATGTACTCGCCAAATACCACAGAACCCTCTTGGCAGCCGACCAGTGGACTGGTCGGTGCCTGCCTGCCGCAACAAAGCGAGCAAGGAGACTTAGAGGGTACGCTAGATCTGGTCGAGTGCAAGTAATCAGGTACATGACGCACCCCACCAGCTCTGCGTATGGACCACTAGCCTTGACCGGCTCAGCCGGAATAGGTGCAGAGAGCTTGTGATCCACAGGCAGAGGGGTGGGCTGTGCTGAGGAGAACTAGAGACTGAACCTCTTGAGGATCTGCTGCACCATATGGGTCTGGGAGAGTGTGATCGTACGAGCGGCACGGTCACGAGAGATCTCCAAGCCCAGCTGTGACCTCAGCTCTCCCAAGTCTATACAGGTGTGTCTCCTAAGTAACTCGGCCTTCACTGAGGCCAGTGCCACTCTGTCAGGAGTAGCAAAGATAAGATCGTCTACGTACAATAGAATGTACAATGGTGTCTTATCCGTGCGAACAAAGAGTGAGGGGTCAGCAGAGGACGGAAAGAACTGCAGCTCAGCAAGAATGGTGCGAAGCGTGTCGTGCCACTCACAGGGTGCCTGACGAAGGCCGTAGATAGGACGGCGCAGGCTCCACTCGGTCCCAGGTGGGAAGGACCCAGAGAAGCCTAGTGGGTGCCGGAGATAGATCTGCTCGTGCAGGCCACCCTGTAGGAACGCTGTAGAAAAGTCGAGTAAGTGAAGCTTGTACACATCCTGCGCGACTATGTGAAGAAGAACCCGAAGTGTAGTCATCTTCGAGGTTTGGGAGAAGGTATGGAAGAAGTCCAAACCCTCACGCTGGCTGAAGCCTCTAGCCATGTAACGCGCCTTGAATTTCGCCGGCTCTCTAGGTGCGCGCTTCACCCTGTAGATCCACAAGCCATCGACTACGTTCACCTCAGGTGGAGGAAATGCGTCGACGTAAGTGCCTGTGGATCTATAGGATGTTATCTCAGCCTCCATGGCCTGTATCCACAGGGCTGCCCAGGGCCCCGACACCGCCTCAGCGTAAGAGCGCAGAACAGAGATGTCAAGAGCATCTGGGTCGTCTTGTGGGAATACAACCATGGAGCAGAGATGGGGAACAGCGGCAGCAAGGTAGGCCAACTTGTACCGACTGTCCTCGAGCATGTCACTTCCAAGGGTAGGTGCACCCCCGACGGATGGAGGACGGGCAGTACCAGAGACTAGAGCGGCAGCGTAGTCAAGGCGGTGGCTAACAGTAAAGTTAGCGACAGCAGCGACAAGCGCAGAGATAGACTCAGGAGGAGCAGTAGGTCAGTGACAAGCGACACAAGCAGGCGTGAGAGGATTGGACGAGCAGTGCGAGCAACGTCGAAGCGAGGAGGGGGGGACGACGGGAGCGACGACGGGGAAGGCGATGGGAGGACTGTGATTGGAGGAGCACATGAACGAAGGACCATAGGGTGGACACTAGGACAGCGAGAGACAGGACGAGCACCGGAGGGGGGACGGACCCAATGGGGAAGAACTGGAGACTGGGGACGAGGGGGAACAGGGGACAAGTGAGGGGACGGAGGTGAGCGCGAGGGAAAACGAGATGGAGAGGAGTCCAGAGGAGGGAATAACGGGCCATAAACAGGGTCACGCACCGTAGGGGGAATGGGTGGGCAGTTAGGGGAACCTGGAGAAGGACCAAGGAGATGAAGGGCAGACTGCAGCTGCTCTTGCTATAGCGGTTGCGCCTGGTGCTGCAGCTGCTGCGGCTGCAACTGCTTCCCGTCCTCTCCAGGACCTCCAGCGGCACCGCGGCTGCCTCCGGCACTCCCCGAAATAGCACCCCCAAGACTAGCACCCTCAGATGCAGCACTCCCGAAGTCAGCACCCATAGAACTCGCACTCCCAGAACTAGCACCTCCAGAGTCAGCACCCCCAAAACTCGCACCCCCATAACTAGCACCCCCAACACCAACTCCACCAACACCAGCACCCCCAACACCAACACCGCCAACACCAACACCCCCATAACCGGCACCCCCAGAGCCCACTGCTCCCTGCTGCTACGGCGGTGGGGGGGAACGAGGAGGAGTGAGGGGCACGGTGGAGCCGTCCCTAAATGCAGGGTGTGCACGGCGCCACTAGTGAGGAGGGTAGCGCGGGGAACGACTCTGGGAAACCTAAGACAAGACCATGCTGAGACATGTGACGAAGACGTGTGAGGGCAGGGTGACCTAGACAGTGGTGCCACAGAAGTGTCGGGTGAGTAAGCGACTGACACGAGCAAGCCGCAGCAACATGGGTAGATGCAGACACCTGGGGAGACGTCCCAACCGGGGGGGACGCGGTGTCCAGCGTGAACAGGCCAGTCACCGGGAACCGGGGGAACGTGGTGAGGGGAGCACCAGTGGCGGCCTTGGTACAGACAGCATACCGCTCGTGACTAGGGAACGTAGTTGTGACGCCAAGGTCCTGGAGGCAGCCGACACCAACTAGGTTACTCGAGAACGAGAGGATGTGCAGGCCTGTAAGGGAGTCCGAAGGAACCGTCGGACAGGGAAGGGAGGTGGAGCTACGGGCGACTACAGGACCTGAGGAAGGGTCTGCAAGGGCAACTGCGGTGGGAGCGGCAAGCGGCGTAAGCGTCGTGGAGTCGCGAAAGAAACACCGGGATGCGCCAGAGTCAAGGGTGAAGGAGAGCGCGGCAGGGTTCAGAGGAGCGAGGGTGGAGCCAAGGCTAAATAGAGCAGGGGATCCTACGCCTGACGCAGCAGGGGAGTCTGAACTGGGCACACTAGGCACACCTACACTAGGCAACACGGGTAATAGGAACCAGTCACACTAGAGTCATCAATATACAGCACATACAAACCAGAGCCAATCTCATCCATGTCTATATCAAAGATCCTAGGACCACGGCGGAGCAGACTGTGCCAGTTGGGGAGGTCTGGCACTGGGCCGAAGCGGAGACGAAACAGGTCGTCTAGGTGACTGAAATAACGAGTGGGGTTATGGCCAATCGTATCGCACACGAGGCCGCGACGAGGACCGGTCTGGAGGCTGTATTGGCAGCGCCCGTCACTCGGACCACCACCCGACGTCACGCTGAGCGCATGCCTACTGCAACCACCTCCACCACCGACACCAGGCCACCCGGGCGGGAGACGACCGACCCGCCACTGCTGCTGCTGCTGGTCGTGCGGCGGTGCCTGCTGCTGCTGCTGATGGGGCTGCTGCTCCGAGGCATCAGTCCCAGCCCCCTTATCAGTACTACCAGCGGGCGAATCACCTCCACCATCGCCTCCACCCCCTCCTCCGCTACCTCCGCCGCGCCCAGCCTTGGGGCGGTGACCCTTACTCAGACGAAACTGCGCTGCGGCAGCCGCTGCGACTGTCTCCGCAGCAGGGGTAGTCTCAGCGATAGTAGTAGAACCGTCATAGTAAGTGCACAAAATGGGGGCACAGCCCTGAAAGATAGTGACCAGCACAGTACCGCTAGACTGGGTGATAGAGCGGTGACGAGTCTCTATGGTAGACAGGGTGTCGACAAAGTCAGTGAGGGTGAGGTTAGCGGGGTGGAGACTAAGAAAGTGATCGCGGGCGGTAGCAAGGCGGTCCGGGAGGCGGGTGGCAAGGAGGTAGAGGGTAGAGCAGATGGGGGGCTGAAATACACGAAGCTGGGTCTCTGTGCAAGCTGCGCGCCAGGTCGCGTCTAGCGTGCGCAAGTGGGCGGCCAGGTCAGTGATAGTGGAGAAAGACGCATGGGCAGGATCAGGCGACCAACGGAGGCAGAGGGCGGGGTGGAATATCGCGCGACAATAGCCTCTAGGAACTCCTGCGCAATCCTGACCGACCTAAAGCAGGGGCGCTCAGACAGGGGGAGGGCATGACTAATCGCGAGCTGTGCGACAGCGTCACGCGACAACCAGACAGCACGGGCAAGGGCAGCAGCGCCAGCGGACTCACGGTCAGCAGACGTGGGGTCAGCGGGTAGAGCAGCAGGGGGGTCAGGGAAGGGGAGCGTACCATCGATGTGGACGGCCAGGGAGTGGCCGTCCTGCCGCTGACTGGTGAGGTGACGGCGGAGGTCGACGAGCCATGTGTCGAACTCAACCGGCTGACCCTCCGCGTTAAAGCACAGCACCGAGTCCGCCATCATGGCTGCTGGAGCAGCAGAAAGGCGGTAGTGGGCTGGATTGAGCGATAGAGTGCGGTGGGAAGCAGTGTTGTGCGGTGCAATGCGGTAGACTGCGGTAGAGTGAGGTGCAGTACGGTAGGGTGCGGTGCAGTACGGTAGGGTGCGGTGCAGTACGGTAGGGTGCGGTGCAGTACGGTAGGGTGCGGTGCGGTGCAGTGCGGTGCAATGCGATGGAGGGTGGTGGAGTGCGGTGAAAAGGGCCGAGGACGCTAGGTGGGAGCCGATGGGGCAGCTGAAGGACGGGGTCGCGAGGATGCTGGGCGGCGAGGCCGCGGGGCGGCTGGTCAACGGGGGCCCCCTGGCGGCTCGGAGACAGGGCCTCGTGGCGGCTGGGAGAAGGGGCTGCAGGCGGCGAGGCGACGGGGCCGGCTAGGTGGCTAGGTGACGGGGCCGGCTCGGCGACGGGGCCGGCTGGGCAACGGGGCCGGCTGGGCGACGGGGCCAGCTCGGTGACATGGCCGGCTCGGCGACGGGGCCAACTGGGCGACGGGGCCGGCTTAGGCGACGGGGCTGGCTTTGGCAATGGGGCCGGCTAGGCGACGGGGCCGGCTGGGCGACAGGGCCGGCTGTGCCACGGGGCTGGCTAGGCGACGGGGCTGGCTGGGCCATGGGGCCGGCTAGGCGATGGGGCCGGCTAGGCGCTAGGTGACGGGGGCCACTAGGGGACGGGCCAGCACGGGCGGGAGGGCGACGGGGCGGGCCAGTACCGCTAGTGGTCATGGCATGAGTAGGTCATTCTAGCCGCCCCGTCGCCCTCCCGCCCGTGCTGGCTCGACTAGAACCATGGCATATAGGGGAATATAACCTAGTGGGTTGTACTCTCTAAGGCACAACCCTGTGTAGTTTATAACAACATACAAGGATATGTTTTGACAGAGGCCTGCTGCACTCGTTGATTGGCTGGTTTGCCAACCTCGTCCTTGACTTTACTAGTTTAGCTGACGACGTGGCAAGCAGAAGGGCCACACTGTAGGGTACGCGATGATGAGGACACGAGATGTTGATATGTGACACAAAACAAAGTGGTGTAACATGCACAACTATTTTGGAACTGAAAAACGCATATGCACGTTTCATAGAAGAACCATGGTCTTATATTTTTTTGGCCTTTAATTCCACCCGCCCCAAAATTTTCATGAATTTTTAGTAGCTCCCTAGGGTACTATATGTCAAGATTATATAAGTTATATATAATTGATAGGCTTGATAGTTGTTACTGAACCTTTCTGTAGAGGGTACAATCCCCTCCTTGTACTCCTCTCTCTTCCTAATCGACAACTTCTCTCTCGACACTCTCGCCTACCTTCTAGCCAAAACCCCGCTGCCATTTTCATGGCGGCTGTTGGAAATATCTCAAGGACTTAAGCGTTTCTGAAGTGTAACACTGTACTCGAGGAAGATTACAGGGGAGCACGCGAGTCAACGGAGGTTACACGAGGGGGCGGACAAAGAATGCGAAAGGACTCGAAAGGTCGCAACTGGAGGTTGCGACTGACCGTTACAACATCACGGATGGTAACCGAAGCGGCAATCGAGTCGCTGTGCGACTCGATAAACCGTTCCTGTAACTGTATTCTACAACTGCTTTCTTATCTTCTATATATTGCTGTATGCTTGTTTCTTTAATCAATCACTTGTTCTCACATACTAGTACAAGGGTTCAACTGTCTCAATTTCCGCTGCACTACTCCAAGTCTCAAGTCTCTACAAGCTGGGACTTAGTCTCTGCAAAAGATCCTAAGGGCTTTTCTCAGCCCAACATGGTATGAGAGCTGGTCAGAGACCAAACTCCCAGCAACTACGCTCCATCAACGACCTGCAACTCAACTTGATTCAACAACTCCATTGATTACAAGACATGGACAACAAGGGCAAGAAAGTCTCTACGGGCTCACCCAGCGCCCAAGAAACTCAACACGGCAACTCTGGTCTGCACACCTCAGGACTGCAGACAGAGACCGGGACTACTCAAGAAACAACGGGAAGAGTACCAGAGATGGTGACTCCGTCTCCCTCTTCAAGTGTGGACCCGAATCTCATGGAGAGATTCTTCAGCTTCATGTCACACTTCGACCAGCAGCAGCAGACAAGGACACCTGCGCACTCAACACAGAGCAATGGAGGGAATATGGGATTAGCGCCGATGAGCCTCGACAACTCATCCTTCGGGCGACACAACCAAGCGCCTACCTTTGCGCCTTATCATTCTTCGCCGGGGACGTTCGAATTCATGCCGCCCCGTGCCCAGCCAACAGCAGCTGCATCACAACAAACACCGAATGAAATCTTAAGTTTACAGGCGCAGTTCTCACACGTGATCAAACTTCAGACATCCTCACCGTTCAACGGACACGACTTCTTTACCTGGAGCTTCGAGTTCGAGCTGCTGATGGAGGCCGCGCATCTTCTGGGATACTTCAACGGGTCCCTGCCATTCCCAAGCAACGGCACTGGGAAGGAACAAGAGATCTTCACGTATCAGTCGCTGCTGGCGTACACGGTACTCCTGAGAAACCTGTCACCACAAGAGCAGCAGAGCATCAGAACGTATCGGAGTTATGGAAACTCCGCGGAGCTCGCATGGCACCACCTCAAGTGCCTTTACCAAGCAAACGACAGCGTGACACAAAGCAGACTCATGCAACAGCTGACAACAATACAGATGAAGACCGGGGAAAAGGCGATGCAGTATATGAGTCGCTGCCAGACCCTCCGCGACCGCCTGCTTCGGTGCGGAGGAACGATCACTGAAGAAAGCTTCGTAACACTTGTCCTCGCCGGGCTCGGGCCAGAATGGAGAACCACACGATCACTTCTTCGAGCCCACGGAAGAATTTCGGAGATGCACCTCTGCGCCGAGCTTCACGCTGAACAACAGGAGATGGATCTGTTCGAGGAAAGACAACCAAGGAAGCAACAGCAGTTAGTCTTCTACACTCAAAGAAGAAATGACAACAACTACAACCGACGCAGCAAGCAAGATCAACGCGACAACCGAGGACTCACCATCGTGCCGCCGTTCTGCCACAACTGTCAGACTTCCGGGCACTCCAAGGTCAACTGCAACCGCCCTCGCGTTTACCGTGCAGCAGACCCACAAGTCGCTTCCACTCAAGCAAGTCCTCCAAGGCGCTCTTCAACATCTGCACAACAAACACCCAACATCATCAACTGCATGGTACACATCGACAACTGCGCACCCGCTTCACCACCCACTTACGCACCAGACGAAGAGGAATTCCCGCCGCCGCGCTCGCAAGGACTTCAGGTCAACCCGACATACGCTGCAGTCGCTAACGCCGAACCCACCGGGCGGAACACCTGGTTCTTGGACAGTTGCTGCGGTCAGCACATGTGCTCCTCCGGACGCTTCGTACAACACGAGCGACGCCTCAACCGCGACGTCGTCATCACCGTCGCCAACAACGAAAACCTGAAAACAAACAGACAAGGCGTGGTTCAGTTACAATCAATGGAGACAAACGTTATTCTTCAGCTCAACAAAGTCCTCATCGTCGACAATCTGGGATACAACCTACTAAGCGTAAGCCAACTAATGGCTAAGGGGATTCACCTGGAGTGCGACTCCTTCTCCAACGAGTTCCGACTTTACCACGGGAAGGGCGGCCTCTTCATCGGTCGTGCCCTCCTGAAGTCCGGTGTCTTCGTGTTGGACTTCGTCCCCGACCGCGGAACTGCCGACAGCGATGGCATCGTATCGTTCGCCGCCTGGACTCACCCGCCGGATCTTGATCCCGACTTCGACAGTGACGGCTTCTGGCACTCCAACACCATACCTGCAGCAGAGAGAACACGAGCATTAGCAGTTATCAGACAAGAAAGACAAGTACCCGCAAGTGTCCCAACAAAACCATCACCTGCAGTATCGGCAGCAGGACCCAGCCGAGTACCACCACCATCAACACGAGGACCGCCAACGGAAGCAGACCAACTTATGCCCGCCACACGAGAAGCTTGTCGAAGTCCCGCCTCGGTCGTCGCGTTCTTCTCCAACGCCGACATCTACCACCGCTCGCCCGGTCACCGTGCTCCCGACGACATCTGGCACCAACGCCTCGGACACCCTGCAAACAGCACAATACTTCAAACAATCCAAGCAGAGGTGTTAGAACGTAACGCCCTTCTAACGACGAGCGGCCAAGAACTTCGCCGACCAAGAGCACGATGCTTCACGTGCCCCGAAGCAGATCTTCCTCATCAACCCTTCCCATCCCATCATAATCCAAGCGCGCCTGCATATGCAACGATGGAAAAAGTCTACAGCGACATCTTGAACATGCCTCGAGACGACACGGAAGCCGACTTCAACTACGTCATCACCTTCGTCGATGCAGCAACAAGATACACTTGGCATTACAACCTCAAGACGCGCGATCAAGCCTTCGACGCCTTCACAACATGGCTCCCCATCGCCGAGCGGGAATCAGGAACCAAGCTCAAAAGCTTCCAGTCAGACGGTGCCCTAGAATACCAGTCACAACGCTTCAGGACCTATCTGGCGGAAAGAGGAATCAAGCGCCTGGTGTCCCTACCATACGCTCACCAGCAGCAGGGGGTCGCCGAACGCATGAACCGGACCTTGCAGACGACGATGCGAAAGCTGCTCCTGGGGATGAGACTGCCCAATACACTGTGGCCAGACGCGATGACACATGCAGTCCACCTGCACAACCTGTTGTCCTCGTCATCGCTCCCCAACAACGCATCACCGCACCTGCTGTGGACGGGGAAAAAGGGGCAGCACAAAATTACTTCGAGTTTTCGGCTGCATGGTACAATACAGACCCCACACAGCTCGAGCAGGACGCTTCACTCAACGAGCTCGGTGGGGACTACACCTCGGCATCGCCAAACATTTTCACGCGTGGAAGATTCTCGACATACACGACAAAAATACGGTGGCATCACGTGATGTTATCTTCTACGAGCGACTGACGCTGCAGCATTACCTGGACAACATTGCCAACTCAGACGACCCCACCGACGGCTTCGCGGGCCTTCGCTCCTTCGCTGACCATGCTGCCGAAGCTGACGCAGCAGAAGAAGACGTCCCTGGAGCCTCGGAGGCTGCCGGACCACTCCCCTACTGCTCCGTACCTGTTCCACTCGATGAAGATAATCCCCTCGATAGCAACAACCTCGACACCTTTTACCACTTCGCTGACCAAGGCTACGCTACACCACACCCCGTCGACTCGAATATTTCCGAACGCATCGGGCCAAACTTCTTACCCGATCCTGAAGACGGTGATGAAGCAGCTTATCCCGAGAATGAAAACTCCCCTCGACACACAGCCACGGGACTGCAGATCCTAGGACTATGGGTCTCCGTCCAGCACCCGCCGCCGCCTTCTCCGCGCGAGCCGTCGACCCTGTCGCAGGCTCTGGGGGGGGAACATAAGGCACAATGGAAGGAAGCGATGGAAAAAGAGTTAAAAGCTCTGCAAGACCGAGAAACATGGAAACTGGTACCTGCAACGAGCATCAACGGGAAGAACATTCTCTCGGGGAAATGGGTGTACCGCATCAAGACCAACTCAGACGGCTCCATCGAACGATTCAAAGCTCGATGGGTCGTACGAGGCTTCGATCAACGATACGGAACCGACTACACAGAAACCTTCGCTCCAGTCTCCCGTCACACCTCCCTGCGCATCCTACTCGCCATCGCGGCCACGAAGAAACTACCACTACGGCAAATCGACGTTGCAAACGCCTTCTTGTACGCACCTGTGGACGCCGAAATCTTCGTCGAACAACCCCACGGATTCATCGACGACCCTTCAAAAGTATGCCAGCTGGAAAAATCCCTTTACGGGATCAAGCAAGCCCCACGGCTCTGGCAGCAGCACCTTCACGGCCGGCTCGTAAAAATCGGATTCCTACAGTTACCACATGACCAAGGCATGTACCGACTACAGAAGGGAAGAGATTACATTCTGCTCATCGTCTACGTCGACGACCTGCTCTACATCGGTTCTACCACCGACATCGTCACCTGGTTCGAAGGGGAGCTGAAAAGGGACCTAACGCTCACGGTGTCCGACGAGGTGACGCAGTACCTAGGACTGAACGTCGTCGAAGACGACACGGCGTTCTACCTACACGCTGGAAAGTACTCAAGCACCGTCGCGAAGAAATTCGGTCTAACACCGACTGCGGTCCCAACTCCCTACCGCTACGGGAACAACAGTAGCGCCTCCACAAAACTCCCCGCGAAACAAATCCAGGAGTATCAACAGAAGCTCGGCTGCCTACTATTCGCAACAGTAACCTGCCGACCCGACCTATCCTATAGTGCGAGTCAGCTGGCGACACATCTGAAGCAGCCGCAACAGGAAGATCTCGAAGAACTCAATCGAGCGCTACTCTACTTCGTCTCCACGCCGACGATCGGGCTCACCTACAGCAAGGCAACAACACCGTCCGTACGACTACTCGGATACGTCGACGCCGACCACGCGGGAGACAGCGAAAATCGACGGTCTAGGACGGGCTACATCTACCGACTAGAACCTATCGGAACTATCTCCTGGCAGTCGAGCAAGCAGGAGTTAATCGCACTATCCTCGGCTGAAGCAGAGTATATCGCCCTTTGTACTGCGACCAAGGAAGGACTCTACCTACGAGAGTTACTCGAAGAAGCGAAGATCGCGACCCTGCCCACCTTCTCACTCCTCTGCGACAACCAATCTGCGATAAAAATCGCGAACAAGGACGGCTTCGCCAACCGAACCAAGCACATCGCCCTGCGGTACTTCTTCGTCAAGGATGAAATCGCGAAGGGGAGACTTCAACTCAGTTACTGCCCGACGACAGAAATGGCCGCAGATTATCTGACGAAGAAATTGGCGAAAGCAAAATTCGACTACTGCATGCTCCTAACCGGGCAAACAAACGTCACCGGATCTGAACACTCCAGCACTCCAGAAACGAAGGGGAGTGTTGGAAATATCTCAAGGACTTAAGCGTTTCTGAAGTGTAACACTGTACTCGAGGAAGATTACAGGGGAGCACGCGAGTCAACGGAGGTTACACGAGGGGGCGGACAAAGAATGCGAAAGGACTCGAAAGGTCGCAACTGGAGGTTGCGACTGACCGTTACAACATCACGGATGGTAACCGAAGCGGCAATCGAGTCGCTGTGCGACTCGATAAACCGTTCCTGTAACTGTATTCTACAACTGCTTTCTTATCTTCTATATATTGCTGTATGCTTGTTTCTTTAATCAATCACTTGTTCTCACATACTAGTACAAGGGTTCAACTGTCTCAATTTCCGCTGCACTACTCCAAGTCTCAAGTCTCTACAAGCTGGGACTTAGTCTCTGCAAAAGATCCTAAGGGCTTTTCTCAGCCCAACAGCGGCCTTCTTAGCTTCCTAGTGGCTGCCTACCTATGTTCCTTCATCCTAGCTACCTAGCTAGTGTCCTAAGCTTTTCTAAGACTATATCCGGGAGAATACAGTACCACACATAGCATGCACTAATAACAGCAGAATGTGACATACGGTACCTACATACATATTGTGCAATGTGACATGCTGCAATGAAAAACTAGTATACACATTCTACACAAGATGGGAGGGAAGCTAACCACCAGTATGTACTGTCCAAGCACAACTGGACGAAAAGGGAAGCATACCATCATTGCGAAATGATGATAAAATGGGATAGCACCACTAAATGGAACCCCCTTGCTCGCCCGCCGTTAATAAGGACATTGTAAAAACGGCGACATTGTAAAACCGGCTGTGAAGTCGTTCATGCTGAAATAGCTTATGCTGTTGCTGGAGCCATCTTAGCAATCCAGGGGTGCTCTGGCAGGGGAGGAGACCAAGAGTGGAGCAATGGGGAGAAAAGAGGACTGATAAGAACAAGGCTTGATGCAGATACACTGGGAAAATGCATGCGATGCACATGCATGGATGGGGACATGCAGACATGTGAGAGGGGGAGAGAGCGCACGAGACAGTGGGCAGAGAAGGAAGCAGACATGGAAGTGAGGCAGCAAGAGCCAATGGGCAGAGAGAGGGAAACACAGGAGGACACAAACCCAAGCCTGAGCAAGCCCTCACCTAGAGCCTCTTGAGCCGTGATGCGCTTTCTCGGATCCTTCTCAAGCATCCTTGTTATAAGCTCCTTCGTTTCCACCGACACGCCCGCCCACTTCCAGTGCTTGAACGAGACCTTCTTGCTCCTTATAGCATGCTCCAGACTCCGATTCGTCGACTCCCAAAAGGGCGGAATGCCCGACAGCATCACATAGAGAGACACTCCCGCACCCCACACGTCCGCTCCTGTCCCATATTCCTCATCATAAACCTCTGGTGCCATGTATTCTGGGGTTCCCGCCATCTCGGTGCACTGCGTACCAGCCGCCAACACTGTAGCCACGCCGAAATCGATGAGCTTTATAGGCGTGCAGCTGGAGGGGCTTGTAAGGAGGATGTTTTCGGGCTTCACATCGCGATGTAGAATCCCCATGGAGTGGGTGTAGATGAGTGCTTCTAGAAGCTGCCGAAGGATCAGAGCCGCTTCGGGTTCAGAGAGTTGGTCTCGGGACTTGATTCTTTCGAAGAGGTCACCGCCCGGGCAGAGCTCCATGATGAGGTGGATGGCCTTTTTGTCCTCTAGCGCCTCCTTGAGTGTGACTATATGGGGGTGGCCTTTCAGCATGGCGAGGAACGTCACTTCACGCCGCACGTCCTCTGCTTCCTCGTTACTCTGCAAAAAAAAAGGAGGGAAGAGGGGAAATATAGGAAATTCAGAAGTGTTTATGGGCATGTGACATGCGTTCAGACACAGGGAGAAGGGGGGTGAGACGAAAGAGGTAAGATGGAGGGTGCTGCAAGGTATTGGCCATTGAGTGACTGACATTATGGAAATTGTGACACGAAGCAGTGGATTATCGAGAAAAAAGATCGGCTGGAAGCAAACGGTATACAGGTTGGGAGGATTGCTCTCACCTGAATTATTTTCTTTGAGATTGTCTTGCAAGCGTAGAAGCTCCCAGTGCTCCGCTCCAAGCAGGTTCGGATCGACCCGAACCTGCCGTCGCCAATCTCCTTCTTCCCGAGCGAATACCGACCCTTGATGTCTTCGTAGGGCATCCGAAGCAAGAAATCGGCCGGCTTCAAAGCTTTCCTCCCCTGCCCGGACTGCAGCAGGGCCTCTCGGGCAGTGCGATGGAAAAAACCCACTGGTGCATCTTTCACCGCGCTGCCTGCAGGCGAATTTTCAACAAAGCTGCCCGGAGAGCCGGGGCAGGGGCTGCTGCTTCCGCTATTGGTGCAGCCGCTTCCGCTGCTGCCCCGAGAAAGGGACAGCACACCTGAAAAAAACCCTGATAGTTGCTCCAGGCTCCCATGCTTCCCCAAAACGCGCGACTGCTTCAGGTGCGAATTCTGCTGCAGCTGCTGCTGCGCGGGAGAGGGCGCAGCAGACGCGGGGAGAACACGCGAGGAAGGGGAGGCGGCGGAAAGGGGAGAAAGCGGGGAGGGAGAAAGCGGGGAGGGGGATAGCGGGGAGGGGGAAAGCGGGGAAGCGGGGAACGCGGAAACCAGGGCGGAGGAGATGGGGAGTGAGGAGCAGGAGGACACGCGGCCATGGCGCAGGCGGACGAGGGGGAGGGCGGACTTCGCGGAGGGAGCAACAGGAACTGCGATTGGGGAAGCAGCGGAAGAAGTGGCTGCGATATTCTCGTTTGAGGTAGACTCGCTTTCGGTTTGCACAGCCGTCGTAGAAGTTCCCGCAGAAGACAAAAGTGTTTTTTGTAACAGTTGGTTTGGCACGTCGTCGAATTCGTGCAGCGAACGCAAATCACCAGCGTAACAGCCTGTTACACCGCTAGCGTTGCGAAAAACGCCATTCGTCACCGCATCCGCGCTATTAGCTTTCTCCTTCTTCTCCCGCCCGATTGCCTCTTGGTCTACACTCAAGAGCCGACGATGCCTGCTAGAAATGCCTCCATTGCAATTTGAACTGCTCGCTTCCTCCCCCGTCTGTTTCAAGAGTTGGTGCAAACGACCGAAACGCCTTTCGCGCTTCTCCTTTTTCGAGACCTCCTCGCGATCTGTATCTGCTGTCGGAGGTAGAATGTTACAAGCGGCGATCTTCGCCAGCGCCGCATCGCGGCGCTTCGCCGCCCGGTCGTTCTTCGCGGAATTCTCGCCCAGCCCCGCGGCGTTCAGCAGCTCCCAGCGCACTCCCCGCGCCTCGCACTCCGCCATCAGCTGGCGCGCGGAAGCCAGCAGATCCAGCGGAACGTCCGGCGCAGGCGCCGGTGCCGCCGCTGTGACTTTCGCAGCCATGATGAGCTCAGCGCTAGTAGCTCCGTCCCGCGACACCGGCTGATCGCGCTTTAATCGCCGGCTGCTGCTTTCGCTTCTGCTGGTGCTGCCAAAGCCGTTCTCCAGGTTATTGCTGTGAAGTTTCTCAGCGCTCCCCGAGTTCCCCCCTGCTACGGGAAAACCGCGCACAGTTGGGGGAGACGCCAGCGCAAGGGGGGACCGCGGAAGGGGAGAACGGGAGAGTGGGGATCGCGGGGGGGTGTTCGAGCGCGGAGATGTCGCCGGCAAGCCACCCGCCGCGCCGCGAGTCAGCGGAATCGCATCGCTCGAGTAGACGCGGCGCGGCCGGTGCTGGTTGACGCTGCTTTTTCCCAGCGATCCCGGCGATGCCTTCTCCGGGTGTTGCGGGATCTTCTCGGCGCTACCCCGTTGTAGCGGGATGGCGTCGCTCGAGTGAAAGCGGCGTGGCTGGCGCTGCGGCGACCGTGACTGGTGGGGCAAAGGTGACTTCGGCAGAGGTGATTTAAGTGACGGTGACACTAACGAGGTCGGGATTTTGGGCTCGGGAGAGGCTGACTGAGGCACACGAACCGCTGTCGCTGCTGGCACCGATCGCTCCACTGGCAGCACCGACTGCTCGCCGTACAATTCGCCGCACAGCCCGCCGCCCTTAGCTCCGAAATGTCCTCCGCTTGCGGCGGCGAAATCGGCCGACATCTGCCGGCTCCTCCGGGCACGGCGAGAAACGTCGCCACTTCCGTCTCCGCTGCCGCCGCCGCCAATCATGCTGGTTGCCTCGAGAGAGCTGAACCGGCGGACGTGGCGAGAAACATGTCGATAGCCGCGATCGTCGTGCGGCGCGGGATCCATGGAACCCGCTTCTTCGTGAAAGCGGCTCGAGTCCGCGGGGTCAGGCGGGAATTGCGGAGACATCAGGGAATCGAAGTGCCGAAACGCGTGGCCCTCGAGCTGCCTGCGCGGCACCGAGACGGCGCTCATGCCCGCGAAATGCGCTATTTCGTAACGGTCCGACCGAGACGTGAGTTACGAGCTCCTGCCTCTAGCTCTTCTGAGTAGAGCTCCTAGCTCACTAGTAACAGAGAGCGCCTTGGGGCGGCTAGGGTACTATGCTATGCGAGGTCACGACGAGAAAGGAAGTAGACACTGTCTACTCAGGGAGACGCGTGAGACGCGGGGATCGTCGAGTGAGAACTGGCAGCGAATCCGCAATACTACTTCTAGTTGCACAAGCGCTTACAATGGCGACTGTCAGCGCTTGGGGTCGGAAGGAGGGACGACTAAGTCGCGCCAAGGCAATCGCCAGTGCCGCAGGCCCAGAGCGCTCAGGCCGAGACACTGATTGAAGCACATGGCAGCGGTCACTCTCATCCATGTGTTGTTGTCCGTGACCGTGGTTCTAAGGCAGGCAACAGGACGGGAAAGTACAGTGCGTGCTGTCACACTAGGTGGATCTGATGCGACCTCGCGACACTGTACTGCACTGTCTGGCTCTGTGCTCGCATGCGCGCTGCCAGGTTGGGCCCCACACATCCTTGGCGACAAGTCGCGCTCTGATTGCCTCATGCCGGCAATCAGATTTCTGAAGCGTCTCTCCTGTTTTTCAGCCTTCTAGTACAGTACCGTCGAGAAGGGAATGTGGGCCCAGTGTTGCATTCAGAACGATTCATTAGCGGATGCCCCTTAGGGCAGTCCAGTACACGTGTCTCTGAAATTTCGCCTGGACCACGTTTGCCTCGTGTGACGCCGTTTACCGTCGAAACAGTGACGCGGCAAGAGCAGGATAAGCGGTTCTATTCGTCGGCGGAGCAGAAGACACCAGAAACTGGGAAAACGGATGGCTTACAGGGCTTCAATCACGTGACCAAGGAAGATAGCTTCACATAGGCTTTGATCGGATTGTTAGGTTGATAGTTGACTGTGGTTGGGGTAAGGTGAATGAGATCCTACTTTCAAGGCTGGGGACAACGGGATTGTACATTGTTGTAAACGAGAAATGCAATTCTCAGAGCGTGGCGAATCTTTGACGAGTCGCACTAATTGATCTGAGGGCTGAGTGACTTCGAGTCCGCAAATCTTCACCAACTTAGCATATCGGACGGTTAAGATTGAATATCGTTCTACAGACCAGAAGCTGGGCTTCGTGAATTGTCTTGCGAAGGCATACAGGATGAGTTGCAATGCAATCTTCGCGGTCTCACCATTTCAGCGACTGAGGGTGTCGGGCACTGCAGATTGGCGATACTGTAATTGCTTGAGCGGCTGCCTCAAGAGAAGTTTGGGTTAGCAACGGGCTGTTTCACAATTCACAAAAAAAAAAACAAGAGGCGACGAGATCGTCTTAGGGTTGCGGAGCATTTCATGATGAGACTTTATTATACATAAAATGTTTTATTTCCATCACAAAAAGCATTTAATTTTTATTTCACAAACTTGAAAAAAAAACCAGCCCGATCGATTGCAATAGGTTGCTCCGCAACCCAAAAAAACATTCGGTTGGCTTTACTCTCGGTAAATAAGAGAAAGTCGTTGAAATAGTAAGCGAAAGCGAAAGTAATTGCCTAAATACAGTTAACTTGATTCACTGTCAAGCTGAAAGCGAAAGTAATTGCCTTCGTCCTGGGGAAGTCCGTACAGCACCCCACGCGCAGGCGATTTGATTCCCCGAATTGTGGACAATGCAACAGGCCTAACCAATTGTCAACTCTCGCGCGCTGCAGCCACGCTGTAGTCAGTCATGCAGCCTGTGTTGCCAGCTCAACAGTCTGACGAGCCGCGACCACTTAGTTTGCGAGAGGAATCTAGAGCAGGTCAGTGTTTGGCTAGGTGTTATGAATTATAACTGAGAGTACAGCGCAGAATACTATAAGGGGAACGTGATTACAATGTGATACTGAATATCGATAGAAATGAGGCCTAGGGCTTATATAGTGCGAGTTGACCAGGTTGAATGTCAAGGGTTGGACCATTCAAGGGCTCGATATTCCCGAGGGTGAGGAGTCAAAATGGGTTCGAGGCGACTCGAGATCAGATTGGGGCCGAAAAGGTCGACGGGGGCTGGTTTGGCACGATAACCAAGGGCCGAGCCTGCGGACACGCACTGTTCGCGTGTACTCGCTGTGGCGAGCCCCAGTAAGGAATCGTAATTCCTTACACTCTCCCACATTCTAAAGGAAGGCACTCCCTTTATCGAGGTCGAACCTTTTATCTAAGTTAATCCCCGAAGTGACCGTAAGTCTTGAGCCCTGTGACGAGCGCAATGATTACACCGGCCTGACGATGTTTTGAGGTCGAACTGAAATCAATGGTAAAAAAGCGTCGAAACGATCGCTTTTTAATTTTGGCCGTCGAAGATGGTTGAATTCATCTAGTGACCAAAACAGGCAAGGGTAAATACTCCAGCGGGAGACAATGAAGAGTTAAACCGTTGAGTGGTCGATTGATGATGGCGCATGGCAGCAGAATTTCTTGAAATGATGACGGGCGAATAACGTGATGGTCGATGAAATATAGACCCGTTCATCAAATGCGAGGTCATTCGAGTCACATCCGAGAGCACACGTTAGTGTCCACTAAAGTCAGCGAACTCCGTCAACGAAGTGGCGAAATTATGTGCGGAAGCGTAACGGTGACGAATGATGCTCGAAGACGGATGATGGAACACGCCACAAGGTCTGACAAAAAATTGCAGCACAGCTGCATGTCTCCCCCCTCTCAAGACAAAACATCTTCCAATTTCCTAGGTATAACTCCAGGAAACCCCAATGCTCGAGGGTAGTCGGAATAATCCCACACTACCACTGAAAATCCCATAACTCAAGCTTCCAAGATGCCGTTGCAAAACTCCGCTCCAGGTAAATTGTCTTCAAGGAAAACCGCGTCGAAAGTCTACAAATTCCGCAACTACTACTCCAGAAGACTCCCACACAAACTTTAAATTTCTTCAAAGGTAAAAAGCACTACTTGCGGGCTGGCCCCAACACAGCTCTACAGTACTTCTGCAAAATCTCCTTGTTTTGATACGGCTGCAGTAGATTCGAATGGCGAGGCGGGGTCGTGTTCACACAATCAGGCGTATGGAGAATGGAGGTTGTAGCTAGTGATTGCGAGAGGCTGACGACGATGACGATGAAGAGCAACCGATACGAATCCCATTCCAGTGAAAAACCTCGAACGAAACCTAGGGTCAAATGACGCCAGCTGCATCAGCTTTTTTGTCCGTACACGCCGAAATTTTCGGGAAGAGCCGAAACTGCTGCTTCGCTTCTCCTCCTCTATGCACCAAAAATATTTCGAGAATATCGGTCGATGTTGCTCGTACCCCTGAAGTTAGCGGGCACAACTCCGGCTGTAAACTCTTTAACTGCTTCTCAAATTCACCGAAAATATCGGAACCACTCGGTACTTAGCAAATACCTTAACTCCGCTTCACAACTAACCGTAAAAATGCTCAGGCGTGATGACGTCCGTTAGTAGTGCCCCCACGGTTTCTCCACCAGCTGTACGCATGAACTGAACCCTTTTATCTTAGGGTTTACCGGAGTCCATCACCTCGGCATGATGTTTTGGCCGTCGATCAGGTTCAATGTGCATCATACGCCGTCGATCTCCGTCCAGCTGTTACCCAACTCTAAAATACTCCGGTACCCCTGTCCAGCTGGCCGTGCAGACGTTCACCCATCTTGCGGCTGCTGCAGGTTACACAAAACCGCTTCGCTGCTGCTTAACTAACTAGGAGAATCCGCAAAGATATGAGTGCGCACGCTTCTAGTCAGAGGAGCTTTAACGAGCTCGCCTACTAACCGCTGGACAACTCCCTCCTCCGTCGGAAACTCGTCAAACTACACCCGCAAAAGTCGGAACCTCCTTCTGCTGCACCAGGTGAAAACTCTCTGCTCCACTGCAACAGTAACTCCTAAATTTTCGGGGACACTCCATCAGCACAGTGTAGTTCGCAGGTTCACCCCCCTTATTCAGTCAGAAGCTGTCGATTAATAAGTCGACACTACTACCTGGTGGGAATGGGCCTGGTCATTTCGAGAGGTCTCAATTTTGGAATTTTGTGTGCGTGACGTCCAACGATTTTTTATTTGGGAGTACTTTACGTAGTTCTCTCGAAATGCGCCTGGAGCTTGAGAAAAATATCGCGCCAGCCACAGTGGTGACGAAATCGGGTTGGCGCGGGGGGGAAAACGTTCCGAAACGGGCGAAGGTTACTTCTACTGACCATTCGTAGAACTTTTTTCCTGTAGTTTCTGACTAACGGTGGAACCCGACTGATGAAACATGTTGCGAACTCATTAATTCTGATTGTTTATATCGTGTTACTGACCGTACATGTTATCGAGGCCCCTAATACTAAGCGCCGATGTATTTTCCCATGATTCATTCGTTCACAGTTTCGTCATTGCCCTCCGCGCCCGGGCCCAAAATTGGTTTTAGGCCACTCTTAGGAATCAGAGTACAAAAAAATTTCACCCTGACGTCTAGAGTAAAAGTTTTCAGAAGTCAAACTTGGCAGGGTAGAAAAAATTGAACTCTTAGCTGAAAGTGTAGTTTTTTTGCCACCCTGTCTAACTCTTGGAATTCTTAGCAAGTTCAATTTTGAGTTCGAATTGGAATGCGGTACAATGCGGTGCTTCAGGAAAGAAGGGCACGCGAAATGCAGGTGAAATGTGAAACAAACGTGCAGCGAATTTGCGTGTGCGCGGGTTGGGGAAGGTGAGGGGGGGGTGGGGGGTGGGGGGGGAGGAGAGCGGGATGGGTATGGGGGAATCGAATTTGTAGGGGCGGGAGCAGAGCGGGAAGAAAATCTGCTGCATGTGATTGGGTGCGGGAGGGACATCGAATTTGCAGGGACGGGAACAGGGCAGAGAAATTTTACATGCTCGTGATTGGGTGTGGTCACCACACTGTGGTGGGCCATGTGTCTGGTTGTTGTGTCGGGGAAATTGTGGGGTGTGTGTGACGAGGAATGTCTCTGGTTCTGGAGGACTTAGCCGAAATTTCAGGTTTGTGGGGTGTGTGTGACGAGGAATGTCTCTGGTTCTGGAGGACTTAGCCGAAATTTCAGGTTTGTGGGGTGTGTGTGGCGAGGAATGTCTTTGGTTTTGGAGGACTTCGCCTAAATTTCAGGTTTGTGGGGTGTGTGTGAGGAGGAATGCCCCTATTTATTGAAGGACTTCACAGAAATTCCTGAGCTTTGCATCAGAGTCTTTTCCAGGACATCCTGACGGTTCAGGGTGCGGGATCTCGCAACCCTGTTTTCGCCTGGGTAAAACTTTCGCTACAATTTTTGGATCAGTGTTAAAAAACATGGAAGTCTGATTTTTAAGACTAACAAGGAAAATACCCGGAAAAATCAGTGCAATCAGGGTGTTTTACCCAACTAGTGAGAGCCCTGCTCCGCGCTACTCGGCTGTTCCATTCATAAGAAGCATGCGAAGTAACAAAAAGGTACAGTGAACTAGGTACGAAAGCCACTCCCTTACATCGCCCGTCCTCTAAATATCCTGCAATGCCAATATCGCGGATGCCAGCTTTTCTGCACCAGAACAGCACAGCAAGGCAATTTCCCGCGCAATTCCCGATCTGTCAAATCTCCCTTTTCCTGACGCGGCATGTCAGAATCTCCGCAACAACCGCTGTGAACATATTTCGCGCCTATGCCTGCAATTAACTACGATGACCCGGAGATCCAGCCTCCCCAACAATCCCGCTCCTCCACCCACGTTCGTGCGAGCAGAATAGCGGAAGACTTGGCGGGAAATGCGGGGACGTGCGGGGAAGAGCAGCCACTAGCAGGCAGAGAAGGAGGGGGGAAAGTGGGGGAGACGGCGGAATGGGCGGAGACGGGGAAATTGGGGGAACGAGCGGAACGAGGAGGAATGGGGGAGCAGGTTGAACGGGTGGCCGGGGGGAATAGCGCAGGATCGCCAATAGTCAGGGGAGCGCGCAGAGAAAGGGGAACGGGCGGGGGAAGGAAGAGGCGGAAGCGGATTGCAGTTGCGCGCACAGCTCTTGGATGCGCGTTCGGGTTGCTGGCGCTTCTGGGCGTTGCGCTCATGGGGCGGAGCAGGGGAGGCGGCGGAAGTTCTGCTTCTTGGCGCGCAGGTAGCGTGGCGCGCAGGCAGCTTGGCGCGCAGGTAGCTTGGCGCGCAGGTAGCTTGGCGCGCAGGTAGCGTGGCGCGCAGATAGCTCGGCGCGCAGGTAGCGTGGCGCGCAGATAGCTCGGCGCGCAGGTAGCTCGGCGCGCAGGTAGGTAGCTATTTTTTCCCTCAGAGCCGTAAGAATGTTTTTATCCCTCCTGGCCCCCCAATCAGCTTTTGAGTTTCGCCATTCCGCCTCACTCCTTCCCCCACCCTTCACACGCTGCCAGCCAACCCGCTGCCAGCCAACCCGCCTCTGAAGCCAGGCGACTTTTGAGTCGGCTTTAAAGTCGCCTTGTTACAGTTGCACGCCAAACCGCGGCTAATTCGTCCCCCTCTGAAGCCAGGTGACTTCGGAGGCGCCTTTTAAATAGTCACCTCGTTACTACGACACACCAAACCGCGGCTCATACACCCCCCTCTGAGGCCCACCCCTTTGCTGCCGGGCCGGGCGAGCCTTTATTCGATCCACGAGCTTTGCGCTTGGAACTGTGTGTGTATGCCCTCCCCTCTCCCCCTCCCCCTTTCCCACACCCTCAGCCCAACCGCTGCTGATCCTCCCTTCCCCCTTTCCTCTCCCTCCCCCCCACTCCCCCCCTTTCCCCCTACTCCCCCCCTTTCCCCCACTCCCCCCTTTCCCCCACTCCCCCCTTTCCCCCACTCCCCCCTTTCCCCCACTCCCCCCCTTTCCCCCACTCCCCCCCTTTCCCCCTACTCCCCCCTTTCCCCCACTCCCCCCCTTTCCCCCACTCCCCCCCTTTCCCCCTACTCCCCCCCTTTCCCCCACTCCCCCCCTTTCCCCCTACTCCCCCCTTTCCCCCACTCCCCCCCTTTCCCCCACTCCCCCCCTTTCCCCCACTCCCCCCTTTCCCCCACTCCCCCCCTTTCCCCCACTCCCCCCCTTTCCCCCACTCCCCCCCTTTCCCCCACTCCCCCCTTTCCCCCACTCCCCCCCTTTCCCCCACTCCCCCCTTTCCCCCACTCCCCCCCTTTCCCCCACTCCCCCCCTTTCCCCCCTTTCCTCTGCTGCCAAACCTGGCGAGTCTTGGCTCGATCCAAAAGCCTCGAATCTAGAGTCATATGTTTGCCCCCCTCTCCCCCTCCCCCTTCCCCCTCCCTCTCCCCCTTCCCTCTACCCCCCCTCTTCCCTCACCTGCAGCCGAACCGCTGCTGATTCACCCCCCACTGGAGCCCTCCCCTCTGCTGCCGGGTTTGGCAAGCTTTGCACCAGAGATCGATGTGAGGAGTGGGGAGGGGAGGAGGGGCGAGAGGGGGGATGGGAGGAGGAATGGTAGAAGGGGTGTGAAGGGATGTGAAGGGATGTGAAGGGATGTGAAGGGATGTGAATTCTGCGCCAGAGTCAGATGGGAGGGATGGGGATGGGAGAGGTGAGAGGGGGATGGGAGGATGGTTGGGGGTGGGAGGGGGGATGGTGATGGAGGAGGGGTGAGCGGAGGGATGGTAGAAGAGGAAATGAGAGGAGTGGCGAGGATGGTTGAGAGAGGGGATGGGAGGAGGGATGGGAGGAGGGATGGTAAGAGCGATTGGCGACATTGAATGTCAAGTTGAGCATCAGGGTTCACCATTCCAAGTGCCTGTTCCTCCCGTTAAAGCATGAATCAAAAGTTCAAGTTCTGCCAAGTCTTATGTAAGCGTTGCCCTTATGCGGCCCGTTGTGTTGATGCACATATGTCTGACCCTGTGTGTGCATACACATGTGTGGGGTATGCATGTGTGCGCACGCGCATGCGTGTGGGTAGGAAAGTGATGATGGTTGCTGCTGATGTGCTGCGCATGTGCATGTGCATGTGCATGTGCATGTGTTGTTGCAGATGGTTAAAGTGGAAAGAGTGCGAAGAGAAAACACCTACGGTGAGCGAAGGTTGGGGGAGGGGAGGGAAGGGGAGGGGAGTGTGGGGTAGTTTGAGATACCACTAGTCACATCAGATTTCGTATCTCCCATAACTTTCGCAGTGGTTCAGCGCAAGCAAGGCTTTCCTTCTCCTCAGGTTCACTTGAGTCTCAGCTGCATGTCACGTTCTCGTTTCTTCCTTGGCTATGGTCACGTCTTTGCAGTCCCGCCAGTGGTTCAGCGCGTCTTTATCGACATATCGGGAGCCACCATGACATTCAAGGATAACGTACAGGTGATGTGGCATGGCATGTTGTGGTGACATGGCATATTGTGTGATGTGGCATATTGTGTGACGTGGCATATTGTGGTGCTTCCTTTTGGTGCTCTGCTTGTCGTTTCTATGTTATGCTCGACACGAGAGAGACAATATTTGATCCGGAGATTCAACCCACCTTGCAAGTTTGTACAGTGGCTTCAGTTTTATGCATCGTCTACAGTGCTAACAATTTTGGAAAAGTTATTACATCGAGGTAACAGAGAAAGCACAATACTCCAGTCAAATACCACCCCGGTCAAATTGTGCTCTCGTTGTGAACTTCCTTGAGATGTCTCTTTCTGGAGTTGGTGGCACAGTAAACGAATGCAGTAAAGTGGGAGTTACTCAGTAAACCTCCAAGATGTGGGTGAATCTCCTAGTCAGATAGTTTCTTGCTCGTGTCGCCATTCCAGTATAGATGGCCGATTGTGTCAGTTGAATACCGTCTTGCTCGTGTTACCATTTTGTTTCCGTATCATACTTCTCATCCCATCCTGAGAACGGTAGCACCCCATGCAAGTTAGTGTTGCCATGGCATCTTCTCATTCCCCTCAGAGCCGTGGCACTTCACGCCACGAATCTCTGTGTGCTGTCTTGTTTTGATGTCTTGGAATGGGTGCATGGCATGGCATGGAATAACGTGGCATGAAATCTAATGTCTTGGAATGGGTGCATGGCATGATGACTGCGTATGGTGCGCTCTTATAATGGCACTCTACATCTTGGCCCCGTGTGTGCACTGCATGCATGTGTGCACTGCATGCATGTATGTGTGCACTGCACGCATGTGTGCACTGCATGCATGTGTGCATGGTATGCGTGTCGGCTTCGCGTGCTCCATAACGCTGACTTCTTACCCTGACATCAGGCCCCGAACCCCATCCATGGTGAGTGGTCAGTTGCCATGCCATGCCATGCCATGCCATGCCATGCCAAAGCATCTCCTTTGTCACGGGAAGTTCCTATTGATCCAGCCAGCAGAGAAGAATTTTAATATACTGTTCGAGTGTTGGGAGGAAAAACCTTCAAGAACCATTATGAACCTTCAAGAACCTTCATGAACCTTCAAGCACCACCTGAGCTTGTGTGCATGCATTACTACAGTACTTATGCATGTGAGAAACCGACTCTTTTTAACCAAGTCCCACCATGCGTACACGACTACGGAACTTCTGCATGTGAGCATGCATGGAGTGTCGCGCAACCAACTTCTCTTCCATCCCCTACCCTTCCTTCTCCCTGCAACCCTCCCCTTACCCCCCCCCCCCCAACCCTCTCCCTACCCTCCCCCTACCTTCCCCCTGCCCTTTTCCCCTCCCCCCAGCATTGCCCCCAGAAGAGCAGCAGCTGCTCCTGAGACTGGCGGAACTGGCGGAGGGGGATGAGGGGGACGGGGAGAGGGGGGATGGGGGGGATGGGGAGAGGGGGGATGGGGGGGATGGGGAGAGGGGGGATGGAGAAGGGAAGGGGGAAGAAGGGGAGGGGGATAGGGGGGAGGAAGGTGGGGAGAGGGGGGAGAGGGAAGTCGTTGTAGATAGGGAGAAGGGGGGGAAGGCAGAGGAAGAAGAGGAGGGCAAGGGGAAGGAGGTGGGAAGGATAGAGGAGCGGGATGATGCGAAGGGGAAGGGGGAAAAGGGGAACGGGGAAGAGGGAAAGGAGGGAGAAGAAAGAGGAGAGACATGAGTTGTAGTAAGGGCTGAAGACCATGGCACGGACGAGAAGGGAGATGAGAGACAAAAAGTTGAGGAGGATGAGGAAGAAGGCTAGGGACCAATCGTTACAAACCCCTTTTGGGACAATGATGCAGTTGGGTGAGGGGGGGGGGGGGGGGGGGAGGGGGGGGGAGGGGAAGGGGGAAGAGGGGGGGATGGAGTATCTACAATAAGTCGTAACCATGGTAGTGGCGACGAAGCTAGAGCTATGCAAACGTGGTATTACTGGGTGGCTGGTTGGTCGGGAGGGGAGGACGGGGGTTTGCAAAAGGTGAGGGATGCATGTACATAAACATAGTTGAAATAGTATATTTGCAGCATTTCGATGACAACAAGAATAACTGTACAGTACGACTTCAAAATGATGTCATTATCAAGAAACTAGTTGAAAGCCCCTGTAACGGATGAGGTCACGCGAGGATTTGGGACAGAACTTCCAGAAGAACATCACCTCACGGTCCCACAATTCCTGTTGAATGAAATAATGAAAACCTGACCTCTCGTCAGATGCCGTTGGTTACCAGAGAAGATGTGCAATAAACCGCCTGAAAGCCAGAGGAACCATGCTATACCGTCTAGTAGCGTCGAAATCTTAGATTTCGTTCTTCACTTTGGACACACCATCAGTATCACCACCCCACCAAACCACGAGCCAACGAACAACTACACCTGCTCCACGCTATGGTCCTCAGACGAACAGTCCAAATTGCAATTCCCACCAGATCTTGACACCCCTAGGGTCCCAATTGCAATTCTCACCTGCTCGTGTCCCCGTACGTTCAGTCCCAGACACCTGGTACAGGTTGTATGCTTTTAGAACAACATCAACTGGTGCAACGATTCCACAGCTGCAATTTATCCATATGTGCTACCCCCTTGTATGCAAAAAGAACTGATACTGGCCAATTAGAATACACGCGGACCTACAATAAAGTTAACAGTTGCACCCAATTGCGTTAACCCCCCTGCTACATTCGAGTGCTTGCATTGGCCCGTGACCAATTGCGATTGCGGCGTAACAAGGAATCCAACCCTCATCTCTTGGTGCCCTTGAAATCCCTGAGTGACGTGCCATGCTTATCCTCTGCCAATCGTTAGGCTTCATGGCTATCGACGAAATCCGACGAAGGAGCAAGGCTAAATCCGGCACCATAACCCAATCGGAGCATGCCGACCGGATGTGAATTGTTGGAAATATCTCAAGGACTTGAGCGTTTCTGAAGTGTAACACTGTACTCGAGGAAGACTACAGGGGAGCACGCGAGTCAACGGAGGTTACACGAGGGGGCGGACAAAGAATGCGAAAGGACTCGAAAGGTCGCAACTGGAGGTTGCGACTGACCGTTACAACATCACGGATGGTAACCGAAGCGGCAATCGAGTCGCTGTGCGACTCGATAAACCGTTCCTGTAACTGTATTCTACAACTGCTTTCTTATCTACTATATATTGCTGTATGCTTGTTTCTTTAATCAATCACTTGTTCTCACATACTAGTACAAGGGTTCAACCGTCTCAACTTCCGCTGCACTACTCCAAGTCTCAAGTCTCTACAAGCTGGGACTTAGTCTCTGCAAAAGATCCTAAGGGCTTTTCTCAGCCCAACATGGTATGAGAGCTGGTCAGAGACCAAACTCCCAGCAACTACGTCCTATCAACAACCTGCAACTCAACTCAATTCAACGACTTCATTGATTACAAGACATGGACAACAAGGGCAAGAAAGTCTCTACGGGCTCACCCAGCGCCCAAGAAACTCAACACGGCAACTCTGGTCTGCACACCTCAGGACTGCAGACAGAGACCGGGACTGCTCAAGAAACAACGGGAAGAGTACCAGAGATGGTGACCCCGTCTCCCTCTTCAAGTGTGGACCCGAATCTCATGGAGAGATTCTTCAGCTTCATGTCACACTTCGATCAGCAGCAGCAGACAAGGACACCTGCGCACTCAACACAGAGCAATGGAGGGAATATGGGATTAGCGCCGATGAGCCTCGACAACTCATCCTTCGGGCGACACAATCAAGCGCCTACCTTTGCGCCTTATCATTCTTCGCCGGGGACGTTCGAATTCATGCCGCCCCGTGCCCAGCCAACAGCAGCTGCTTCACAACAAACACCGAATGAAATCTTAAGTTTACAGGCGCAGTTCTCACACGTGATCAAACTTCAGACATCCTCACCGTTCAACGGACACGACTTCTTTACCTGGAGCTTCGAGTTCGAGCTGCTGATGGAGGCCGCGCATCTTCTGGGATACTTCAACGGGTCCCTGCCATTCCCAAGCAACGGCACTGGGAAGGAACAAGAGATCTTCACGTATCAGTCGCTGCTGGCGTACACGGTACTCCTGAGAAACCTGTCACCACAAGAGCAGCAGAGCATCAGAACGTATCGGAGTTATGGAAACTCCGCGGAGCTCGCATGGCACCACCTCAAATGCCTTTACCAAGCAAACGACAGCGTGACACAAAGCAGACTCATGCAACAGCTGACAACAATACAGATGAAGACCGGGGAAAAGGCGATGCAGTATATGAGTCGCTGCCAGACCCTCCGCGACCGCCTGCTTCGGTGCGGAGGAACGATCACTGAAGAAAGCTTCGTGACACTTGTCCTCGCCGGGCTCGGGCCAGAATGGAGAACCACACGATCACTTCTTCGAGCCCACGGAAGAATTTCGGAGATGCACCTCTGCGCCGAGCTTCACGCTGAACAACAGGAGATGGATCTGTTCGAGGAAAGACAACCAAGGAAGCAACAGCAGTTAGTCTTCTACACTCAAAGAAGAAATGACAACAACTACAACCGACGCAGCAAGCAAGATCAACGTGACAACCGAGGACTCACCATCGTGCCGCCGTTCTGCCACAACTGTCAGACTTCCGGGCACTCCAAGGTCAACTGCAACCGCCCTCGCGTTTACCGTGCAGCAGACCCACAAGTCGCTTCCACTCAAGCAAGTCCTCCAAGGCGCTCTTCAACATCTGCACAACAAACACCCAACATCATCAACTGCATGGTACACATCGACAACTGCGCACCCGCTTCACCACCCACTTACGCACCAGACGAAGAGGAATTCCCGCCGCCGCGCTCGCAAGGACTTCAGGTCAACCCGACATACGCTGCAGTCGCTAACGCCGAACCCACCGGGCGGAACACCTGGTTCTTGGACAGTTGCTGTGGTCAGCACATGTGCTCCTCCGGACGCTTCGTACAACACGAGCGACGCCTCAACCGTGACGTCGTCATCACCGTCGCCAACAACGAAAACCTGAAAACAAATAGACAAGGCGTGGTTCAGTTACAATCAATGGAGACAAACGTTATTCTTCAGCTCAACAAGGTCCTCATCGTCGACAATCTGGGATACAACCTATTAAGCGTAAGCCAACTAATGGCTAAGGGGATTCACCTGGAGTGCGACTCCTTCTCCAACGAGTTCCGACTTTACCACGGGAAGGGCGGTCTCTTCATCGGTCGTGCCCTCTTGAAGTCCGGTGTCTTCGTGTTGGACTTCGTCCCCGACCGCGGAACTGCCGACAGCGACGGTATCGTATCCTTCGCCGCCTGGACTCATCCGCCAGATCTTGATCCCGACTTCGACAGCGACGGCTTCTGGCACTCCAACACCATACCTGCAGCAGAAAGAACACGAGCATTAGCAGTTATCAGACAAGAAAGACAAGTACCCGCATGTGTCCCAACAAAACCATCACCTGCAGTATCGGCAGCAGGACCCAGCCGAGTACCACCACCAGCGACACGAGGACAGCCAACCGAAGCAGACCAACTTATGCCCGCCACACGAGAAGCTTGTCGAAGTCCCGCCTCGGTCGTCGCGTTCTTCTCCAACGCCGACATCTACCACCGCTCGCCCGGTCACCGCGCTCCCGACGACATCTGGCACCAACGTCTCGGACATCCTGCAAACAGCACGATACTTCAAACAATCCAAGCAGAAGTGTTAGAACGCAACGCCCTTCTGACGACGAGCGGCCAGGAACTCCGACGACCACGCGCACGGTGTTTCACATGCCCCGAAGCAGATCTTCCTCATCAACCTTTCCCAGCCCATCACAATCCAAGCGCACCCACTTACGCTCCGATGGAAAAGGTCTACAGCGATATTCTAAACATGCCTCGAGACGACACCGAAGCCGACTTCAACTACGTCATCACGTTCATCGACGCCGCAACCAGATACGTCTGGCACTTCAATCTCAAAACGCGCGATCAAGCCTTCGAGGCATTCACCACATGGCTTCCAATCGCCGAACGAGAGTCAGGAACCAAACTCAAGAGTTTCCAGTCAGACGGTGCACTGGAATACCAGTCACAACGCTTCAGGACCTATCTCGCGGAAAGGGGAATCCGACGCCTGGTGTCTCTGCCCTATGCTCACCAGCAGCAGGGGGTAGCAGAACGCATGAACCGGACCTTGCAGACGACGATGCGAAAACTGCTTCTGGGGATGAGGCTGCCCAACGCACTGTGGCCAGACGCGATGACACATGCAGTCCACCTGCACAACCTGTTGTCCTCGTCATCGCTCCCCAACAACGCATCACCACACCTGCTGTGGACGGGAAAAAGGGGCAGCACAAAATTACTTCGAGTTTTCGGCTGCATGGTACAATACAGACCCCACACAGCTCGAGCAGGACGCTTCACTCAACGAGCTCGGTGGGGACTACACCTCGGCATCGCCAAACATTTTCACGCGTGGAAGATCCTCGACATACAAGACAAAAATACGGTGGCATCACGTGATGTTATCTTCTACGAGCGACTGACGCTGCAGCATTACCTGGACAACATTGCCAACTCAGACGACCCCACCGACGGCTTCGCGGGCCTTCGCTCCTTCGCTGACCATGCTGCCGAGGCTGACGCAGCAGAAGAAGACGTACCTGGAGCCTCGGAAGCTGCCGGGCCACTCCCATTCTGTTCCATACCTGTTCCACTCGATGAAGATAATCCCCTCGATAGCAACAACCTCGACACCTTTTACCACTTCGCCGACCAAGGTTACGCTACACCGCACCCCGTCGACACGAATATTTCGGAACGCATCGGCCCCAATTTCTTACCTGACCCCGAAGACGGTGACGAAGCAGCTTATTCGGGGAATGACAATTCCCCTCGACACACACCCACGGGACTCCAGATTCTAGGCCTCTGGGTCTCCGTCCAGCATCCGCCGCCGCCTTCTACGCGTGAGCCTTCAACCTTGTCGCAGGCTCTGGGGGGGAACATAAGGCAAAATGGAAAGAAGCGATGGAAAAGGAGTTAAAAGCTCTGCAAGACCGAGAAACATGGAAACTGGTACCTGCAACGAGCATCAACGGGAAGAACGTTCTCTCGGGGAAATGGGTGTACCGCATCAAGACCAACTCAGACGGCTCCATCGAACGATTCAAAGCTCGATGGGTCGTACGAGGCTTCGATCAACGATACGGAACCGACTACACAGAAACCTTCGCCCCAGTCTCCCGTCACACCTCATTACGCATCCTACTCGCCGTCGCGGCCACAAAAACACTACCACTACGCCAAATCGATGTCGCGAATGCGTTCCTATACGCACCTGTGGACGCTGAGATCTTCGTCGAACAACCCCACGGATTCATCGACGACCCCACGAAAATATGCCGACTGACAAAATCCCTATACGGGATCAAGCAAGCCCCGCGGCTCTGGCAGCAGCATCTTCACAGCCGTCTCGTAAAAATCGGCTTCCTACAGCTGCCGCATGACCAAGGGATGTACCGACTGCAGAAGGGAAGAGAGTATGTTCTGCTCATCGTCTACGTCGACGACCTGCTCTACATCGGCTCAACTACCGACATCGCCACCTGGTTCGAAGGGGAGCTGAAAGAAGATTTAACTCTCACGGTGTCCGACGAAGTTACGCAGTACCTAGGACTGAACGTCGTCGAAGACGACACGGCGTTCTACCTACACGCTGGAAAGTACTCAAGCACCGTCGTGAAGAAATTCGCTCTAACACCGACTGCGGTCCCAACTCCCTACCGCTACGGGAACAACGGCAGCGCCTCTACAAAACTCCCCGCGAAACAAATCCAGGAGTATCAACAGAAGCTCGGCTGCCTACTATTCGCAGCAGTAACCTGCCGACCCGACCTATCCTATAGTGCGAGTCAGCTGGCGACACATCTGAAGCATCCGCAACAGGAAGATCTCGAAGAACTCAATCGAGCGCTACTCTACTTCGTCTCCACGCCGACGATCGGGCTTACCTACAGCAAGGCAACAACACCGTCCGTACGACTACTCGGATACGTCGACGCCGACCACGCGGGAGACAGCGAAAATCGACGGTCTAGGACGGGCTACATCTACCGACTAGAACCTATCGGAACTATCTCCTGGCAGTCGAGCAAGCAGGAGTTAATCGCACTATCCTCGGCTGAAGCAGAGTATATCGCCCTTTGTACTGCGACCAAGGAAGGACTCTACCTACGAGAGTTACTCGAAGAAGCGAAGATCGCGACCCTGCCCGCCTTCTCACTCCTCTGCGACAACCAATCTGCGATCAAAATCGCGAACAAGGACGGCTTCGCCAATCGAACCAAGCACATCGCCCTGCGGTACTTCTTCGTCAAGGATGAAATCGCGAAGGGGAGACTTCAACTCAGTTACTGCCCGACGACAGAAATGGCCGCAGATTATCTGACGAAGAAATTGGCGAAAGCAAAATTCGACTACTGCATGCTCCTAACCGGGCAAACAAACGCCACCAGATCTGAACACTCCAGCACTCCAGAAACGAAGGGGAGTGTTGGAAATATCTCAAGGACTTAAGCGTTTCTGAAGTGTAACACTGTACTCGAGGAAGACTACAGGGGAGCACGCGAGTCAACGGAGGTTACACGAGGGGGCGGACAAAGAATGCGAAAGGACTCGAAAGGTCGCAACTGGAGGTTGCGACTGACCGTTACAACATCACGGATGGTAACCGAAGCGGCAATCGAGTCGCTGTGCGACTCGATAAACCGTTCCTGTAACTGTATTCTACAACTGCTTTCTTATCTACTATATATTGCTGTATGCTTGTTTCTTTAATCAATCACTTGTTCTCACATACTAGTACAAGGGTTCAACCGTCTCAACTTCCGCTGCACTACTCCAAGTCTCAAGTCTCTACAAGCTGGGACTTAGTCTCTGCAAAAGATCCTAAGGGCTTTTCTCAGCCCAACATGAATGAGCCCGCCCCGTCATCTATCCCAATGAGAAACGATGCCCTTGGACGTATTTACCTCCCTCCATCTGCAGCACCTAGTTTAGTCCACGCTAGCGTCACGTTGGGGCATGTTCGTCGAGTCGCATTCACAGTAGCTTAGAAAATTGCCATCTGTAAGTACGCGACAAAAAAATCTACACTGCACCTGAGCGACCTCACGAACTGGTGACGCACAAGATATGGCCCATGGACTGACTGCAGCACACTTAGCCGAATCATCAAGGATGAGGCACGCTGGAAGGCGCTTGGCCCAGAGAGCTCCAAGTTAAAAATGCTGAAGAATGCATTCTGGCCAACACGCGAGGACCGACTCAGGACCTGGCTACGCAATGCCAATCGCGCAGGCCTCTTTGTAACCACCGCTGTGATTCAGCAGCAAGGTCTCGCACTCGCCCCCGATTGCGGCGTGCCGTCCGGCTTCAAAGCCAGTGTCGGTTGGGTGCGGAAGGCATTGCGTTGCATGGGATTTACTGTAAATGGTGGAAAATGTCAGGGGAAGAGAAATCGGCCGACGCACGTGCTGCGTTTTTTGCCAAACTGCACTTTCCCCGCTTTTGTGACACGCTTCGCATATGCCCCGAGAACCTGTTCAACTTTGATGAGACCTGCCTTTACTGGGCGATGTTACCCGAGCATACATTTTGCGACGAGGCGACCCCGGGCACCAAGAATGAGAAGGAGCGGCTCTCAGTGGCGCTCCTTATGAACGCGGACGGCCCCATGATTCACAAGCCATTCATAATTCACCGTTATGAGTGGCCCTGCTGCTTTGCACGCGAGAAATTCAACCCGGCGAGGTACTGCCATTGGCTGGATGACGGCCTCGGTATGTCAAGGAGAGGAGATTTGCATTAGAGGCTGCAAATGATCGGTTAACGGATTTATTCCGAATCCTTCGTTCTATCACTAACCATTGGCTCCACCCCGTTCGTGCGCGCAAGTATTCTCGGCTGATTTCGAGAATGTCAACGCGTGCTGCATAGCGCAGGGGGGAAGCATTGTTGTCATGGTTGACAATGCTTCGAGCCACACCCTGCTATACCCGCTCGTCACGACCGAGGACGTATGCGGTTTCCGCACCTGCGCACTTTCCCACGTTTGGCTCATGTACTGTAACTTCCGCCTAATACAACTCCGTTCACCTAGCCGCCGGACCAGAGGATAATGGCGGTGCTCAAGGCCAAGACCTCCCTGCTTTGGCCGGTCCTCGCTGAGTGGTCGATGTCAGAAACCCAGCCACTAACCACTGGGTTAAAAGGGCTTGTTGAATAGCGGGTAAGTGCGCCCATAGCCCCCCAGGCTCTGCACCTGTGGCCCTTCCCCGAGGATCTCAAGGGCAACCCCAGCGGGTCACTCAACACCCCCCCCCCCGCTGGGATAGGTGGAAGACACGAGCGCCTCTGCAGCGCTGGCACTGGGAGTTGAACCCAAGACCTTTGGCTCTGATACCATGTCAGAAACCCAGCCACTAACCACTGGGTTAAAAGGGCTTGTTGAATAGCGGGTAAGTGCGCCCATAGCCCCCCAGGCTCTGCACCTGTGGCCCTTCCCCGAGGATCTCAAGGGCAACCCCAGCGGGTCACTCAACAGTCGAAGCCCGGCAAGATGGTGGCGGTGCTCATCAAGTTAATATCTGATATGACTTGTGTAATCGAGTTCATATCCGTCGCCACTATCGGAATCGACACTTCGATACTTCGTAGAAGTGTTTATGGAGGACGGGCTGCTGACCTATGGCGAGGCGCTGGCAGAAAACGACCACGTTCTGGACGCAGACATCGCAACCGTCCAGAATGTCATGAATGTGCTCCCCTTTGGCCACGAAGGCTCGGACGATGTCGTGGTCGCATTCCTCTACGCCGACCACGATGAGCAGATCGATCCGCCAGGCGGCGTCGATCCTTTGGAGCAAGGTCCGGCTGCGGCGCCTGTCCGAGATGCATGGTTCGTAAGTGCGCAGCTGTCAGCCAATCTTGGAGACTCGGACCGTGGCAGGCGCGGTCTCGCGAGGATGGCGACTGAGATTTTGTTCGGCTACGCGAGGAGCCTCAATCTCGCTCCTCAAGACCTCAGGATCTTGTTTGATATTCGTGATCCAATAGTCATCAAACTCCTCGACCGCGCGTCGCCGCGCCTCGACATCAATGTCATGCGTGAGGATGTGGATAGTGTCAACTTATACATATTATCTATGTAGAAGTTATAGGCTAGACTGAGGTATGCTTCTAGTGAGTACAACCAACTAGTATTTGTTCTAGGTTTCCACCTCTAGTAATCATTCGTTTCTACGTTAACATGGTATCACGCTTAGGTTAGGATCCCCCCGCCTACCGCTTCCGCCCGTCGCGCCTCCTAGGCCCCGTCGCGCCCCCTAGGCCCCCCCCTGGGCCCCGTCGCGCTCGTTAGGCCCCGTCGCGCCCCCCCTGGGCCCCGTCGTGCCCGCTGGGCCCCGTCGCGCCTCCTAGGCCCCGTCGCGCTCCCCCTGGGCCCCGTCGCGCCCGCTGGGCCCCGTTGCGCCCCCTAGGCCCCGTCGCGCCCCCCATGGGCCCCGTCGAGCCCGCTGAGCCCCGTCGTGCCTCCTAGGCATCGTCGCGCCTCCTAGGCCCCGTCGCACCCGCTGGGCCCCTTCACGCTTCCAAGGCCCCGTCGCGCCTGCTAGGCCCCGTCGCGCCCCCCCTGGGCCCCGTCGCGCCCGTTAGGCCCCGTCGCGGCCCCCCTGGGCCCCGTCGTGCCCGCTGGTCCCCGTCGCGCCTCCTCGGCCCCGTCGCGCCCCCCCTGGGCCCCGTCGTGCCCGCTGGGCCCCGTCGCGCCCCTTAGGCCTCGTCGCGCCCGCTGGCCCCTGTCGCGCCTGCTGTTAGCGCTCGCCTGCCTGGCCTCCTAGTGCCGCTCGGCCTCCTCCTAGTGCCGCTCGGCCCCTTCCTAGCGCCGCCCGGCCTCTCCTCAGCGCTGCCCGGCCCCTCCTCGTGCCCGACCGGCCCCAGCAGCACCAGCCTGGCCCCTCCCAGCACCAGCCCGGCCCCAGAGCACCTGCCCGCCTCCCCTGCTCGGCCTGCCGTGTCCTCTCGGGCCCTGTGTCTTCTGCTCGCCTGCGCTGGGACGCCTAGCTGCTGCCCTACTGGAGAGTGCTGCCGCCGTGTCCCCGCGCCGCTGTGCTCCTGTGCCGCTGAGGAGCTGTGCTGCTGTGCCGCTGTGTCGCTGAGGAGCTGTGCCGCTGACCCTGCACGATGGCTGACTTTGTGCTCCGCCTGGACGCTGAGGGCCACGCGGTTGACTTCGCCGCCTGGCTCTCCGATCTCCGCCGCCAGCTTACAGGTCAGCGCCAGGATGGCCACTCTCTGGTTGTCCATGCTGATGGCTTGCTCCCCCGTCCCCCTGCACCTACTCCCCTCCCTGCTGACCCCTCCTCTGATGACCGTGAGGCTTTCTCTACTGCTGCGCTGGCCTGTGCGGTCTGGGACTCACGCGATGCAGTAGCTCAGGTTGCTATTAGTCACGCCCTCCCTGTGTCTGAGCGCTCGCGTTTTGCTACTGTTGAAACGGCCAAAGCTTATTTAGACGCCGTTATTGCTCGCTATTCCACCCCTGCCTCCGCTTCTGCTGGCCGCTTGCTCTTTCCGATGCTGTTCCCAGACCTGGCTGCCTTCCCTACTGTCGCAGACTTTGCCACTCATTTGCGTGCCCTAGAGACTCGCTATCGCACTGCCAGCACTGCTGCCCAGCTCACTGCTCTCCCCCCTCCTTTCTGCATGACGCTCTATTTTATCGCTATGCGCCTGCCAGACCGCCTCGCTAGTGCTCGCGACCACTTTCTTAGCCAGCACCCGGGTGACCTCACCCTGATCGCCTTTGTCGACACCCTCACTGAGATCGAGACTCGCCAGCGCACTATCGCTCAGTCGAGCGGTGCGCCGGCAGTCTCTATCTTTCACGGCTGTGCCCCATCCCAGTGCACGTTCACTGACGTTTCGGCTGCGGTCGCCACGGCGACCCCTCTTACCGAGACGGCTGCTGCTGTCCACCCGCAGCAGCGCTCGCGTCGCGGTGGCCGTGGCCGCCAGGGAGGTAGGGGTGGTGACGCAGGTGGTAGTGGTCGTGGTGGTGGTGACGGTAGTCCGCCTGAGGGGACTACCACCGGTGGGCAGGAGCAGCAGCCCCAGCAGCAGCAGGACCAGCCCCAGCCGCAGCCGCCGTCCCAGCAGCACCCGCCGCAGCCGTGGGCTCGTCTCCCGCCTGGTTGGCCCGGCACCTCCGGAGGCGGTGGCCGTGGTGGCGGCCCGCGCAGCTTGGCGTCTACCAGCGGCTCCAGTGCTGTGACCTGCCAGTACCAGCTTCAGACCGGGCCTCTCCGCGGCACTCTGTGCCGCCGCCCGCACCCGACCGCCCGCTGTTTCCGCCGCCTCGACGATCTTTTTCGTCGTCGCTTTGGCCCGGCCCCGGACCTCCCTGACTGGCACAGCCTACTCCGCCAGGGCGTGCCGATCTTTGAGTTAGACATGGATCAGATAGGTGCTGCTTTGCATGCTTTGTATGCTAACGCTTCTAGTGTTGCTGGATCTTACTACCCTGTGTACTCTAGTTTAGGTGTTTCACCCTTGTGTAGCTTAGCTTCCCCTGCTGCGACAGGCGTAGGACTGCCTAGGTTGCCTAGTCTAGTCGCTGCACCGGCTCCGTCCCCGGCCTCCGCCACTGCGTCGCTGTCCTTCACTCTCGACTCTGGTGCTTCTGCCTGCTTCTTCCGCGACCGTTCCACGCTCACGCCGCTTGCTGCACCTGCTGTTGTCTCTCTCGCTGACCCCTCTGCGGGTCCGGTCGTCGCGCGCAGTTCTACGTCCCTTCCTTGTCCGGCAGTTCCCTCGGGCTCCCTTACTGGCCTCCACGTTCCCTCGTTCTCCAGGAACCTGGTTGGTGTCGGCTGTCTCCAGGACCTCGGCGTCACCACCACGTTCCCCGGGCACGAGCGGTTCGCTGTCTGTTCTGAGGCTGTCTCAGGTTCCCCCCTTGCGACGTTCCCCCGGGACCCGGTGTCCGGTCTGTTTACCCTACACACCGCTTCCCCCCCGGTTGGTGCGTCCTCCCAGGTCGCTGCAGCTTGCTCGTGTCGGTCCCTCACTCACCCCTCCCTTCTCTGGCACCACCGCTTAGGTCACCCTGCTCTCCCGCGTCTGCGTCACATGTCCCAGCACGGTCTTGTCTTAGGTCTCCCCACGTCGCTCCCTGCCCTTCCTCCCTCGACTGCGCCACCGTGCACGCCTTGCGTCGAGGGTCGGCTCCGCCGTGCTCCTCACTCCTCCTCGCTGCGTCCTGCTACTGCCCCCCTTCAGACCCTGCACTTGGACGTTTGGGGCCCTGCCCCCGTCCCCGGACCGCGCGGTGAGCGCTACTTCCTTGTGCTCGTCGACGACTACACGCGCTACACCACGGTGTTTCCCCTGGAGCGGAAGGCCGACGTGCCCGACGTTCTTCTCCCGTGGGTTGTGGCTGCGCGTCTCCACCGCGGTCTCCCCGTGTTGTGTCTCCACTCCGACCGTGGCGGCGAGTTCGCCTCTGGTCGGCTTGGACAGTTCTGTCGTGCGGAGGGCATCACCCAGTCGTACACGTTGCCGGACTCGCCACAGCAGAATGGGGTTGCTGAGCGCCGCATCGGCTTGGTCATGGAGGTCGCCCGTACCTCCATGATCCATGCCGATGCCCCCCATTTTCTGTGGCCGTTCGCTGTTCGCTACGCGGCTCACCAGCTTAACCTGTGGCCACGCTCCCAGCGGCCGCAGGTTTCGCCGACCCTCCTTTGGACCGGGTCCCCCGGTGACGCGTCTGCGTTCCACGTCTGGGGCTGCCTTGCTCACGTTCGTGCCTCTGGCACGGACAAGCTCACTGCCCGCACTGTCCCCTGTGTCTTCCTCGGTTTCCCCCTGGACTCGTCTGACTGGCTTTTCTACCACCCGCCGTCTCACCGCTTCCTCCACTCTCGTGACGTCACCTTTGACGAGTCCGTCTCCTTCTACCGCCGCTTCCCTCACCGAGGTCTCCCAGTTGCCCCCCCCCTTTTCCTTGCTCCCTCTCCCCCGGTAGCCCCTGCCCCTCTCCCGCCTCGTCCTGCCCCGTCTGGTGTCTCCCACGTCACTCCCCTCCCGTCGGTTGTCCCCGTTGAGGAGTCTGCTGACTCTGGTGGTACCCCCGGTCCGTCCTTGCAGCGTCCCCCTTCCCCGGTGCCTCCGCCCCCACTGTCGCAGTCGCCGACCCCGCTGCCGCCGCCGTCGCCGTCGCCGCCGCAGCCGTCGCCGCTGTCGTCGCCGCCGCCGCCGCTGTCGCTGCCGCAGCCGTCGCCGCTGTCGCCGCCGCCGCAGCCGTTGCCGCCACTGCCGCCGCTGCTCTCGGCCCCTGGGGGTGCTGGTGTGGAGGAGGGTGTTCGTCCTGCGGCTTCTGGGGGTGCCGCTGGTGTTGGAGGGGGTTCTCGCTCTGGGGGTGTTGGTTCTGGGGGTGCTGCTGTTGAGTGTTCTGCCGACGGTCGTTCTGCCTCTGCTGGTCCGAGAGTTCCGGCCCAGCCGTCGTCGCCGCCGCAGCAGCCGTCGCCGCCGGTTTCCGCTCTCCGCCTGCTCGGCCTTCCCTCCCCGGACCGCGCGCCGGTGTCTCCCCCACCGCCTCCTGACCTTCCTGTCTACGGTCCTGTGTTCCCGCCGCCAGACTCGTCTCCGGCCCGTCTTCCTCCTCGTTCCCCTCCTGTGTCTCCTCCGCTGTCCCCTGACCCTACCCCTCCGTCTCACGTTTGGGCTCGCCGTCCCTCCCGTGCTCGTCCCGTCTCTCCTGTCCTGCCCACCCACCCTATGTTGCTCCGTTCCCACTCGTCTCGTCCTCCCCTCCTCCCGTCCCCTCCTCCCTCGTCCCTTGCTGTTGCACCTCCTCCGTTCTCTGACTACCTCCGTGCTGCTCGTCCCCTTGTCCCTCGGGTCCTTGCCTCTCTTGTTACCGACCCTGCTGTTCCTGTCTCGCGCCTTGACGCGCTTGTCGCTGCTGTCGCTGACTTCGCCTCTACCCGCCGCCTTGACTACGCTACCGCTCTGGTCTCTGACCCTGCCCGTCCTCTGTCCGTCGGGGGTGCTCCTGCCCTTGGCAGTGACGTCCTAGAGGACAGGCAGTACGAGCTGGCTTTCCTTTCCGAGGCTGCTCCCCATCTCTGCTCCATGCTGTTAGTCCCTGAGGGTGACCCAGACGCCTTCGACATCCCGACCCCTCGCACCTACGCTGAGGCCACCTCGGGACCTTGGGCCTCTCAGTGGATAGCTGCCATGGAGCAGGAGATGGCATCTTGGAGATCCACCGGCACTTACGTCGACGCAGTTCCCCCGCCTGGGGTGAACGTAGTCGATGGTCGGTGGCTCTTCAAGGTGAAGCGCCCTCCTGGAGAGCCGCCTGTCTTCAAGGCGCGCTACGTGGCCAGAGGTTTCAGTCAGCGCGAGGGGGTTGACTTCTTCCAGACCTTCGCCCCGACCCCGAAGATGACCACTCTTCGGGCGCTGCTACACGTAGCAGCACAGCGTGACTACGAGCTTCACTCCCTCGACTTCTCTACTGCCTTTCTTCAGGGCAGCCTACACGAGCAGGTCTACCTGCGCCGACCACAGGGCTTCACTGGTACCTTCCCTCCTGGGACCCAGTGGCTTCTCAGGCGCCCGGTCTACGGCCTGCGTCAGGCTCCCCGCGAGTGGCACGACACGCTACGTGCCACGTTAGCAGACCTGCAGTTCTTTCCGTCCTCTGCTGACCCTTCACTGTTTGTGCGTTCCGGCCAGACTCCGTTCTACATCCTTGTCTACGTAGACGACCTGGTCTTCGCTACTCCTGACAGGGACGCACTGGCCTCTGTGAAGGCTGAGCTGCTGAAGAGACACACCTGCACTGACCTTGGAGAGCTGCGTCGCTATCTTGGCCTGCAGATCTCTAGGGACAGAGCAGCACGCACCATCACTCTGACCCAGTCACACTTGGTGCGTCAGGTCCTTCAGAGGTTCGGTCTTCAGTTCTCCTCCGCACAGCCCACACCTCTACCCGTAGACCATGGGCTCTCTGCTCCCGTTCCTGAGGAGCCAGTAGAGCCCAGTGGCCCCTACGCAGAGCTGGTGGGTTGCCTCATGTACCTGATGACTTGCACTCGCCCAGATCTCGCATACCCTCTCAGCATCCTGGCTCGCTTTGTGGCTACAGGCAGACACCGACCTCAGCACTGGTCTGCCGCTAAGAGGGTTTTGCGTTATCTTGCTAGTACATCAGGCATGGGGTTAGTGCTAGGAGGACGCAGGCCAGTGGTCCTTACTGGGCACACAGACGCTTCTTGGGCAGACGACGCTGAGACGCTCAGGTCGTCGCAGGGCTACTGTTTCAGCCTTGGTTCGGGTGCTATCTCTTGGAGATCCACTCGCTCGTCGTCTGTGGCTCAGTCTAGCTGTGAGGCTGAGATCTACGCTGGTGCCATGGCGGCACAGGAGCTCCGCTGGCTGACCTTCTTGCTCACAGACTTAGGTGAGCGGCCTAGCTCTGCCCCGGTCCTGTACGCTGACAACAGGGCCATGATACTCCTGTGTCAGGAGCCTCGGCTTGAGGGCAGAGCGAAGCATATCCAGCTGCGGCACTTCCTCCTGCGCGAGCTACAGCAGCGCCGCCAGGCCCGCGTAGTTCACTTGGCCTCAGGTGCCAACACAGCTGATATCTTTACTAAGGCGCTTGCGCCTAAAGATCATCAGCGGCACTCAGGGCCCAAAATTGGTTTTAGGCCACTCTTTGAGATCAGAGTAGGAAAAAAAAAATGCCCTGACGGTCAGAGCTAAAAAAATTCTAAGTCTGATTTGGCAGGGTAAAAAAATTCGAAGTCTTTGCTTCAAGTGTAGAACTCTTTGCACCCTTTCTAGCCTTGGCCATTTAAGGAACATTTTACATGAATGAAGTGGGCTGCACTGAGGTGTGGAAAGAAGGGTGTAGCGGATTTGCGCGTGCTGGGGGAGATTGGGGGATGGGATGGGACGGAAAACGATTCTGGGGCGCGAGAGGGGAATCAGATTTACATGGGCGGCAGAGGGGCGGGAAAAAAACCATCTGCTCGTGATTGGTTGGGTGTCAGAAGGGCGTATACGACGTGACGTGTCTTGCTGTGGTGTGGAGGACTTAGCGAAAAAAAAAAAAAAGTAGCGGGGGTGTGGTTGGGAGGCATGTCTCTTGTGGGGGACTTAGCCATTTCTGGGTTGCGAGGGGGTGAGGGAGCTATGACTCTGGCTACGACTTAGCCGAAATTGCTGGCTTGCATGGTGCGTGGGGTGGGAGGAATGACTCTGGCTGCCAGGGACTTCGTCGAAATTTTTGGTTGCAGGGTGTTTTGGGGGAAATGTTTCTGGCCGCCAAGGACTTAGTCGGAATCTCGGAGTTTCGATACCAGGGTAGTTTTCAGGACGCCCTGAAGGGTCAGGGTTCGGGGCCCCGCAACCCTAGTTTCGGCAGGGTAATATTTTCGTAACACTTTTTGGATCAGGGTAATAAATTTCGTAAGTCTGATTTTTAAGACCAAATGAAAAAATGCCCTGAAAAATCAGGGCAATCAGGGCATTTTACCCGGCTAATTTGAGCCCTGGCGGCACTGTGTACAGCTTGGTCTTGTTCCTGTAGCTGCTCCCCTGTTAGGATCCTGATTGTGTACTCTCTATTATATATGCTTGTCAGACTGGCCTTGTGGCCTTACCTCCAGTGGCTGGACTAGTAGTGCCACCCTGGCTTGCTTCAGTTTTGGTTGTATTCTTGCTGACTGGTCTCCAGACCCCTGCCTCAGTGGTTGGACTAGTAGTGCCGCCCTGAGCTGTTTGCTTCTTGTTTAGTTTCACCCCTTGTCTAGCCTAGGGGGTGTGTCAACTTATACATATTATCTATGTAGAAGTTATAGGCTAGACTGAGGTATGCTTCTAGTGAGTACAACCAACTAGTATTTGTTCTAGGTTTCCACCTCTAGTAATCATTCGTTTCTACGTTAACAGATAGCGCATACCGCGCGTCGGTCCTGCATGCGACTGACATCATGATCGGTTTCCCTGACTCCGGCAAGTGGGTGACCTACTGTGGCCTGCCGGTGGAGCGGCGCGCGACTTAATCTCCAGCAGCTCGGGATGTGGAGTAGCAGCCTGACACACGAAGCTTCATCAGCTTGACATGAATATGAGTCCACAAGTTGGTGACTTGCGTTGTTCTGTTCTGAGTTGGTTTTGGTTTTCTCGCATCTCCTTGTCTGTGTTTTCGATTTTTATCGTGGTTGTTGTTGTGTGCTCTTGTCATGAATGAGACTTTTAGCGAGGGTTTGCTGATTTATGTTATTTTTACGGTGAAGATTAAGATATTTTAGGTGAAATATTTGTCGACCTTGAAATTCGACATTGATAAGCACGACAAAACTAGTGCAACATGCACTTTCCAGATGTGTTGCAGCATCCGACATGGTGCCCGCCTCTGAACAGTACACAACGGATAGGGGCCCTACATTCCGGGAATCGATAAGGTCATATTTGCCCCAAGCGTACGGGCCTAATCGGTAAGTGCAATTTCCAACTTTCATGGAGCTTGCGCTAATGGAATATGACCTGTACCGAGCTGAACCGCATTAACCCCCAAATTCAGGCCGAAACGTTTTGCCCGGGAGTCACTCTGCATTTTCCGGGCTAATGTCCCCGTGTTTTGAAATTTCTGGGGAACAGGCCCAGGCCGCGTGAAAACAATCTTCTTCCTTAGAGTAGAACAGGTGTATTCTGTGCCTCCATGTGGATTCCTAAACCTCACCTGGCACATGCCCTGCTCGCACCACTCTCACCTTTCAACCGCACCTCACTCACCTGGCTTGCTCCACCACGCACACACACCCTCCAGCCTTGCTCGCCCCACCCTCGCACCACTCGCGATTAGCGTTCTCTTGTGCGCCCATGGGCTACGCCCTCTCCGCACAACCAACTGCTAGTCGAGCTTGAGCCATGGCTATCGAGGCGTCCCACCAGGGCGAGCTGGATTTCGTTGCGGATAGGGTAAAGGCCCCGTTGTCTTCGAGTCGGCTTAAACATCCACTAGGGCGAGTTGGAACTTGGAACTCCTTGTGCGGAGGATAATGGCTCGGCTGTCAGGCCACGCGGGTCACCTAGGCGCGCCTGGCTCCCGCCGTGTGCCTGTAATGTCTTTAACGACGCTTCGCAAACTACCCAACCGGCCCGGGCGGAGAGCACCGGTTGGTTCCACTCTCGCCAGCCCCTCCCGCCAGCTCCGCGCGCCTGGTGCTCCCCTCGCGCCGGTTGCGCCGCGTCCACGTCATCATCCGAGCTGCGCTCCCCTACCCCCCGCTCCACGTCATATGAGTCGCTGGCGGCCGTTCGGGGTAGGAGAGGTTCCCCCCCGCCCCGCTCGATTAAACACCTACGTCGCTCGTCGGTGGAATCATTTGCGTCGCCAGCCGGACCGAAGACCCATTGACCATTGGCCATTAGGCTCGCGAGTCACGGTATCCAACCACGGACGGTATATATATTTAGATCGCTCCGCCAGGCTTTTTCGGAGCTAGAACCAAATTGGGACTGCTTGCACGCGCGTGAAGAGGCCAGTGTATTTCAGGCCAGCTCTGCTAACGGACATGGCTTCCTAGTGTCGCGGTGATTACGGCCTAACGCTTTGGACCAAGCCACGTGCAGACTACAGTTTGCATTATATCCAGCACCGGCTCGCTGCACTGCTCAGACCGCAGGCAGGCACCGAAGTGGCATCAACACCAACTAGTAGTCGTTCTCGAAGATGTCGGCGTACTACTGCTGCTGACGTGTCGTGCCGACGCGATTCGTCCTAACGCCTTCGACCGTCACAATCTGTACGAGCGAGCTCGCCCGGCCTCACGCGTCACGCGCAGCGAATCTTAGGAGATTTTTTCGTCGGTCCGCCTGAGGATACTTGGTGGCGCGACTCAAGACTTGTGGTGTAGAAGCGTCTTTCGAGCCGCGTTCACCTCGCCAGCCTCGTTATTCGCGTCTCGAGACTTATGGTGTAGCATCTGCCGCTACTGCAGCCTCATCAGCCGCGTGGCGGGACAGCGCACGAAATCCCTAAATATCGGAACCCGGAAGGCCGTTCGGATAGGCACGAGGCGGCGTATGGTTGTTGATCCTCTTGCGTAGCGCGAGCAGCAAGTCGAAAGACGGAGGATCGCGTTGCCCCACGCTTACTACCACTACAGCACGAAGGGTTCTTATCCCGCTCGAGTCGGTTTTCCAGTTTCCGGCAGAGGGGTTCTTTTCGCGAGTACCGATACCCGACTGCTGAAGGGTCTTGAAAGCGACTGCTTATACTTCGCGATGATAAGTTCTTAATTCGTACTCATAGTTCTAATTGACTAAACTCGTATTCTGTCTGCTAGGACCAGCGAACCTGAGGTTAAGTCCGTAACCACTGCTGCCAGTCTGTTTTTTTTTCCAAGAAGCTTTAGGAGCCGCTTAAAGCCCGCCTGGCATGTTCCTACGATGTGCTCTGGTTCAGTAACGCCAATCGAAGCCTTAGCTTATCCCGCCATGGCCGCCTCTCACCCGACTGCTCCTGTTCCTCCTCCTGACCTAACTTCGCCTCCATCTGCCGCCCAACTAACCAACCCTTTCCCTCCTGCTTACCTAACGAACCCTTCTATTCCCGCTGCTGCCGGCTCTCGCAATCGCCGCCATAGCTGGGATGCCGCCGACCCGACCAATCAGCACCGCCCGCCGCTTCCGCAGCAGGCGGAGAGCGCCGCGCAGGGGGCGCGCGCCGCCGCACAAGGGGGCAAGGGGGAAGGGGGAACGGCGCGGGCGGCGGGGTCCGCGGGGTCCGGGGGGCCGGCGGGTGCGGTGGCGGAGGCAGCGGAGAGAGGCGGGAGACGGCGCCGATTCGGGAGCTGGGATTTGACCGTGATGACCGCAGTCGCCGCCGCAGCTGCCGCCGGGAGTTACGCCGCGGATCAATCCCCAGTGGCGGCGCGCCACGTGGCAGCTTCCGAGAGGACGGCCGCGCCGCCAGAGGTGGATATGACGCGCGGGGAGTTCAAGAGCCGCTCGCGGCCGCCGTCAGCGCCGGCATCCCCGGGCCACGTGGCGGCGTCAGGAGGAGCCGCGGCAGCCGCGGCGGCCGCGGCACCGCCAATTGCAGCTTCGGCAGCCGCGGCGTCGACGGGGGGGGGAGAGGATGGGAGCGCGAGAGGACTGGTGGCGCCGCCAAACAGTCGCCGGCTGATCCCGAGCCGATTAATGTCGTCTGCCAAGCAGGTGGTCGGTGGGTTGGCGCTGCAGACTCGGGACTGTGCACCGGAACAGCTGATTAATCGCCTCCCCAGGGACCCTTCCCCGCCTTCGTCACTCGCCGCCAGGCCTGCCGCCCGCGTGGCCGCTAGTAGCGGCGCGGCTGGTAGCCCGGCTCGCGGCTTGCCGCCGCCGCCGCCGCCGCTTCCGCCACCCCCGCCACCGCTGCCGCCGGCGCCGCTGTTTAAGAGGCGCAGGCCGCCGTCGTTGGACCTGGATCGGCTGGGCATCAGCAGCGGCGCGGGTGCCGCCGCCCAAGCAGGCGCGGGTACCGTCGTCCCAGCGAGTGTTGGTCCTACTGCCGCCCAAGCATGTCATCTGGCCGCGAACGTCCGTGTTACTACTGAAGGGGTTGCTTATAACGCACCGTCTACTAACGTGGCATCTTCTAACGTGGCGCCGACCAACGTGACAACGTCCAACGTGGCACCCTCCAACGTGGACGATCAGTCCACGTGGAGCTCTCCTGGCGTCCCCTTATCACCCCTCGACACAAGAGAGAGACCCTCCTCTCAGCGCGTGTCCTCTCCCACCGACTATTGCGACTCGCCTGCTGCTCGCGGCGCGCCTACTAACGACGGAAATGATGGCAAGGATGGCAACGATTACGACGACACGTGCCAGAGCATGTCCGACGTGTCCCTCGGCGACGACACGTCATCCACGATCGCGAGTCGCGGCAACTCTCCAGGCGCCTCGGACCTTCCGCTGACCAACAGGGGGTCCAACGCGCCTGGCGCGTACCACTTCGAGTCGCCTCCTAGTCGCGCTTCGATTGGCGCGCCGAGCTCTACTAGCACCGCGTCTCACGCGAGCTCCGACCGCCGCGCTTCCCGCGGCGGCGAAGGCCTGGTCGCGGCGATTAGCAGCAGACCCGCGAGCGCGGCGTCCCGCGATTCACGCTACGCTGGGCAGCGTCGCGCTGATCGCGGCGGGTATGGCGGCGGCAGCGACGCCAGCAGCTACGGCAAAGGGCGCAGTGGTGGTGGTAGCCGTTGCGACCAGGAAAGTGCGGCGAAGCTTCTGGATCTGCGCGCCCTGCTGTGTCCACACTTCCGATTCTGCCCCAGCTGCGGGTACCAGCTCATGGAAAAGCCCACAGTGGAACGGGCTACAGTGGAGCGCTCGTTACAAGCACACGCGTTACGAGAACACCCTCCGCTACATGAACGCGAGCTGGCGAACCCTCCGCCGCCGCCGCCGCCGCCGCTGCCGCAGCAGCAGCAGCGGATGAGCCTGCAGCAGCACTGGAAGCAGCAGCAGCGGCAGCACGACCTTCGTTATAAGAACAGCCCGCCCCAGGTCCAGTCCCAGGTTTCTGGCGACGCTGCGAGACGGCTCGTGCGCGCCGGAGCAGAGAAGACGAAATCAGATCGAATCAGATCGGATCAGGAAGGGGAGGGGGAGGACGACGACGCGGGGAAAATGGCTCTGGTTGTTACGGTGGTTGGGGCAGATGGGAGGAGGAGACGGGCAGTGCTGGAAATTTTGGGGCAGGGTGAGGTGGTGCTGAAATCCGACGGAGGGGAGGAGAAAGTGGAGGAAGCCGGGCAGGTGGACGTGCCGCGAAAGGAAAAGCAAGTCGCGGGAGATGGGGAGAGGAGGGAAGGAAGGAGGGGAGAAGGGGGGAGGGGGGAAGGGGGGAGGGGTGAGAAGGAAAAGAGGAGGGATGGGGGGGAGCAGGGAGGGGGGAGGGGCGCGTGGAAGCAGAGCCCGCACGAAGCGCTGAAAGAAATGCGCGGCTCGCGGCTGGAGAGATTGAGGGATTTCGAGGCGCCCGTGGGGGAACTGGAGGGGCGAGGCGGAAGCCCGAGCCTGCAGAAAGGGAGGCTCGGGAACACGAACCTGAAGGGCGGGGTTCGGCGAACTGGCAGCATGGATTTGAATATCTACACCCTGACAACCCCAAGAAGAAAGGTTGATATGGATTATGAAGATTATTCTGATAAGGATGGTGCTGATGGTTATGATGGTGTGGGGTGGGAGGAGAGGGGGACGGAAAGAGACGAAAAGGCGGAGAGGGAGGAGGAGGGGGAGGGGGAGGGGAGGTTTGAGAGTCAGGCTTGGGTGACTTTTGGGGAGGCGGCAGAAGGGGGAGCAGAGAGGGCGGTGGAGAGGGGTGGTGAGTTTGGTGCGACGAGAGAGCAGGGAGTGGCTGTGATTGTTTGTGAGGGAGGGGAGGACAGTGATGCTTATGTGTGTGAGAAGGTCCAGCCAATCAATGTGAAGGGAGAGGCGAGGAGGCAGGGGATTCCTCAGGTGAATCTTCAGGTGAATATTCAGGTGCCTGGAGATTCCCCAGACGCAGACGCTGCGCTCACGGGCTCCTCACACAACCCTGCCAGCACCACCAGCACCAGGAGCACCAGCAGTGGCAGCGGCAACATCCGCACCAGCATCAGCAGCACCAGCAGCACCAGCACCAATACCAGCACTACCAGGAGCACCACAAGCAGCAGCACCACCACCGCCAATACCACCACCAGCACTACCAATGCCGCCAAGCCCACACATCCCCCACACTATCATGAGAGCCCCAAGCCCCTCCCCCTCCCCCCTCCCCCAACCCTCCACCGCCCTTCCCCAACCCCCCTTTCCCACCTGGACGCACCTCAAAACGCACCCGGAAATTCACCTCAGAACGCACCGCAGAATGCCCTCCGCCCGGCCCCCAGCCCCTCCACCCAGCTTGAGGCACCCCGGGGGGACGCATTCCGCCCCGCCCCCAGCCCGCGTACGCACCGCCGCATCTCCTCGTGGGCGGAGGGTGGGGGCGCCGGGCCCACAGCTTACGTGCTGCGCCGCCCGTACAGGGAGCTGGCGCTGGTGTACGAGGTGGGGGAGGAGGAGCTCGGGGTGGGGCAGTTCGGGGTCATCCGGTTGTGCGTGAGCCGTGCGACGGGGCTGCTGCTGGCTTGCAAGACCATCAGCAAGCAGCGAATCGAGGTGCGTGGTTGGTTTCTCTCCTGCTTACGCATCCTGGTGTATGAGGTATGAGGTGGGGAGCAGGGGAGGAGGAGCTGGGGGTGGGGCAGTTTGGTGTGATTCAACTCATTGTGAGCCGTGCGGGGGGGGGCGCTGCTGGCGTGCAAGAGCATCAGCAAGCAGCGAATCGAGGTGAGCAGAGGACGTGGAAGACGAGCGCAAGGAGGTGTCAATGCTGCAGCAGGTGAACGTCCCGATTCCCCTTCACCTCTTTCCTCTTCCCTTCCTTCAGTCAGCAGAGGACGCGGAAGACGAGCGCAAGGAGGTTTCAATGCTGCAGCAGGTGAAAGACAACGCTGCTCTTCCTGATTCCCCTGTTCCCCTCTGCTTGCTACCCTATTCCTCTCTTCCCTCCCCCCACGCACAGTCGGCCGAGGACGCAGAGGACGTGCGAAAAGAGGTGTCAATGCTGCAGCAGGTGAAGGGCCATCCGAGCATCATAGAAATCGAGGAAGCGGTGGAGGACTCGAGGCACATCCACATCGTCATGGAGCTCGCCAAGGGCGGTGACCTCTTCGACCGCATCAAGCAGCGCTGGAGCCGGGAAAAGGCGCGGTGGGGGGACGTGGGGAAGGCGTGGGGCAGAGACAGGGGCGCGGAGCGGAGAGTGGGGTTCTCGGAGGGCGAGGCGGCGGTGGTGATGGTGCGGGTGGTGGAGGCGCTGCTGTACTGCCACTCGCAGGGCATCGTGCACCGCGACGTGAAGCCGGAGAACATTCTGGTCATGGACCGCGAGGACGACACGTGTGTGAAGCTCATAGACTTTGGCGTTGCTGCGAGATTCCAGAATGGTACGTTAGGCTTGTGCACCGGGATGTTGAGGTGTTAGTGTCACTCGCAGGGGATCGTGCACCGGGACGTGAAGCCGGAAAACATTCTGCTCATGGACCCCGAGGATGACATGTGTGTGAAGCTGATAGACTTTGGTGTCGCTGCACGCTTCCAAAACGGGTATGTTAGTTTAGTGCAACTTGTGCAAGAGGTATTAGTGCCATTCCCAGGGCACTGCTCGCAGGGCATCGTGCACTGCGACGTGAAGCCGGAGAACATTTTGCTCATGGACCAGGAGGATGACATGTTCGTGAAGCTGATTGAATTTGGCGTTGCTGCACGCTTCCAAAATGGTATGTGCAGGTACGCATTGTTTTCCCCCAGGTGATCCCCTTTTTTTTATGTGTCTTTTCTGCAGGAACATTTCAACTCACATGCCTGCCTGAGTTCTGTCTCTCTTTTTCCTTCCCGTGTGCTCCATTTTCTGCCTCAAAACTGTGGCTCGTCCGTTGCCTCGCGCACCCTTTCCCTGTGCTCCCACAGGCACACCCCCCACTGAGTTTGTCGGCACGCCTACCACATCGCACCAGAGGTCCTCGCAGGCTCCTCTTGGCCCGAGGCCGACATCTGGAGTGCGGGAGTGGTGCGCTCTACACAATGCTCATGTTATTCCCTGTATGCGTTCTCTGTGTGCTTTCCCTGTGCCCCCCACAGGCTCGCCTCTCACTGAGTTTGTCGGCACGCCCTACTACATCGCCCCAGAGGTCCTTGCAGGCTCCTACGGGCCTGAGGCCGACATCTGGAGCGCAGGGGTGGTGCTCTACACGCTGCTCTGCGGGGCGCCGCCTTTCTTTGCCGACACCAACGAGGAGATTTTCGACGCGATCAAGGGCAACCCGGTGAAGTTTAAATCTGCGCGGTGGAAGAAAGTCGGTTCGGGGGCGAAGGATCTGCTGAAGGGCATGCTTGAGAAGGATCCGGAGAAGCGCCTGTCTGCTGTTGATGTTCTTGGTGAGCTATGTCATCCCCCCTTCCCCCTCTTTCCCTCACTCTCCCCCACCCTTTGTCTTGCACCCTCGCCCTTCCCATGTTCTCGTGCCCACTCTCCATCTCTGCCTTACGCGCTCCCTCCCTCCGTCCTTGTGCAAAGTTTCACCATACATGCACGCACAAGCACGTACTCACGTACCTACACACCCAGTGAGTTGTGAAGATGGTTTTCAAAACCCATCTGACCAATGTAGCTTTTCTACCCCCTGCACCCCCATATTATTCCGTTATGATTTTTTTCCAGGGCACCCATGGATACTAACCCATTCCAGACAGCATCTTCAACTATAACAGTAGCAGGCAAAAGATACCAGACAAAGTACATTATGTAATCATTCAACCCGTTGCTTGTGTGAACTTGATCTCTTGTATGTATGCTTTGCTGATATCTTCATTTTTTGTCCATCTCGATGCGCCCAATCATGATCACAACTATCCCTCTGGATGTAGTGTCTGAGCTAAATGCACTGGCTCTAGTGGATACCTCTCAAGCTTTCCAAGTTGTCATAGAGCTGCAAATGCTGGCTTTAAAGGAATTGCACAAGTGAGAAACCGTACAGCGGATATGCCATAAGATCTTTGACATTTTTGTCCAGATACTATCCTAACGTCCATAATTCGGTAGGATCCAACACGCTATACTCCGATCGTACGAAGTACAACTACTGTAGTGCGTGCGGTCAACGTCGCAAAATGCCCCATCTGCCAATGAAATTTCTGACGAGGCTCCTTGCGATTTGAGAGTGGCTGGACGAAAGTCGCAGATTATTTTCGCGAAATCCAATACCGCTATGGATGTCACTCAGTCGCAATAAACTGGGGTTGCAATCCAGATGGCGACCCAACGGCCAATAAAATATCGCCAGTTGGAAAATCAGCAAGCTGTACGCAGGCACGTGTACTGTGCAAACATTTTCATCCATTCTGTCTTACGATTACGGACCTATTCTAATCCTCATGTCAAGAGCATTCGAGGCGTTTTCCATTTTATAGAACCAATCACATAAATATTCAGGCTTCTCGTATTCAAATTATATTTTATATAATTGTAGGCTTGATAGTTGTGCTACTGCATCCTACTGTAGAAGGGATAACTCCCCTTCTTGTACCTGATTCTCTTCTAGTTCAAATTCTCTCCTCTCTCGACATTCTCGTCTACCTCCTAGCTAAACCTCGCCGCCATAGTCATGGCGTCCTAGCTATCCTACCTTCACGACATGGTAACAGAGCAGGCCGCCTGTCCCGGACCTGCTCATTACGCTTCCGCTGCGTACTTCCATGTTTGCCGTCGTCGCGACCTTCCTGCTGCCTGCCGCCGTGGCATCTTTTCCAAGATGTCGTGGCGGCCTTTGTATGGTGTCGTCCCAGCATCGACGAGCAGCCGCGGCATCGACGCCACGCTGTGGTGGCGTCGTCGTGGTGCCGCGGCTGTGTCGTTGGCCTGTTGCCGTCACGTATCACCTGGTGCGGCCGTCGCAGCACGCAGCCGTGGCGACGCCGTCAACGTCAGGCCGTGGCGGCATGACGGCGCCGTCGTGCTGACGTCGCGGCGTCGACGTCCCGATGCAGCGTCGAGGCCGCTCTTGGACGGTGCCGTCGGGCTGCAGCCGACCGTGCGACGCCGGTGACGCTGCCGCCGCCCACACGTCGCCATTCGCCCCTCCTCCCCGCCCCACCCCTTTTCCTTGCATCTCCTCTTCCTCCTGCCGCAGCTGCTGTCTTCGGCTCGGTCGCCGCCAGCCCGTGACACAACGCCGAGAGCCCTCAGCCGCCGCCTGTCCTCCTCGACGCAGCCGCCTTGAGCACGAGCTCCGCCGCTGTCGTCATTGAGGCCGCCCAGATGCGGCCAGCTGCCTCTCGTCCGGGGGTGTCATCGCCTAGCACGAGGGGTCGATACCCGGCTGCTCATGAGAATGAGGGTGTCTGGGGTTAGGGGGTGTGTGTGTGGGTTGAGTGGGCTTGCCACTACCAAGCCTAGGGGGTGTGTTCAAATTATATTTTATATAATTGTAGGGTTGATAGTTGTGCTACTGCATCCTACTGTAGAGGGGATAACTCCCCTTCTTGTACATGATTCTCTTCTAGTTCAAATTCTCTCCTCTCTCGACATTCTCGTCTACCTCCTAGCTAAACCTCGCCGCCATAGTCATGGCGTCCTAACTATCCTACCTTCACGACATCCCGCGTGACACGAACAGGTCCGTCCCGAATACGAAAACACGACCCTCGTTGCCTCAATCACCATTAACAATTGCACATTTGGAAAATGATTTTCTCAAGGGGGTCTTTTTTCGCTTTCGTAAAAACGTGTGGTTGGTTAAAGCCCAGGTCCCAGATTAGAAAAGTTAAATTGGCTCCACCCATCAAACTGGGGGCAGTTTGATGTAGGTTCGGATTGGTAACCCAAGCCACAACACCCTCCCCACAATATTCCACCAACCCAGCCTGCTGTGGTTTCGCAAACACAACCCACCTGCCAAAGGCTCAGGGCACGAGAGCTGCCCCACAAAGCCCCAGAGCAACTCGAGGTGGTTGGGGACAGCTAGTAGTGGAAATATGGGACTAGCCTAACCATAGAGTCAACATCAATCGCCGCACCAGCCACTAAACACAGACCTATCTTAGAAGAAGAGCCACAGAGTCGACGATGTGGGGCGTACGTAGCTAAGAGTGAGAGAGGAGAGGAGCTAAGAGTGAGAGAGGAGAGGAGAGAACGTGCGCGAAACACGTGGCGTGGCAAGACTGAAAGTTGGCGACCGCGCCGACGGTGGTTTATAGGTTAGGCGATGCGGCGAGGAAATGCTTTGCCGACGGTGACACTGGAAGCAATGGGTTCCAAATACGCATCTACAGTGGGCTAGGACAGGAGATGCGAGGAGCGGCGATGAGTTTATGCGAGGCATGCGAGGCGGAATGGCCAAGGGAAAAACGCCGGTGAGGGCGGATACACAACGCGCCGCATAGATGGATGTGCGCCAAGGAAAGAAGCTGGCGGAATGGTGTCGCGACAAAGGCCCCATCTGTAACGCATACTAAACCTACCTAGCGCAATTGGCGCGACCTAGCTAGGGCGCCATAGCGTGACCTGTGCTAGGTCGCAAGCATGAGAAGTTGTGCTAGGGAAGGATGGGTTGGGTGTACAAATGTGGTTAACCACTCAACCCAAGGCAAATGTGGTTTGGAAATTCCAACCCTTTATGTTGAGGTTTGGGAATTCCCAAGCCTACACATTGCCAACCAATGGCTGGATTTGCACCCAACCACAGATTGACAGTTGGTGTTACAACCAACTCAATCCAACATTTTCTTCCACACACTTGCTCTCAAATGGGTAGCAACCCAACCTAAAATGCCACCTAAGCAACTCAACTCTAGGAGCTCCTCCACCTTGTTGCCATGGAGGAGTTGGAGCTCCCCAAGGGGTCTAGGGAGGGGTTGAGCTTTCCCAAGCTCATTCTCCATTTCCCAAATCCAACAACCCAATTTGGAAATGGGATTTTCTCTAAGTCTTTGAGCTCTCCTCACAGCTTCCCCTACACAACTCTCTCAAGGACTTCTTCATTCAAGCCCCTCTTTTGAAAAGTTCACCAACAACCTCAAGGCTAGTCTAGGGATAAGCTAGGGTGATTTTGAGATTGGAGAGCACTCCTTGCTTGTAATCCCTACTATAATAGCCTTGGTTGTTACATTGGTATCTAGAGCAAAGGTTGATCTTGGCCTTGTGTGGCCATTTTTGCTTGCCTTATTTTTTTTTAGAGGATCCTAGATTATAGATCTAGAGGCTCCTTGAAGACTTGAAGAAATCCTCAAGACATTGAAAACTTATTCAAGCTCCATCAAAGCTTCTAACATCTCAAGAATTTGGAAGACTTTTTGAAGACTCTTCATCAAGATTTTGAAGATTCTCCATCAAAATCTTCAAGTATCTTCACCAACTCTTGAAGACTCTTCATCAAGATCTTGAAGTCTCTCCATCAAGACCTTCAAGCTTCTTCACCAACATTGAAGGACCTCCTTCCACATTGAAGACATTTCGAAGAGAGATTTATCTCTCTTGCCCACTGTTTGGTGGAAGACTCTTCTTACCTTTGGGTAGAGAGTGTCTTTTCAGATCTAAGGATTTGTTGAGGATCTACTCTTCATTGAGTAGATCTTGCTCTATCATTGATGTGATAGGGAGATTTTGCAACAAATTCATTCTCTGGAAATTTTGTCTTGGATTATTCTGTAAAGAGTAATCAAAATTTCTTGAAGATAACTGTCAGATCTGTTGAGTAACCTTGTTTCCTTAACCCATTTCATGGCTTCCAACCAAGAGATGGATGTCTCTCAGGGAAACATGCCTGTTTCAGGCAATGAGGGGGACAATGCTGCTGCTGAAATCGATCTCAACCAGGAGGATCTCATGGTTGACCTGGAGGTTAATGGAAGTGAAGCAGATATTGGTGCTGGTGCTGAAAATGCTGAAGATGCTGAGGAAGAAGACGAATCTGATGTTGCTGAAGGTGTCTTCAATGAGAGTCTTGCTGCCAAGTTCCAGACTCAACTCACTGAGCAGAACATCACCATTGTGGCGCAGCAGTGTCGCATCCAAGGCCTGGAGACCGATATTTTATAGATGAAGACTCTTATCCATGAGCTTCAGGCGGGGTTGTTGTTGGCTACAAAGGATAAGCTCACCAGCACCTCCCGCTTTATCTTGGACTTGCAGGACACCATCAAGCACGTGCATGCCCAGCTCAACCAGCAGTAGACCCAACTCACTCAGTTGCAGTCTCAGTACAGGGAGCTTCGGCGTGCCAACATCTACCATCCTGCTGCTGCACCTACTCGCGCTGCTACATCTACTAGCAACCCAGCTCCATCTGCTGCTCCTGCTGCAAAGCGCGCCCAACACCCTCCTCCTGCAGCCGCTACTGCTTTTGGCTCCCTGCCTACGTTCTTGTCTCGCTTTATCCATGGCAAGACCGACGTTGAGACGTGGCTTTCCATTGTGGCGGATTTTCTGTTCCTCCACAATGTGGGTAGCGCGGCTCGCGTGCTGGCTGCGACTCTTGCCTTGGATGATACTGCTAGCAAGCTTGTCTATGCTAGCAAGCATCAAGCTGAAGCTAATGGCCAGCCTTTTGGCTGGGAGGAGTTCAAAGCTGCAATGCTGCAAGCTTTCCTCATTCAGCCCCCTGCACTCGAGGTGCGTAGTCACCTGGAGAAAATCCAGTGCGACGACCGGCCTGTGCGCGAGTATGCAGAGGAGTTTGAGAAGACCCTTTCTCTGCTGAAAACCGCTCTCCCTGAGAGCGAGGTCATCCACCAGTTCTTTAAGGGACTCCCTGAACACATCAAGCGTATGCATGTTGTGAAAGGGGAGCACCAGTGGAAGACTTACAAGGAGTGTAAGGAACAGGTTACTGACACGGATGTGAATTTCCGTGCCTACCTGAACCTGAACAACACTTAGACTCAGCAGCCGCCTAGGGCCGAAGGCCCTAGCGGGGGTGGGAATAGGACCCAGGCCTCTAGGGGTCAGGGCCCCTGGAAGAGGCCCTACCAGCAGCGTGGGGAGTCCTCTGGGACCCAGATCAAGAAGGTCAATCCTGGGCCACCCAAGGACCCCCAGGATGCTGACAGGACCCCTGAAGGCTGCCGCATTTGTGGTAAGCCCAGCCACAAGGCATGGCAGTGCCGCTGGAAGAAGGCTGTCAAGAACTCTGGCAAGCCTAACTAGGGCAACAAGCCTGGTGGTCGTGGTCCTTCGGGTCCGAAGGATTTTCATAAGCCCAACTAGGGGGTGGGTACCTGGTTGGTGAACTAGATCGAGCGGATGAGGCTTATGTCCTATGTGATGAGGATTTATTAAAGCTTGAGAAACTTGCTGCATGCAAAATCTCTTGTTTGTTTGCCTCTTCTTTTAATGAAAACTCTATTTTTAAACCTCGATCATACCCACTGGAAAATATTTCAATTGAATCCTTAAGAGATAAGTTTTCAATTATCTCTTGTCCATTGAATATGTTGCCTGCTATCGTGGATATGGTGGATCGTTGTATCCAAGAGCACCCCCTTACGTCATTTGGGTTGGTGACTCGAATGGTGAAAGGAAAATTATTTCATCGATTCCATGAATGGCATGTGCTGGCAACATGGGAAAAGGTCACCACGTGTGGTGGACCAACTCCAAATCAGTTGGACGTGCACACAACAAGTTTCGGGTCTATTACCGGCCCCCTAAACTTGTGGTAGCTTGCTGTTGTCGGGACGAGTTAATGGGGACCATGCAAGGATTCTTGTCAATACGGGTGCATCTGTTTCCCTTGTTGATAAAACATGGGTCACTGCACACAACGTCCTCATTTAAGGACCGTCTTGTCCCATTTTCCTGGGTGACAACCATGTCATTCCAAGTATAGGACGGGAAAATATCGACATCTACATTCAGGAGTATGGCGAATCCATTCGCGCATATGTCCTACCCCTCTTATCAGGTGTAGACCTAATCCTTGGTATGGATTGGTTGCGAGCCAATGAAGTCATTCTTGATTTTCAGCATAACTTTGTCTCATTCGAAAAGAATGGAAAGCCAGTCTAGTGGCAAGTCGCTGGCACTTCATCCACTGTGGATCAAGCATCTGAACGTCCCGGTGAATCCTTTGCTTTGGCCAACCAATTTAGACATTTTATGAAGTCAGCTGATACTCTTTTCGTGGTCTAGCTTGAAAATGTTGAAAACCCCCAGCCAGCAATTGAGGATTTTCCGCCTCAAATGCAAATCTTGGCAGACAAATTCAAGGAAGTGTTTGAAGCCATCCCTGATGGACTTCCGCCTGACCGCGCGGTGGGTCATACCATCCCTATTGAACCCGGAAAGGTTCCACCCTTTTGACCTCTGTATCACCTCATTCCAGCTGAGTACGAGGAGGCTGTGCAACAGATCAAGGAATACCTAAAAAAAGGATGGATTGAACCTAGTGCATCCCCTTATGCAGCACCAATCTTGTTTGTTAACAAAAAGGTCGGAGGATTACGCATGTGCGTAGATTATCGTGCCTTAAATAAGATTACTGTCAAGAACAGATATCCTCTCCCAAGGATAGAGGATCTGTTTGACCAACTCCAAGGAGCTCAGTGGTTCTGTGCATTGGACATGGCTAAAGGGTATCACCAGCTGCGCATTACCGAGGAAGATGTTCCTAAAACGGCTTTTCGAACGTCTTTTGGTCAGTTCCAATGGCGTGTGTTAAGTTTTGGCTTGACGAATGCCCCCGCATCGTTCCAGAGAGCAATGAACGATGTGTTTCGGGAGGCAATCAGCCAATTTGTCTTGGTGTACTTGGACGATATCCTTGTTTACTCTAAGACAGAGAAAGAACATACGCAACACCTTAAATGGGTGTTAGGAAAATTGCGAGAGCATAAGTTCTATGCCCGATTGTAGAAGTGTCACTTCTACAAGCGCGAGCTAGAATATCTTGGTCACATTGTGGGCAACGATGACCTAAAGGTTGATCCAAAGAAAGTGTCGGCAGTCCAGCAGTGGCCAGTTCCACAAGATGTGGGCAAGGTCAGATCACTTCTGGGACTCGCAAATTACTTTCGGCGATTCTTGGATAATTATTCCTCTGTCGTCGCTCCACTTACGGCACTCACTCGCAAGAGGAGTGCATGGCAGTGGACAGACCAATGCCAAAAGGCATTTGACGAGGTTAAAACCATGTTGACCAATGCTCCGGTGCTGGCTTTGCCAGACCCATCTAAACCCTACGAGGTGGTCACAGATGCCTTGACCGTAGGGATTGGAGCAGTGCTCTTGCAGGAGGGACGTCCTATGGCATTTGAGAGTAGAAAGCTCTCCCCGGTAGAGCAGCGCTATACAACTTCTGAACAAGAATTTTTGGTCGTTGTACACACGCTACGAACATGGCGTTGTTATTTGGAAGGTGTCGATTTCGTGGTCACAACCGACCACTGCCCGGACACCTATTTCGCCACCCCAAGCCACACTCACTCGCCGTCAAGCTCGATGGGCTGGACTCCTAAGCGGGTTCACCTATGATATTCGATATCGAGCAGGTTCGATGAACATGGCTGATCCCCTCAGCAGACAGCCGATTGGGACAGCAACGGGTGTTGCCGAGCATGAACATGCAGCGGTATTTGCCGCGTGTTACAGAATTCTTGCCTCAGCACGAGTGAGTGAGATCACCTTCAGTGGTTTTATGAAACGCATACGTAGAGGGTATACCATTGATCCTTGGTTTCAGAACCCACAAAATACGAAGGGTCTCTTGTGGGAGCATGAGCTCTGGTGGCGTGGAAAAGAGATTGTAGTACCGCATGTGGGTAACCTGCGGAATGATATCTTGAGGGAAGTGCATGCCACTAAGTACGGGGGACACCTGGGTGTCAAGAAAACCCGGTGGGCCCTCAATGACGTATACTGGTGGCCGGGATTGGGCATAGAGGCCCAGCATTTTGTGACACACTGTGACACGTGTGCACGGAACAAGCCAAGCACACAAAAGCCCGGTGGTTTGCTTCAACCACTCGAGATCCCCGCTGAACCTTGGGAGAGTGTGTCGCTGCATTTCATCACCGATCTCCCCAAGACACGCGATGGTCATACGGCGATATTGGTTTTTGTCGATCGCCTGACCAAAATGGTGCACTTCGTGCCCACAAAAACTGACGTCTCTGCGGAGGATACGGCGAAGTTGTTTGTGACGCACGTCTTCCGTCTACACGGTTTGCCTCGTGTCTTGGTGTCTGACCGAGACCCGCGCTTCACAAGCCGGTTCTGGCAAGAGGTTATACGGACACTAGGAATGAAACTCAAGATGTCGTCTGCGTTCCATCCACAGACGGATGGACAGACAGAGCGGACAAACCGCACCCTTGAGCAAATGCTTCGTTCTTTCATCAGCCCAACACAGGACGATTGGGATGAATTGTTGCCAATAGTGGAATTTGCTGTTAAAGCGAGAGGTTATAATAGTGACCCCTCTTTCTAGTTCAGCCCAACTAGAAACGACCCTTGGGCGAATATTTTGTTTCGCGCCGGGCAGCAGCCCGGATTTTTTACCTTGCCTTAGGCCACGAAATTGAATTGCACCTGCGACGGGAATGATATCGTGACAAATCGTACGACCACCGGCATGCGCAGACAACAATTTCGACCAATCGGCAACCAGCTTTGGTTCAGCAAGAGTAATGAACCCTGGTCCAACTTGAAATTCAAGTTGGGCCCACTTGGTTCAACTTGTGGGCAGTGGGGGTTGTGCGACTGGTGGCGCGATATTTGCGACTTGAGTCTGTTCGCGCCAAGTGCTGCTCATGCCACATTTCCCACCAAACGAAACAGGGGTCCCCGCCAACCAATCAAGTAATCGCTCATGCTCGCGCAGTTTCCCCTACTCGCATGTCTCGACAGTGAACCCCTCTCCCCCAACCTATTTGTCCCTTAGTCGCTACGACGAACTTCTGGGCCCTTTCAAGTTGGACCCGCCTTCATTATTTTTACCACTCGCTTTAACAATTCTGTGCACGAAAGCACTCATGAAAAACCCTTTGTCCTGAATTATGGTCGGCATCCCACAACCCCTGCGACGCACGGGATTCAGAGTCTGAAAATCCCAGCTGCAAAGGACTTTCTTGGTAAGCAACAGACGGCCTTGAAATCCGCTCGTCATTGGTTGCAACTTGCCCAGCAGAGGCAAAAGTCTTACGCTGACATGAAACACCGGGAAGTCGCTTATGCAGTTGGCGACAAAGTTTTATTGAGTACGAAAAACATTCGTCTCAAGATCCCTGGAGCACGGAAGTTGTTCCCTCGTTGGATTGGGCCCTTCGAGGTGATCAAGCGGGTTGGTGAGGTCGCTTATAAACTTAAGCTACCTGAGACGTTGCAGATTCACCCTGTCTTCCACGCGTCTCTGCTGAATAAGTATTTTGCTGAAGGCAAGTACTTACCACCACCAACCATCGTCCTCGAGGAGGAACTCTATTATGAAGTCGAACGTGTGCTCACGCGCCGAGATCGACAACGCGGCCGCAAGACAGTTCGTGAGTTCCTAATTCAGTGGAAAGGCTATGGGACTGAACACAACTCTTGGGAGCCTAAGGAACACTTGACCGAGACAGCGGGTCAAGCTTATCTGGAAGACCTGGCTCGACGAGCAGGCCCACAACCAGTGGACGGGGTTGATCCTGGTTGTAATGTGGTGTGCCGTGCTCGTAGCACTCGCCTAATGAAGCCCTCTAAGGCAACGTGGACGTTGCCACGTAGAGGGGGAGGAGTGTAACACATACTAAACCTACCTAGCGCAATTAGCGCGACCTAGCTAGAGCGCCATAGCGTGACATGTGCTAGGTCGCAAGCATGAGAAAGTTGTGCTAGGGAAGGATGGGTTGGGTGTACAAATGTGGTTAACCACTCAACCCAAGGCAAATGTGGTTTGGAAATTCCAACCCTTTATGTTGAGGTTTGGGAATTCCCAAGCCTACACATTGCCAACCAATGGTTGGATTTGCAACCAACCACATATTGACAGTTGGTGTTACAACCAACTCAATCCAACATTTTCTTCCACACACTTGCTCTCAAATGGGTAGCAACCCAACCTAAAATGCCACCTAAGCAACTCAACTCTAGGAGCTCCTCCACCTTGTTGCCATGGAGGAGTTGGAGCTCCCCAAGGGGTCTAGGGAGGGGTTGAGCTTTCCCAAGCTCATTCTCCATTTCCCAAATCCAACAACCCAATTTGGAAATGGGATTTTCTCTAAGTCTTTGAGCTCTCCTCACAGCTTCCCCTACACAACTCTCTCAAGGACTTCTTCATTCAAGCCCCTCTTTTGAAGACTTCACCAACAACCTCAAGGCTAGTCTGGGGATAAGCTAGGGTGATTTTGAGATTGGAGAGCACTCCTTGCTGGTAATCCCTACTATAATAGCCTTTGTTGTTACACCATCGGAGACGACGCACGGAATGTGATGTGAGGGGTGATGGGGACGCCACAGGGGAAGGGGACGCGACACGGGGAGGGGACGTGAGGGGGGGAGGGGACGCGACAGGGGGAGGGGACGCAACGGGGGTAGAGGACGCGACGGGGGGAGGGTGTCACAGGATCGAATGTGTCGAGGAAAGGTTGCTCAATGTTCCACTATCAATCAGTACAAGGTGCTTTTATACTTCCAGAATACATCAGGTAACCAGGTTTATCCTATCCAAAGGGAATAGACCCTTCTAGAAATAGAATCACCCTGCGTATAGCCACGCGAGGCTATTGGCTTTAAGGGATTACGGCAGGATTACGCTAGATATAGCGCGCCAGTACATCCCGAGCCTGGTCGGTGATATAATCATAATAATAGGATAAACCAAAGGATAATGGAAAAGGAGGAATAGGAAACCAAATGAGATGAGATAAAGACCAAATGAATGAGGATAAAAAGAGGAATGAAATAGAAAGGAAATATGGAAAGGGGAAAATAGTGTAACGGGGTCGTACTCTCACACTTCCCCCCCTCAAAGCTGGGTGGTAGACGTAACACCCTGCTTGACAAGGTAGTCGCGAAGAGGACGACGGGCGTTACCCATGTCGAGTTCACAGACGAAGCCTTAGAAGTATCATAACCCTTCCAGCAAAGAAGAAGCTCCAGAGTGCCAGTCTGACGATGACGGTGTCCGAGCACGTAGTTGTCACATGGCGTGGATGAACACCGGCGGCGACGGTGGTTGGCATTTGGTGTAGAGCGTGTTTGGTCTTGATAGGGTTTAAGAAGCTGGTATGGAAGGCGGTATGGATCTTCTAAGTGGCTGGTAGGCGGAAGCGGAAGTGGACTGAAGTGACGATGATAGACCCGCAGAAGCAAGGTTGAAGCTTGGATGGAAGTTGGCTGATGTCGAGATTATGGTGTGGATGACTGTAGTGATAAGGGGTCAAGTGCTTGTGCTGATGTTGGATGTCCAAGAGGGCGCTTGTGTGGTCGATGTACAAGATGGTGGACGATGGCGATGAAATCGGAAGCCAGTTGGACTGTGGCTGGTATGGTTAGCTGTTGTGGTGTGATCGGGTGGCGTCCGTAACAGACGAAGTACAGCGTCTGTCCAGTAGCGGCGTCAGGAGCATACTTGTAGGCAAACTCCAGGACGGGCAGATGCAAGTCGGAGTTGGAGATGTGAATGGTTGGAACAGTGTGCTGTAACGTGCAGATGAGTGGCTATGTTGTCCGATCCGTGCATGCTGTTACCCGCATCTGGTCCACGTGTGAAGATCACCAAGTGTTGGTGGTATGGCTGTCATAGTACTGCTTCTGTAGCAGTGTTGTATCCGTTACATGCAGCTTCTGTCGAATGATGGTCCATGCCGTAGTGTTGTCGCGAGTCGTACCCACTGGGCATCGGAGTGCTGCGGATTGGAGAGCAGAATCACGAGTAGTAACTCTATCCACCACGCGATCTGCTAATCACACTGCCTTGAGTACAACAGCACATGCCAAGTGCTGCTCAGCGTATCCCTTGTGTTCAGAACCATGCGAGGGGTTGGAACCATAAACGCAGAGCTGGTAACTTCCAAAATCGGCGCCAAGTAGTTTCCCTCGGTGGTTGCTCAAGCAAGGAATCTCAGCTGCGTAGATATCCCATGGTGATGGGTTAGGATATCTGGGAATATTCGGGGTATCCCCCAGTAATCCTCTCCCATTTCCAAATGAGTATTGCTGACAGCCAATCCAGTATGACCTTATGCACGTCCAGTTTAGCACGGAGGCCATCGGTAGGCATCGGTGTCTGGCGCACATATTGGGATAGGTCTTCTGGTGCCATCATGCGTTGTCTGTTGCTGTCCTTGAAGTAGCATTGATGTCGAAGATGTCTCAGCTACCCAGCATCAGTGTTGAAGTCTGCTCCATTTCGGCAAACAGGGGTGTTGTTGGAGATACGCGGAGTCCACTATCCGGAGTGGCGTCGGCGCTCCATTTCACGCCTATCTGCTTTCGTGGAGTTGGTGCTGCTGATGGATTGGTTGTGATGCAGGTTTTATGACTTTAAGGAAAGCCATAGGCCATGAGGACTTGTATAACGGTAGAGTACCGCGGTCCTCCCATCCCCATAAGAGCAAATATCTGATGCTCTTGAGGGTATATGGCATTGCCATATTGTTTCCTCGCATAGTGGTATCTCCTTCCCACTAGCTGGAAATCATAGTACTGTGCCTGGCCGGGACTTAACGACCCACTGGAATATAATCCAGCATTATCTCCATTGAGCGGAGAATCATTCATCAGGGTTTGGTTGTGACTGTTGTGTCGAGTCTTCTGCTGTGGCGGCGGCGGCGGTTGCGACGTCGGCGACGGCGGCAGCTGCTACAGAGAATTCTCTCAACTCGTACTAGTTGAAGGAGAATCCATCAACTCCCTCTTCCCAGTGGAGTGTTCCTGATGGGTGTAACAGGCGTAACTACCAGGAACACGTGCACATTAGTACACATGTGTTGTTCCATTGCTGCCGGTGATTGTTTCATTTGAGGGTGTGAAGAGAAATTTGCTTCTCCCCTCGATGTATCCACGGGTAGCAATTCCTGGTATGCTCATCCGTGCCTCCGATGTACGGTCGGTAGAGCGCGTGATCGTGTTGTAGTAGTCCGCATCTCCCTCATTTGTTGACACCTCGTGTTGCTTGACGTTCTCCTGCATCGTCGAAGTTACGCTGATGCTTGTAACGCTTCGGCTTCTGGTAGAATCGCCTCCAATGCATGTGCCGTAGGGTCGCTAGTGAGCGAGTACTTGCCGGATTAGAGGTTAATTACTCCTCAATCTGTCAAGCATCGTGACGTGCACGGAATTTTCTTCCACACAGGTCATTAACACCTGGAATCGCGACGCATGATTGGTGTGTCGCCTCGTGAGGTCGATGTTGAGACTGCTCCAATCAATCACCTCGGATGGCTGAGATTCTTGATGAAAATGAATCGTTCAGCTCCTGTTACGAAGTAGTGTCTCGCTGGCCTTGACGAGACGGGTTCACTGCGTCAGCGTTGCGTGCGAAATCTGCTCCTTCGCAGCAACTTGAACTTCGGAGCATTGCAAGAGAAAACGGCTACTTCTCTGCAATCCCATAACTTGTCGATCAATTTGTATGAAAAAGTGTCTCGTGGATGGAGAACATGTCTTCACGCAGCTCCATTGTTTTTCCTGGGTGAAGATCCTGTCGTGTTGATGTCGATTCATTTTTAACGGAGATGACCTCGTCAAAATAATTCGATCGTTATCGATACCTGTCAGAAGATGCGTCGATTGTGCAGTCGCTGGTCACGAATGTTGTCTCCATGATGATGATTTCCCATAGTGTAGTCTCTGCTGCATTCGTGCCGTTGATTCCGCACCGATCCGACGATCCACGTTCTCCTGTCATTTTTCTGCTTGCAGATTTTACCAAGTAGGTAATACTCTGGCAGATTTCTGACTCCGCAGATGATTTGCGCGCCAAATTCGTCACCGAATGAAGAAATTCGAATCTGGTTGTCCAGATGATGTCAGCGGTGTCGAAAGCGGCTGATTTCTTGTTCTGCACGTCAATCTCCCTTTGTGCAGAAGTCGCGCTCCATCTCGTCCGTTGCAGTAGACGTCGATCCGACGGTCCAAAATCCAAGCGATCTGAGGAGCCTCTTGAGTCGCGTTCAGCAGCTTTCGGTGCACGGGTTGGTTCGTTTCCTGCAGCAATTCTCAGTCGTCGATGTCGGCTGTCGAACGATCGGACGTCCCGAAGAACTTCGCGGCTTGCGAGGTCCCGTTCCCATTCGCGCTGAAACTCGAACTCTCTCAGCAGGATTTCGTTTTCGCCTCGGTTGATCTGAAGCGTCGAATCTCCATCGGACGGATGTCGTCGGTCGAACCTCCGCAGAGTTCCGCGCAACTCCAATCGTTGTCGCGAACTGCGAACTTCTCCGAATGTCGCAGGGAGTGTTCCGCCGGAACAGACGCGCTCGCCAGGTCGAGGCCGTTTGCCCCCGCGAAAAATCGGCACCGTCGATGCAGTCCATCGAACGGTTGGCGAGGCATCTCGCCTTCGAAGGGGACCCCAGGTGCAACTGCGAGAGGTGAGTCGAAACTTAAATGAAAGTGCATTGTACTTACAGGAATTGAAGTTTCGACTCCATCCTCCGCGTGCTCCTGGGGGCCCAGCGGTTAAGCGTTGAGCTGAACCCTTGGCTCTGAGTACCAAGTGTCACAGGATCGAATGTGTCGAGGAAAGGTTGCTCAATGTTCCACTATCAATCAGTACAAGGTGCTTTTATACTTCCAGAATACATCAGGTAACCAGGTTTATCCTATCCAAAGGGAATAGACCCTTCTAGAAATAGAATCACCCTGCGTATAGCCACGCGAGGCTATTGGCTTTAAGGGATTACGGCAGGATTACGCTAGATATAGCGCGCCAGTACATCCCGAGCCTGGTCGGTGATATAATCATAATAATAGGATAAACCAAAGGATAATGGAAAAGGAGGAATAGGAAACCAAATGAGATGAGATAAAGACCAAATGAATGAGGATAAAAAGAGGAATGAAATAGAAAGGAAATATGGAAAGGGGAAAATAGTGTAACGGGGTCGTACTCTCACAGAGGGGACACGATGGGGGGAGGAGACGCGACAAGAGATAGGACGCGTGTGAGAGGGTGCGCCATCGAATAGAGGGTAGAAAAGGAGGAGAGTTGTGGCGGCGGGCAGCGAGACTGCAGTGGGATAGGTGAGGCGAGTCTATTAGGGTACGCGACGAGAATAGTTGAGGCGACTGTCATAATCACAATAGGCTCAGATGTGCCTAAAATGAGAGAAACTGTGCACTGTCAGAATTCCGTTAGACAGATTCAAATATTGATGCCGATCTGATCTGTGCCTCAAACGGTGATCTGTACATTGAATCTAGAGCGCGTTGCTGTCGCCTATTAGCAGCAAGTTGAATCATAAAATTTCATGAAGATTTGACGACGCTATGGCGGTTTGACTGGCAGGAGGTACAGCAGCCACTATAGTCTTAGGAGTACAAACTTAGCAAGAAGAGTTCGAGGTAGGGATGGTTCCCAGCCTCTACATACCCCAAGAGCTGAGGTACAAGTTGGTGGTACACCACCACAGAGTCTCCAACCATGAGGAGACTCGAAACAAACCCAACAAGGGGCTACACCAAGTGAAATGTAACACTACTTGAAGTAGCATTACTATTTTCACTATTTTAATATTTATCCACGTCCCTTGGGCTTGAAATCTTGAGCTCTTGGTCTTGGTTCCGCAAGATCAATTCTTCTTGAGATGATGAGGGCTTGCTGCACACACCTGCGATGAGATGGACACTTCACACTCGACAAAATAGAGAAAGCACATGCGACGCGCAAACGACGACTTGACATGCAAGTTGTGAAAACTCGCTAATGTCTTGACCGACACAAACCACATTGTGATACACCATTCAAACACACACACAAGCACTAGATAGCAATGACATAGACTCACAAGTCATTCCATGCCATGCATGCACACACACAGACAAGGACGACAAGCCGAGTGCAAGCCATAGGGTTGCACCAACAAACTCCCCCTCAGATTGTTGTCCTTAGAATCTGCTCCCCTTAGTTCAGAGCCATCCCAGCAAGCTTGCAACACTTCCAATGCTGCTGCTCAACCAGCCTCTTGGTCATCATATCAGCAGGCTGCGCCGTCGTCTTCACTTAGTGCAACTCCACTTCACCCGCGGTTACCATGCTCCTCACCCAATGCCACTTCACCTTCATGTGCTTGGTAAGGCCATGAAGAACGGGGTTTTTAGCCAAAGCAATAGCACCCTGGCTATCACAGTAGAGTGGGGTAGGTCCTTGCTGCTCCTCCCCCAATTCAGCTAGCAAACGCCGCTGCCACACAACCTCTCTTATGGCACGGAAGAGTGCCATTTTTTCGGACTCCACCGAGCTCAATGCTTGGTCCACTTGTTTCTTGCTCTCCCAAGCTGTTGGTCCTCCACCAACATAGCAGATGAAGCCTCCCACACTTGTCATGTCCTCTGGTTCTGATGCCCAAGATGCATCAGAGAAGGCGGTGAGAAAGAGCCTCCCGTGTTCGACTCCATCCGTACCCTTTTGACGCCTTTGTGCCGCCGCGGAGTATTGCAGTCCAACAGTTGCTGTTTGGCCAAGGTACTTGGCCACCCTCTCTCCAGCTGCTACCTATTCTTCATTAGGGCATTGGACAACCCTAGCCAGCTGCCCGGTAGCAAAGGCTGCATCCGACCTTGTGTGAACGGCCGCATACATGAGGCTGCCCTCCAAGGAGTGAAAACGACGCCTCTCCTCTTCACCAACCCTTTCCTCCGCTGGTCCTTTCACACACTTGAACCCTGAGGGAAGAGGAGTAGCCACACATGACCTTCACTCTTCCCAAAGTTTGCAGCCAAGGCCTCCAAGTACTTCTTTTGATGCATTCGCATCCACCGCTTCTCCACATCTCGCTCAATGTGAAGCCCAAGGTAGTAGTTGACGTCACCAAGGGTCTTGCACTTGAACTTGTCTTGAAGCTTCAGCATCACCTCCTTCACAAGGTCAGAGGAGGGTGAGAATATGAGGATGTCATCCACATAAACCACCATGAATCTCCTCTGCCCCCCCTCGCCAAGCATGAACAAGGATTGATCGGCCGTTGAGGGAGTGAAGCCGATCGCCTCCAAGACTTCCCGTAGCTTGATGTACCATTGCCTAGGGGCTTGCTTGAGGCCATAGAGTGCTTTCTTCAGCTTCCACACTCTGCCACTCCCATCATTGTACCCCTCTGGCTGCTCCATGTAAGTCTCTTCCTCCAAAACTCCGTTGAGGAAGGCCGTTACAATATCAATTTGCTTAACCACCCATCCTTTGATGGCCGCCGCGGCCAAGAGAGTTCGAAGGGTTGTACCCTTAACCACAGGGGCATATACTTCATTGTAGTCATTTTTCTCCTGTTGCTGGTATCCCTTGGCTACAAGTCTGCTCTTGTAACGCTCGAGGTTGCCGTCGGCGTCGGTCTTGCGCTTGAAGATCCACTTGGAAGAGATCGCCTTCCGCCCCGTAGGTAGATTCACCAAGTCAAATGTGTCGTTCTCTATGATGCTCCCCATTTCTTCATCTGAGGCCTTCTTCCACTCCTTCCCATTGGGGCCCTCCCAAGCCTCCTTGGGATTTGTAGGCTCCCCCGGCATCTCCACTGGAGAGAAGAAGGCAAAAGCGCACTCCTCGCTTTCATCTTCCGGATCATTGCCTAGCATGAGAGCCGAACCGGTCAAGGTCGAGTTGGCTGGTCCTCCAAGCCGTTCATAGCTCAACCTTTTGGGGGGCTGAGTCTTCCTTCTCCCCCTTCCTTCCTCCTCTGCTGCAGGGACTTGGATGCTCTCATGGCATTGCTGCAAATCAAGTCGGTTCCCGTGAGCACTTGTAGCACGAGGCGGAAGTGACAGTGCACGCTCATCACCTTGCTGCACCTCCTCCTCTTCTCCCCCATTCATTTGAGGAGATTGCCTTGTGATTGTGCTGCTGCTACTTAGCTCCAAGGGCAGCTCCACATGCTCCAAGCCGGTACTCTTCACCTCTCCAAGCCGCACACCAATCTTCGCTTGGTTCTCCGCCTTCCACTCCTTGTACGGTAAGTTCTCCATGAACTTGCAATCTCTGCTCACCAAGAACTTCTTGGTAAATGGGTCCCAAAGAAGCCATCCCTTGCTGTTTTGAGCCATGCCCAGGTGCACGGCCCATGTTGCCTTGGCATCAAGCTTGTTGTGCCGAAGTTTCTTAGGCACAAGTGCCATGCACATGCACCCGAACACCCGAAGCATATCCACCTTCGGATTCCTTCCAATCCACTCCACATAGGGCACCCATTTGTCTTCTCCCACATGAGTCAAGGCCCTGTTCTTGGCCACACAAGCATGCCGCACCGCATCCGGCCAAAAGTAATTGGGAAGACCGGCTTCAATGAGAAGTCCCCGAGCCGTCTCCGTGAGTGTCCGATTCGCACTCTCGGTGATGCCGTTCATTGCAGGAGAGTAGGGCATGGTAAGAGAGTGTCTTATGCCTTGCTTCTTCAGCCAAGTTGAGAAGTCCTTGCTCAGGAACTCTCCCCCACGGTCTGTGCGAATCGCCGTCACAAGCCGGTCTTGTTGCCGTTCCACCATCGGCAACCAATCGGTCTTCACCATCTCAGCTACATCACTCTTCTTGGGCAGCACATACACCCAGGTCATGCGAGTGTAGACATCCATAATGGTGAGGAAGTATTCAGCTCCAGCAGCTCCACGCTTCAAGGGGCCCACCACATCCATCACCACCTCATCAAGTGGTGCCTTCGCCGTTGTCTCCGAGCTATGGAACGGGTAGCGGGTGAACTTGGCTTGCATGCATGTTGGACAGCCAAGCACCTCATTGGGCTCCCCCTTGACACGTATCCCACTGACCATCTCTTGCTTAACTATCTGCTGCAAAATGGGCAATGCCACATGCCCCATTCGCCGATGCAAGGTCAGCCAATCACACTCTTCCGTAGCGGAAGTCGGGTTGAAGAAACCGGCACTCGCAATTGTGCCCCACAAGCTCTCTCCTTGCTCCTTTCTCCTCCTCATTTCCACCACCATTGGCTGCTGCACCACTCTCCTTGGGTTCACACGCCTTGCTGGTCTCCCCAAGATTGCACTCCTTCGAGTCACTCTTGGTGTCACTTTGCTTTCCGTGATCACCGCCACCAACCGCTTCACTCTTGGTGCTGACGCTTGCTGCCACTTGCCTCTCTTTAGGCATAGGGACCACTAGGATTTGTCATATCTCATTGTAGATGTCCCTGTCCTCATGAAGGTCCTAAAGCTTCCGCTCTCCAAGCCTCGCGGTATAGGTTTTGGATCCCTTGGAAGATGTGTCCATGCCGGCCTTTTGCAAACGCCGCACGGAAATCAGGTTGGCTGCAAGGTTGGGCACCCAAAGCACGTTCTTGAGGCCCACCATCTTCCCATCAGCACCCTTGAAAATGGCCTTGCCCATGCATTTCACCTCTACTCGCTGCCCCAAAGCCGATGTAACATGCTTCACCGGCGACGGTTCGAGCTCGGTGAGCAAGTCCGCACGAGGTGTCATGCTATAGGTGGCGCCGCTGTCGATCACCCAAAAGTCCAGAGAGTGAAGGGTGACCTTTCCCACAGTAACTGGCTCCTCAAAGCCTTCCACAGCTCCCGCTGCTACTGCCGCTTGCATGGAGACAAAGAAGAATTGGCCCGGGTATCGATCTTCACTCGGGCCCGTCTCGTAGTCTCCACCTTTCATGCTTGCCGCTTTGCTTCCATGACCACCACGACCTCCACGACCTCTGCCTCTTCCTCCCCTTGCTCCTCTGCCCTCTTGGCCTTGAGAAGAGGTCCATCCATCAGGCAATCTGAAGCAATCTCTCCACATGTGGCCGGTCTTGTGGCAAAAGTGGCATTCGCCATCAAATCAACCGCGCCCACGCCCATAGCCATTATTGTTGTTGTTGCTGCCATATCCTCCATTACCACGGCCTCCATTGAAGTTACTGCTGCCAAATCTTCCTCCTCGCCCTCTGCCCCTTCCACGGCCGTGCCCACGGCCCATGCTTGCAACTCCGGCACCATTGGGACCCGCCAATTCGCGACGGCGGAAATCTTCTTGCAAGATTTCCCGCTTCACATCTTCGAGCGAGAGGCGGGGCAGATCTCGATTTAGGTTGATGATGAGCGAGGACCATGAGTCTGGAAGTAAGGCCAGAAACTTGGTCTTCTTTTGAAGGTCACTGTAGTTCAGCTCAGCTCCTTCGAGTCGTGTCAACAAGTCGAAGAATTTCTGCACTCCTTCCTCCACCGGTTCGTCTTCGTCAATTCTAAGTGCCGCCATTTGCCGCTCCAAGACCACAGCCACCGCCACTGTTGCAGGAGCGTGTACACCCTTGAGAGCAGCCCATGCCTTTGGTCCCTTTGCTGGTTCACGCTGAAAAGGCTTGATGTGGCAGATTTGGCTGCTCCCCAACGCTTGCCCAAGTAGAAGATAGCCTTGTGCGCTCTTCCGCACCCACAGGCTCTTCTCCGGGTCGTTCACGGGGCGCTTCTCCGTTCCTTCCATCATCTCCAGCAGATCATAGTGGTCAAAGATGTTCTCCATCTTGAAGGGCCACTCAGCAAAGTTGTCACCGTTGAACCTGTCAAGGCCAAACACTCTAGGCTCATCCCTAGAGGGGCCAAGGCTAGGTTGCACGGGAGCAATGGGTGGATCTTGGTGTTGGCCTTGTACTTGGGCGTGTTCTTTGCCTCCAGCACCTCTGCCAACTGCTTCCCCAGATCTAGGCATGGTCGAAATGGCTCCAAGGGGCTCTGATACCACTTGTTATAAACACAATAGGCTCAGATGTGCCTAAAATGAGAGAAACTGTGCACAGTCAGAATTCCGTTAGACAGAAACAAATATTGATGCTGATCTGATCTGTGCTTTAAACGGTGATCTGTAAATTGTATCTAGAGCGCGTTGCTGTCGCCTATCAGCAGCAAGTTGAATCATAAAATTCCATGAAGATTTGACGACGCTATGGCGGTTTGACTGGCAGGAGGTACAGCAGCCACTATAGTCTTAGGAGTACAAACTTAGCAAGAAGAGTTCGAGGTAGGGATGGTTCCCAGCCTCTACATACCCCAAGAGCCGAGGTGAAAGTTGGTGGTACGCCTCCACAGAGTCCCCAACCATGAGGAGACTCGAAACAAATCCAACAAGGGGCTACACCAAGTGAAATGTAACACTACTTGAAGTAGCATTACTACTTTCACTATTTTAATATTTATCCACGTCCCTTGGGCTTGAAATCTTGAGCTCTTGGTCTTGGTTCCGCAAGATCAATTCTTCTTGAGATGATAAGGGCTTGCTGCACACACCTGCGATGAGATGGACACTTCACACTCGACAAAATAGAGAAAGCACATGCGACGCGCAAACGACGACTTGACATGCGAGTTGTGAAAACTCGCTAATGTCTTGACCGACACAAACCACATTGTGATACACCCTTCAAACACACACACAAGCACTAGATAGCAATGACATAGACTCACAAGTCATTCCATGCCATGCATGCACACACACAAACAAGGATGACAAGCCGAGTGCAAGCCATAGGGTTGCACCAACAGCGACTATAACTTAGTAGGCGACGAGTATAGGTGAGGACGAGAGGTGAGGAGGAGAGGTGAGGCGGAGAGGTGAGGGGGAGAGGGGAGGACCAGAGGTGGGGAGGAGAGGTGAGGCGGAGAGGCGAGGAGGTGAGGGGAGGATGAGAGGTGGGGAGGAGAGGTGAGGCGGAGAGGCGAGGAGGAGAGGGGAGGAGGAGAGGTGAGGCGGAGAGGTGAGGCGGAGAGGCGAGGAGGAGAGGGGAGGATCAGAGGTGGGGAGGAGAGGTGAGGCGGAGAGGCGAGGAGGAGAGGGGAGGAGGAGAGGTGAGGCGGAGTGGCGAGGAGGAGAGGGGGAGGATCAGAGGTGGGGAGGAGAGGTGAGGTGGAGAGGCGAGGAGGAGAGGGGAGGAGGAGAGGTGAGGCAGAGTGGCGAGGAGGAGAGGGGAGGATCAGAGGTGGGGAGGAGAGGTGAGGCGGAGAGGAGAGGAGGAGAGGGGAGGATCAGAAATGGGGAGGAGAGGTGAGGCGGAGAGGAGAGGAAGAGAGGGGAGGAGAGGTGAGGCGGTGTGGCAAGGAGGAGAGGGGATGATCAGAGGTGGGGAGGAGAGATGAGGCGGAGAGGCGAGGAGGAGAGGGGAGGATCAGAGGTGGGGAGGAGAGGTGAGGCGGAGAGGCGAGGAGGAGAGGGGAGGAGGAGAGGTGAGGCTGAGTGGGGAGGAGGAGAGGGGAGGATCAGAGGTGGGGAGGAGAGGTGAGGTGGAGAGGCGAGGAGGAGAGGGGAGAATCAGAGGTGGGGAGGAGAGGTGAGGCGGAGAGGCGAGGAGAAGAGGGGAGGAGGAGAGGTGAGGTGGAGTGACGAGGAGGAGAGGTGAGGCGGAGTGGCGAGGAGGAGAGGGGAGGAGAGGTGAGGCGGGGAGGCGAGGAGGAGAGGGGAGGAGGAGCGGTGAGGCGGAGTGGCGAGGAGGAGAGGGGAGGATCAGAGGTGGGGAGGAGAGGTGAGGCGGAGAGGCGAGGAGAAGAGGGGAGGATCAGAGGTGGGGAGGAGAGGTGAGGCGGAGAGGCGAGGAGGAGAGGGGAGGAGGAGAGGTGAGGCGGAGTGGCGAGGAGGAGAGGGGAGGATCAGAGGTGGGGAGGAGAGGTGAGGAGGAGAGGCAAGGAGGAGAGGGGAGGATGAGAGGTGGGGAGGAGAGGCGAGGCGGAGAGGCGAGGAGGAGAGGGGAGGATCAGAGGTGGGAAGGAGAGGTGAGGCGGAGAGGCGAGGTGGAGAGGGGAGGATCAGAGGTGGGGAGGAGAGGTGAGGCGGAGAGGCGAGGAGGAGAGGGGAGGATCAGAGGTGGGGAGGAGAGGTGAGGCGGAGAGGCGAGGAGGAGTGGAAGGAGGAGAGGTGAGGCGGAGTGGCGAGGAGGAGAGGGGAGGATCAGAGGTGGGGAGGAGAGGTGAGGAGGAGAGGCAAGGAGGAGAGGGGAGGATGAGAGGTGGGGAGGAGAGGTGAGGCGGAGAGGCGAGGAGGAGAGGGGAGGAGAGGTGAGGCGGTGTGGCAAGGAGGAGAGGGGATGATCAGAGGTGGGGAGGAGAGATGAGGCGGAGAGGCGAGGAGGAGAGGGGAGGATCAGAGGTGGGGAGGAGAGGTGAGGCGGAGAGGCGAGGAGGAGAGGGGAGGATGAGAGGTGGGGAGGAGAGGTGAGGCGGAGAGGTGAGGAGGAGAGGGGAGGAGGAGCGGTGAGGCGGAGTGGCGAGGAGGAGAGGGGAGGATCAGAGGTGGGGAGGAGAGGTGAGGCGGAGAGGCGAGGAGAAGAGGGGAGGATCAGAGGTGGGGAGGAGAGGTGAGGCGGAGAGGCGAGGAGGAGAGGGGAGGAGGAGAGGTGAGGCGGAGTGGCGAGGAGGAGAGGGGAGGATCAGAGGTGGGGAGGAGAGGTGAGGAGGAGAGGCAAGGAGGAGAGGGGAGGATGAGAGGTGGGGAGGAGAGGTGAGGCGGAGAGGCGAGGAGGAGAGGGGAGGATCAGAGGTGGGGAGGAGAGGTGAGGCGGAGAGGCGAGGAGGAGAGGGGAGGATCAGAGGTGGGGAGGAGAGGTGAGGCGGAGAGGCGAGGAGGAGAGGGGAGGATCAGAGGTGGGGAGGAGAGGTGAGGCGGAGAGGCGAGGAGGAGAGGGGAGGATCAGAGGTGGGGAGGAGTGGTGAGGCGGAGAGGCGAGGAGGAGAGGGGAGGAGGAGACGTGAGGCGGAGTGGCGAGGAGGAGAGGGGAGGATCAGAGGTGGGGAGGAGAGGTTAGGCGGAGAGGCGAGGAGGAGAGGGGAGGATCAGAGGTGGGGAGGAGAGGTGAGGCGGAGAGGCGAGGAGGAGAGGGGAGGATAAGAGGTGGGGAGGAGAGGTGAGGCGGAGAGGCGAGGAGGAGTGGGGAGGAGGAGAGGTGAGGCGGAGTGGCGAGGAGGAGAGGGGAGGATCAGAGGTGGGGAGGAGAGGTTAGGCGGAGAGGCAAGGAGGAGAGGGGAGGATCAGAGGTTGGGTGGAGAGGTGAGGCGGAGAGGCGAGGAGGAGAGGGGAGGATCAGAGGTGGGGAGGAGAGGTGAGGCGGAGAGGCGAGGAGGAGTGGGGAGGAGGAGAGGTGAGGCGGAGTGGCGAGGAGGAGAGGGGAGGATCAGAGGTGGGGAGGAGAGGTGAGGCGGAGAGGCGAGGAGGAGAGGGGAGGAGAGGTGAGGCGGTGTGGAGAGGAGGAGAGGGGATGATCAGAGGTGGGGAGGAGAGATGAGGCGGAGAGGCGAGGAGGAGAGGGGAGGATCAGAGGTGGGGAGGAGAGGTGAGGCGGAGAGGCGAGGAGGAGAGGGGAGGAGGAGAGGTGAGGCGGAGTGGGGAGGAGGAGAGGGGAGGATCAGAGGTGGGGAGGAGAGGTGAGGCGGAGAGGCGAGGAGGAGAGGGGAGGATCAGAGTTGGGGAGGAGAGGTGAGGCGGAGAGGCGAGGAGAAGAGGGGAGGAGGAGAGGTGAGGTGGAGAGACGAGGAGGAGAGGTGATGCGGAGTGGCGAGGAGGAGAGGGGAGGATCAGAGGTGGGGAGGAGAGGTGAGGCGGGGAGGCGAGGAGGAGAGGGGAGGAGGAGAGGTGAGGCGGAGTGGCGAGGAAGAGAGGGGAGGATCAGAGGTGGGGAGGAGAGGTGAGGCGGAGAGGCGAGGAAGAGAGGGGAGGATGAGAGGTGGGGAGGAGAGGTGAGGCGGAGAGGCGAGGAGGAGAGGGGAGGATAAGAGGTGGGGAGGAGAGGTGAGGCGGAGAGGCGAGGAGGAGTGGGGAGGAGGAGAGGTGAGGCGGAGTGGCGAGGAGGAGAGGGGAGGATCAGAGGTGGGGAGGAGAGGTTAGGCGGAGAGGCAAGGAGGAGAGGGGAGGATCAGAGGTTGGGTGGAGAGGTGAGGCGGAGAGGCGAGGAGGAGAGGGGAGGATCAGAGGTGGGGAGGAGAGGTGAGGCGGAGAGGCGAGGAGGAGTGGGGAGGAGGAGAGGTGAGGCGGAGTGGCGAGGAGGAGAGGGGAGGATCAGAGGTGGGGAGGAGAGGTGAGGCGGAGAGGCGAGGAGGAGAGGGGAGGAGAGGTGAGGCGGTGTGGAGAGGAGGAGAGGGGATGATCAGAGGTGGGGAGGAGAGATGAGGCGGAGAGGCGAGGAGGAGAGGGGAGGATCAGAGATGGGGAGGAGAGGTGAGGCGGAGAGGCGAGGAGGAGAGGGGAGGAGGAGAGGTGAGGCGGAGTGGGGAGGAGGAGAGGGGAGGATCAGAGGTGGGGAGGAGAGGTGAGGCGGAGAGGCGAGGAGGAGAGGGGAGGATCAGAGTTGGGGAGGAGAGGTGAGGCGGAGAGGCGAGGAGAAGAGGGGAGGAGGAGAGGTGAGGTGGAGAGACGAGGAGGAGAGGTGATGCGGAGTGGCGAGGAGGAGAGGGGAGGATCAGAGGTGGGGAGGAGAGGTGAGGCGGGGAGGCGAGGAGGAGAGGGGAGGAGGAGAGGTGAGGCGGAGTGGCGACGAAGAGAGGGGAGGATCAGAGGTGGGGAGGAGAGGTGAGGCGGAGAGGCGAGGAAGAGAGGGGAGGATGAGAGGTGGGGAGGAGAGGTGAGGCGGAGAGGCGAGGAGGAGAGGGGAGGATCAGAGGTGGGGAGGAGAGGTGAGGCGGAGAGGTGAGGAGGAGAGGGGAGGAGGAGCGGTGAGGCGGAGTGGCGAGGAGGAGAGGGGAGGATCAGAGGTGGGGAGGAGAGGTGAGGCGGAGAGGCGAGGAGAAGAGGGGAGGATCAGAGGTGGGGAGGAGAGGTGAGGCGGAGAGGCGAGGAGGAGAGGGGAGGAGGAGAGGTGAGGCGGAGTGGCGAGGAGGAGAGGGGAGGATCAGAGGTGGGGAGGAGAGGTGAGGAGGAGAGGCAAGGAGGAGAGGGGAGGATGAGAGGTGGGGAGGAGAGGTGAGGCGGAGAGGCGAGGAGGAGAGGGGAGGATCAGAGGTGGGGAGGAGAGGTGAGGCGGAGAGGCGAGGAGGAGAGGGGAGGATCAGAGGTGGGGAGGAGTGGTGAGGCGGAGAGGCAAGGAGGAGAGGGGAGGAGGAGAGGTGAGGCGGAGTGGCGATGAGGAGAGGGAGGATCAGAGGTGGGGAGGAGAGGTGAGGCGGAGAGGCGAGGAGGAGAGGGGAGGATGAGAGGTGGGGAGGAGAGGTGAGGCGGAGAGGCGAGGAGGAGAGGGGAGGATCAGAGGTGGGGAGGAGAGGTGAGGCGGAGAGGCGAGGAGGAGAGGGGAGGATCAGAGGTGGGGAGGAGAGGTGAGGCGGAGAGGCGAGGAGGAGAGGGGAGGAGAGGTGAGGCGGTGTGGAGAGGAGGAGAGGGGATGATCAGAGGTGGGGAGGAGAGATGAGGCGGAGAGGCGAGGAGGAGAGGGGAGAATCAGAGGTGGGGAGGAGAGGTGAGGCGGAGAGGCGAGGAGGAGAGGGGAGGAGGAGAGGTGAGGCGGAGTGGGGAGGAGGAGAGGGGAGGATCAGAGGTGGGGAGGAGAGGTGAGGCGGAGAGGCGAGGAGGAGAGGGGAGGATCAGAGGTGGGGAGGAGAGGTGAGGCGGAGAGGCGAGGAGAAGAGGGGAGGAGGAGAGGTGAGGTGGAGTGACGAGGAGGAGAGGTGATGCGGAGTGGCGAGGAGGAGAGGGGAGGATCAGAGGTGGGGAGGAGAGGTGAGGCGGGGAGGCGAGGAGGAGAGGGGAGGAGGAGAGGTGAGGCGGAGTGGCGAGGAGGAGAGGGGAGGATCAGAGGTGGGGAGGAGAGGTGAGGAGGAGAGGCAAGGAGGAGAGGGGAGGATGAGAGGTGGGGAGGAGAGGTGAGGCGGAGAGGCGAGGAGGAGAGGGGAGGATCAGAGGTGGGGAGGAGAGGTGAGGCGGAGAGGCGAGGAGGAGAGGGGAGGATCAGAGGTGGGGAGGAGTGGTGAGGCGGAGAGGCAAGGAGGAGAGGGGAGGAGGAGAGGTGAGGCGGAGTGGCGATGAGGAGAGGGGAGGATCAGAGGTGGGGAGGAGAGGTGAGGCGGAGAGGCGAGGAGGAGAGGGGAGGATGAGAGGTGGGGAGGAGAGGTGAGGCGGAGAGGCGAGGAGGAGAGGGGAGGATCAGAGGTGGGGAGGAGAGGTGAGGCGGAGAGGCGAGGAGGAGAGGGGAGGATCAGAGGTGGGGAGGAGAGGTGAGGCGGAGAGGCGAGGAGGAGAGGGGAGGAGAGGTGAGGCGGTGTGGAGAGGAGGAGAGGGGATGATCAGAGGTGGGGAGGAGAGATGAGGCGGAGAGGCGAGGAGGAGAGGGGAGAATCAGAGGTGGGGAGGAGAGGTGAGGCGGAGAGGCGAGGAGGAGAGGGGAGGAGGAGAGGTGAGGCGGAGTGGGGAGGAGGAGAGGGGAGGATCAGAGGTGGGGAGGAGAGGTGAGGCGGAGAGGCGAGGAGGAGAGGGGAGGATCAGAGGTGGGGAGGAGAGGTGAGGCGGAGAGGCGAGGAGAAGAGGGGAGGAGGAGAGGTGAGGTGGAGTGACGAGGAGGAGAGGTGATGCGGAGTGGCGAGGAGGAGAGGGGAGGATCAGAGGTGGGGAGGAGAGGTGAGGCGGGGAGGCGAGGAGGAGAGGGGAGGAGGAGAGGTGAGGCGGAGTGGCGAGGAAGAGAGGGGAGGATCAGAGGTGGGGAGGAGAGGTGAGGCGGAGAGGCGAGGAAGAGAGGGGAGGATGAGAGGTGGGGAGGAGAGGTGAGGCGGAGAGGCGAGGAGGAGAGGGGAGGATCAGAGGTGGGGAGGAGAGGTGAGGCGGAGAGGTGAGGAGGAGAGGGGAGGAGGAGCGGTGAGGCGGAGTGGCGAGGAGGAGAGGGGAGGATCAGAGGTGGGGAGGAGAGGTGAGGCGGAGAGGCGAGGAGAAGAGGGGAGGATGAGAGGTGGGGAGGAGAGGTGAGGCGGAGAGGCGAGGAGGAGAGGGGAGGAGGAGAGGTGAGGCGGAGTGGCGAGGAGGAGAGGGGAGGATCAGAGGTGGGGAGGAGAGGTGAGGAGGAGAGGCAAGGAGGAGAGGGGAGGATGAGAGGTGGGGAGGAGAGGTGAGGCGGAGAGGCGAGGAGGAGAGGGGAGGATCAGAGGTGGGGAGGAGAGGTGAGGCGGAGAGGCGAGGAGGAGAGGGGAGGATCAGAGGTGGGGAGGAGTGGTGAGGCGGAGAGGCAAGGAGGAGAGGGGAGGAGGAGAGGTGAGGCGGAGTGGCGATGAGGAGAGGGGAGGATCAGAGGTGGGGAGGAGAGGTGAGGCGGAGAGGCGAGGAGGAGAAGGGGAGGATGAGAGGTGGGGAGTAGAGGTGAGGCGGAGAGGCGAGGAGGAGAGGGGAGGATCAGAGGTGGGGAGGAGAGGTGAGGCGGAGAGGCGAGGAGGAGAGGGGAGGATCAGAGGTGGGGAGGAGTGGTGAGGCGGAGAGGCGAGGAGGAGAGGGGAGGATCAGAGGTGGGGAGGAGAGGTGAGGCGGGGAGGCGAGGAGGAGAGGGGAGGAGGAGAGGTGAGGCGGAGTGGCGAGGAAGAGAGGGGAGGATCAGAGGTGGGGAGGAGAGGTGAGGCGGAGAGGCGAGGAGGAGTGGGGAGGAGGAGAGGTGAGGCGGAGTGGCGAGGAGGAGAGGGGAGGATCAGAGGTGGGGAGGAGAGGTGAGGCGGAGAGGCGAGGAGGAGAGGGGAGGAGAGGTGAGGCGGTGTGGCAAGGAGGAGAGGGGATGATCAGAGGTGGGGAGGAGAGATGAGGCGGAGAGGCGAGGAGGAGAGGGGAGGATCAGACGTGGGGAGGAGAGGTGAGGCGGAGAGGCGAGGAGGAGAGGGGAGGAGGAGAGGTGAGGCGGAGTGGGGAGGAGGAGAGGGGAGGATCAGAGGTGGGGAGGAGGTGTGTGGCGGAGAGGCGAGGAGGAGAGGGGAGGATCAGAGGTGGGGAGGAGAGGTGAGGCGGAGAGGCGAGGAGAAGAGGGGAGGTGGAGAGGTGAGGTGGAGTGACGAGGAGGAGAGGTGATGCGGAGTGGCGAGGAGGAGAGGGGAGGATCAGAGGTGGGGAGGAGAGGTGAGGCGGGGAGGCGAGGAGGAGAGGGGAGGAGGAGAGGTGAGGCGGAGTGGCGAGGAAGAGAGGGGAGGATCAGAGGTGGTGAGGAGAGGTGAGGCGGAGAGGCGAGGAAGAGAGGGGAGGATCAGAGGTGGGGAGGAGAGGTGAGGCGGAGAGGCGAGGAGGAGAGGGGAGGATCAGAGGTGGGGAGGAGAGGTGAGGCGGAGAGGTGAGGAGGAGAGGGGAGGAGGAGCGGTGAGGCGGAGTGGCGAGGAGGAGAGGGGAGGATCAGAGGTGGGGAGGAGAGGTGAGGCGGAGAGGCGAGGAGAAGAGGGGAGGATGAGAGGTGGGGAGGAGAGGTGAGGCGGAGAGGCGAGGAGGAGAGGGGAGGAGGAGAGGTGAGGCGGAGTGGCGAGGAGGAGAGGGGAGGATCAGAGGTGGGGAGGAGAGGTGAGGAGGAGAGGCAAGGAGGAGAGGGGAGGATGAGAGGTGGGGAGGAGAGGTGAGGCGGAGAGGCGAGGAGGAGAGGGGAGGATCAGAGGTGGGGAGGAGAGGTGAGGCGGAGAGGCGAGGAGGAGAGGGGAGGATCTGAGGTGGGGAGGAGTGGTGAGGTGGAGAGGCAAGGAGGAGAGGGGAGGAGGAGAGGTGAGGCGGAGTTGCGATGAGGAGAGGGGAGGATCAGAGGTGGGAAGGAGAGGTGAGGCGGAGAGGCGAGGAGGAGAGGGGAGGATGAGAGGTGGGGAGGAGAGGTGAGGCGGAGAGGCGAGGTGGAGAGGGGAGGATCAGAGGTGGGGAGGAGAGGTGATGTGGAGAGGCGAGGAGGAGAGGGGAGGATCAGAGGTGGGGAGGAGAGGTGAGGCGGAGAGGTGAGGCGGAGAGGTGAGGAGGAGAGGGGAGGATCAGAGGTGAGGAGGGGAGGCGAGGCAGAGACGCGAGGAGGAGAGGTGAGGCGGAGAGGCGAGGCAGAGGAGGCGAGGCGGAGAGGCGAGGCGTCCTCACGAGGCGGAGAGGCGAGGAGGAGAGGCAAGGCGGAGAGGCGAGGCAGAGAGGCGAGGCGGAGAAGCAAGGCGGAGCGGCGAGGCAGAGCGGCGAGGCGGATCGGCGAGGCGGAGAGGCGAGGCGGAGAGGTGAGGCGGAGAGGCAAGGCGTCCTCGCGAGGCGGAGAGGCGAGGGAAGGGTAGGAGGCAAGCTGGGGATTGGAGGAGACGACGAGAGGTGAGGAAGAGAGATGAGGAGGAGAGGTGAGTATGAGAGGGGAGGAGGAGAGGGGAGGCAGAGAGGCGACGAGGATACGAAACGAGGATGGGGGGAAGGAGGAGAGGTGAGGAAGAGAGGTTGGGATTAGAGGAGAGGAGGAGAGGCGCTGGGAGGTGAGGAGGGGAGGTGGGGATTCTTACCCTTCCTATCCGCCCTGAATCTTCCCATGCCTCGCACCTCCCTTTCCCCATCTCGCAACTCGCATTCCCCACCACACACCTCCCTTTCCCCACCACACACCTCCCTTTCCCCATCTCACACCTCCCCTTCCCCATCTCACACCTCCCTTTCCCCGTCTCACAACTCCCTTTCCCCATCTCACACCTCCCTTTCCCTGTCTCACACCTCCCTTTCCCCATCTCACTCGTCCTCATCTCCGTTTCTCCTCCACCCTCCCCTCTCCGCAGACGTACGAGAGAGCTGGCCTGGCATACACGCTCTCAGCGCAGTCAGCCCATCTGCTGCAACGAGCCAACACGAGGGTGGGAGGGACGGCAACAGATAGCGATGGGCTCGAGTCTGTGGTATGCTCTGTGCATTGGTTACTCCTGTTCCCGCTTTCACACGAAAAGCCCCTGTTTCCTTACGTTCCGATGAGTCTCATCTATTTGTTTGTTTGTCATGTCGTAGTTTTTTTGGTTTGTTTTGTTCTGTTTTGTTTTTTTATTATGTTTTTTTCGTTTTTGCCTGTGCGCGCAGCGAGCTTGCTCACGTGAACGCAATATTCTGAACCTCCGTTTCCATCTAGTTTCGTTTTCTACCCCCCCTCCCCCCCTTCCCAGTGCAGCGTTTACATCCTCCTCTTCCTCCAACCCTCCGCCCCACCACGCTCTTCCCCCTCATCACCCCACACTCCCACCATCACACCCCTCTTCTCACCTCGAGGACAGCAGCAGCAGCAGCAGCGGGAGCTCCCTGGTGCTGCCTGCGCCGCACTCGGCCCCCTTTATGGAGGGCCGGGAGTGCGAGATGCCCACTTTCAGAGGCAGGGGGGTGCCAAAAAACGATAGAGGGGGAGGGGCAGCGGCTGCTGCTGCTAGTGCTGCTACTAACACTGCTGCTGGGGCTGCCACCTCCTCCTACACTTTCTCCCAGCCTTCCTTGGATAGCAGAAAAGGGGCAAACGGGGTGGGTGGGACGGTTGTCGCTGGGTAGTTTTCAGCAGCGGAGGAGCCAACAGCACTACCAATAACTGCAAGAGTGGGAGCAGAGGTGGTGCTGAGAGCACGAGTGGGAGGAGCGTTACAAGTGAGCAGCAGGAGATGGTGATCGATCTCTCGTTTGGCTCTGCTTCTTCCCCCGCCCGAAACCCTCCATACATGTTCCACGGCCTAAAGATGAAATGCAACATCATCCCTATCATGAAATAACAAATAGAAGGATGTGTATAAGAATGATGAGCTCACTTGCAACCACTAGTACCTCACTTGCAACTTTGCAAGCGTGACAAGCTCCATGTGATAAGAATACATATTATGTTAAAGTTACAACAGCTTGATAGTCCATCCTACCCCCAATCATCACCCGTCAGTAGGAGTCGTTGTGGGGAGGGGAGTACCCCCTGGTCAGCAGATCCGGATTGCCTGAAGGCACCTGGGAGTAGAGAGAAGGATCTGAGAGCGCCCCACCACCAAAACTGCCACCACCACCCCCACCGATAGCACCGCTGCCCACCCCTCGAGAGCCACTAGCAGCGGGTCCGTTCGCTGCTGCAGCAGCAGCAGTGGCTGCAATGGCAGCAATAGCGCATACCTCCGCACTCCAGCTGACGCTTGGTTTGTGGCAGACCCAACCAGCCCCTGCTGCTGCTGCGGCAGCTGCTGAGAGCTATCCGTTCCAAAGGGGGCGTGGTGGGACTGTGGCCTTGGGGCGCCTGTGCTTGCTGCTGCTGCTGCTGCTGCTGCTGATGATCCCGCTGACACCGATGCTAGTGCGTGCGGTGCTGCTACTTGTGCCGATGGTGCCACTGCTGGCGACGCTCCTGCGGATGCAGATAACATGGCCCGTGGTGCTGCCGTTGACACCGCTAATGTTGCTGCTGCTGCAGTGGTTGTTCCTTGACCTGTCTCTAGACCCCCTACCCCGCCTCTCTGGCTGCCTGAATGCGTAGCAGAAGCAGAGTGGGAGCGAATGGGGGTTGGGGAGATCGGCGTGGAGTGGTAGTAGCGTGACGCAGCAGCAGTAGCAGCTGACAGAGAGGGCAGGGCGGCATTCGCCCGCATTTCTCTACTGAAAACGTTGAAGTCAAACGTGTCATCCTCAGAAGGAGACGATGCCCCTGAGTATGCATTGGAGCCATCACGTGGAGCATGAGCATCCCTTTCACCTCCTCCCACCCTCAACGCTGCTGCCCCTGATGGTACTCGTGCTATCTGTACTCCTCCACTGCCTCCTGCTTTCTGACCCATCCCTGCAGCAGCAGCAGCATCAGCGGCTGCAATAGAGCCAGCCGCAGCAGCGACAGCACCAGCAGTTGCCAAGCCACCAGCAGCACCAGACACTGTGACCTCCAGCAGCCCACCATCCCCTGAATCCCCCCTCCTTGAATCTCCCCTCCTTGACTCTCCCCTCCCTGAATCTCCCCCCCCTGACTACCTTCCAGCTGAATCTCCTCCCACACTCTGCCTCAACCAACTCCCTCTCACCCCTCCTCCCACCCCCACACCCCCACCAGACCCAACATCCCCACCTCTCCCACCTCTCCCCCCTGCAATCCCCACCCCAGTAAACCCTCCCCCAGGTGCCATTCGAGTCGCCCTGGCCCTCCCCTCCCGACTCACAGGCCTTGACCAATGCGGAGAAGGCTCCAGATCCCTCCATATGCCCGCCGATGGTGGGGAGGGGGTGGAAAGAGGAGCATACTGCATGCTGAACGGGGCGGTGGTGGCGGTGTGGGCGCCGGAGTGCGAAGGGGAGGCAAGGTTGGAGTAGCGGCCGCTGCGTGTGCCTGGACCAGAGAAGGCCATAGGGCACGGGAGGACCAGGGGGAGACCCATGCCGAGAGCTCCTATCAGCTCAGCTCGCGGACTGGAGTAGTCTACACCCCCTGCTCTGGCTCTTGCTCCTCCTGATCCCACCACTCATGCTCTTTCTGCCCCCCCAGAGATGCTGTCTACCCTAGATAAGCCCCCCCCGGGGCCGCCTCAGGAGGAGAGGTGCCTGCCGCTGCCCCCGTGGCTGGAGCCTGGCGTGGCAGGGATGTCTAGAGGGAGGTTGCTGCGCAGGCTAGCCATATCGGCGTGCATGTCTGACGCATACGCATGAGGTCGAGAATCAAACGAATGGACCCTTACTGGAGCACCTGCTGCTGGTGCTGCTGGTGCTGCTGGTAATGGTGGTTCTGGTGGTGGTAGTGCTGCTGCTGGTGATTCCCAGAAGGAGTGGCATCAACAGAGCAGGCAGGGGAGGAGACGTGAGAGGGGGAGGTGGGGACTGGATGAGGGATGATGGATGAGGTGAGCAAGCTGCCGAAGATGGGAGCGGAGCCGGGCGCGGCCCTGCTGAGGCGAGCCATGAAGAAGAAGGACGAGCCCTGGTTGGGCTCGCTCTCTAGCCAGATCTCCCCGCCCATCACGTGCACCAGGCTGGGGGGTGTGGGCGGGGGAGGGGAAGAGAAGACAAGGATTGGTGGAGCAAAAGGAAGGATGACGAGCCCTGGCTGGGCTCGCTCTCTAACCAGATCTCCCCCCCCCCCATCATGTGCACCAGGCTATGAGGGGGGGGGAGTGGGGGAGGGGAGCTGGACTAAGGGACAGCAGGAAGGGGGGCATGGGGTAGGGACGGACGGACGGACGGAGTAAGAAACGGACGTAGCAGGGACCAGATCGGGGACGAGAGAGGCATGATGCAGCTGCAAAAAACAGGGGCGGATCCGGACGGCGCACTGTTGAGGCGATCAGTGAAGAAGAAGCATGCGCCCTGGTTTGGCTCCTGTTTGCCCCTCCCCTTTTCCTCAATCTTTCTACCAACCCTGACCTTCCCTCCTCTACCACCCCTGACCTTCCCTCCTCTACCACCCCTGACCTTCCCTCCTCTAACACCCCTGACCTTCCCTCCTCTACCACCCCTGTCCTTCCCTCCTCTACCACCTCTGACCTTCCCTCCTCTAACACCCCTGACCTTCCCTCCTCTACCACCCCTGACCTTCCCTCCTCTACCACCTCTGACCCGGGCCCGGGCCCGGATACCTGCACTTGCTCCCTCTCCCACAAGCTCCAACTGCCCCCCCTTCCTCCCATGCTCCCCCTCCCCTCTGCTTGCTGCTCCCATGCCCATGTTCCCGCAACTGTTGGGGGGAGGTGAAGAGAGAGTGGAGACGGGAGGGAAGAGGGGGGGTTGTAGGCAGGAGGGGGGAGGAGGTGGGTTGAAGAGGGACGAGTGGCCCTTGTTCTACGGAAACGCAAGTAAAAGGGGCAGGACACAAGAAGAGGACCCTTGAACTGGAATGTTCTCAAGAATAGAAGAGCAGATTTTGGGCATTCGGAGATGAGCACTGATGTGAGGGGAGAGAGATGGGATACGGAGGGCCCGCGGAGCAACTGGGGACTCACAACATTCCGCTGTGGGCTCATGTAACCGTAGGCCATCCTGGTGTCTTTGCTCTCCCACACCGATTGGGATGCGACAGCACACCCGCCGGGTACAGGGTGCGAAAGCGCTCACGGTCAGCGAGGTAGGCTCGACATGACACCTTGTAAACCGCAAGAGTAGTGAGGGGTATGGAAAAGCAAGAACGTATGGGCTCCATTTTTTGCAGGTCACTCATGTCGTATTTAGACGGGAATGACGCGAAACAATCCCCACTAGCGATACCCACACGCTTGCCCCTCATTAAATGCATGCGACGACATGGACACAAGCGTGCAACCACTCACCAGCTAGACTGCGTCGCACCCCGGGGCGCGTCTCACGCGTCATGCGCCTTGTAGCCCGCGGGATCACATGAGTTATCGGATTCTCCACACCAATGCCAGATGGAAACCGGGATGCCGCCTCTGTCCGAGCCCTTACTGCCACATGTTCTTCTGAGTCCTCCCCCTCTGCATCCCCTTCCCCGAATTCGTCCGTTGCGCGACGCCATTCCTGCAAAATGTTGTCGACCCACCCCCATTCCATTGGGCCAAGCACCCGATCCCATCGGCCCCGCCGCACCCGTGTTGTATGCCGCACCCTGGTGACGTACACTCTAACGATGCGGTCCATGGTATTGTTCTAGTGCAGGACAGCCAGGGCTACTCGCGCATCATAACTCCCCTGGAACCTATTGCGTTTAGGCGCATACTTTATGATAAGCGAGTGAAACGACTCGTTCATTGAACTGGTTGCTCCCTCCACAATGCACGCAACCTTGGCGGAACTGAAGTGTAGTTGGCACCAATCCTGCACTGCCTTGTGGGTCGAAGAATTGGGTAAGTACACAGCACTCTCCACACCCCAATTCCCTGACACACACCTCGGCGCATGCTCGCCTGCCCTATGGCAGCGTGAATGATCACCAGCCCAATGATCAGCCGCGCAGCATAACTCCTCTGAAAGTACCTCGGCTGATCGTGGGTGACCATCCTCTGCTGATGCACTGCAGCGCATCATGCAATGGTAGAAATGAACACCTAGCAAAATGGCCACTGTCACCTCCTTCACCCTTGGCCCTTCATCACCAGCACCTGTGCCATCCCCACCCATCCCATGCCTAGTCCGCCTACGTGGTGCTCGCCTTCCCCACCTCCTTGTGGTCACTTCCCCAGCGGCACCCTCGCAGTTGATATTTTTGTCTCCCTCGACCGCCACCCTGCCAGACCCCGCACCGATGTCTGTTACTGTGGCGCCGGTGTGGTCGCCTTGCCTTGCCACAATCAAGAAAAGGGGGTTCGTATAAAACATGTACAACGGGAACTGGGGTATGCACTATGGGCACCAGGCGTACGGATGCTTATGCTTACCCCTGATGGTCTCTTCATCATCGGCGCCATCTCCCATGAAGTGTGTATTATCACATATTCTGCTCCAAGCTTGCACAAGTAGCATTGATGCATGTGACGAGGGTCGTACCCCGTGCACGGGATGCGCATCGTATCCCCATAACTCATCCACATCGGCCCAACGGACCTCGGCAACTGGAACATCACCACGCAAAGCTTCCTCTGCTGCACCCTCGTCATCCCCGTCTGTGGCCATATATGCCCTTTCAGACTCACCCACATCCTCTTCTTGCCGCGCACCTCGAGCAGTATTGCCACTACCGTCCACCCGCAGCACCTGCTGCAACCCGGGGTGCAAATACTTAGCGTTGGCCGGTTCCATATCCTTGAAGACCAAGCCACGTGTCTCGCATACTACACGCACTAGCTCCTTTTTTCCCGTTGCACGACTGCACCTCCGACCACCATTTGTAGGATGCCTCAACCATGACACGATCCTATCTACAGTGATCAGATATAGGTCCTCACATTCAGACGCCCCATCGACTGTACCCACCGTCCGCAACTTGTCCTGCACATATTTTTTGAAGCTACCCACCTCTGTGCCACACTTGTGCCACCAATCCATCTGATGCCGCAATCCTCTGTCTCTCGCCGCACTCTTGAAACTAGCACCCCCATCGGTAATGATGCCTTCAACATGAAATCCACCTCCCTCTAACTCATCTATGCCCTGGTGGAATGCAACCCGCTCAAGCCCCACCGATGAATCGTCGTCCCTCCCCCGCTTCGTATTTTTTACCAACACAATTTTACGGGTCTGTCTGTCCATCCACGAAACAGTACACCACTTCGCCTCATGCACCTATGACCACCTACCATCGACACATAGCCACTCGCAATGGATTGGACGCGACAACATGCTTGCACGCACCATCTCCATGTTTTTCTTGGCTTGCTCCACTATTACTGCCCACAAACCATTACCCCCCCCCCATAAATCAGTAGAATGTTCCATGCCCGGGACGCGGTACACCAAGATTTCGACACACCTCCTATGTTTGTTGGAAACCTAGACCGGCAAGAGCAAATGCACCCAAGAGCTTCGAAAACATCTTCGGGCTACGTGGACCATGCTTGTTCGACGGGAGATCATCCCTGACACGACTAGTGGACCAAAACCCCTCCTTTGCATAGCAAGCATCACATAGCCACAACAGTCCTAAACATGCCCACGACCACTTCCACGACCCCAGCTGCATACTTCCCTTACAGTTAGGCTTCTCGCACGTCCCCAGAGCACGCCCACAAAAGAATGACACAATAACGCGCGGGTCCAAAAAGCAAACCATGTCGGTCGGGAAGTCGTCCCAATTTGGATCCGCCTTCCATCTGGCCGGCCAATGGCGTTGGCGCGTTTGCACATTTGAGGTTGCCCTGGTATTCGGGGCAGACGATTGCATGAAGAAGGGGGGAGCGAGGGGTCGGGAGCGGTGGGTGGGGAGGGGGGGTGGGGGGGGGGGGGGCGGGGGGGAGCGTAGGAGGGTTGAGAAGGGATGGGGTTGCACGAGCCAAAGTGCGCTCGCCTCCATCTACTTGGGTGCATCAATATGTCGAAATGTTTTTATAATCAATGTGTTTCTAGGGGCGGTTACAACGACATGCACCATTGCTATGCAATATCTCAGTGGCGTCTCATCTGCGGCGCACCCACCCACTGCATGCCCATCGCCTCTCCCCCTCGTGGTATCAGCAGATTCCTCAGCACTGCCCCCTCTCGCTGGTGCACCCCTTCCCTCGCCGTTCTCCTCATCAATCTTGACCCCTTCCCCCCTTGAACCTGCTGGCCCACGTCCCAACCCTCTTGACCCAGACGTTCCCCTTCCTTCCTCGACCACCCTTTCCCATACCCTCGAGGACCCTTCCCTCCTCTCTGCTAGTTGATCCACTCCAACAGCTCCGACAATGTGCATGCTCTGGGGGCCCATCTAGGTGCTAGCTACTGACCCCCCTCTTTCCCTAACGACAAATGGTCCTAATCCAACCACCCTTGCCCCACCCGATCCCACCATGCCACCTCTTACTACAGCTAGTCTACTACTGTCCCCGAGTGTCTCACACATATCGGATCTGATCCGCCGCCCCTGTAGAACTGGCACCCCCTCGACCCCCCTTGTTGATGCTGGTGCATCCACATCTACATCCATTTCGGTTGCCTCGCAAACCCCCCCCCCCCACTTCGAGTGATTCATTTCCCCCTTCTCCCGCTTCATGAGCGCGACACCCAAGTGTGTCGCTCACGTGCACAGTGTCGGGCGATTCAGGAAGTGGCGCAACCTCAGCAGTAGCGGTGGTTTGTAGCCCCCCATTGGGCATCTCTGCAAACAATCCCAATTTTTCACATGGTTAGTAACAAGGTCACAGTAGATCATATCAATCAATGCCCAACTTATCACAAACATTCAATTTTCTAAGATTTGTGCATTCTGGCCACATACCTTCAGTGGGCCAAACTTGCCATTGCTGACCCTTCCGTGTACCACCCCAACTGTTCCCCTTGACCCTTCGTAGGACCCCCTTCGTACCCTGCTCCCACTTGGGGAATGTGTAGTTCACCCCCACTAACTCCCTATCTCCCCGACGTAGCAAATCTTCCACCGGGATGGCATCACTCCCCATGCGTGCCCAAAGGATTATTGCAGCTGCCTTCAGATGCAAATCCACGACCTTCTCTGCATCCTTCCCCCCAAGTCCTGCATGGCGACCGGGGTCATCGTACAACATAAAGTGGTTACACTCGCATGGACGTGGCTGGCTTGCATGCGCAATTCTGACCACTCACCTGCGTTACGCGCTGCCTTGATGAGCCTCTCAGTTACGTGCGGCGCAGCTTGCATATAAAGGCTGAGAATGTCACTGATAGTGGCCACTCTCGAGCCTGGCTGCAGCACGCTCACCCCCACGCCTAGGTAGCATAGTGGTGCACGCAACTGCCATTTGACGGTGTATTTGCGCTGGTCAAATGCGTCACACAGTTTTGCGGCAGGGTGGGTTGGGCATGTGACAAGAGCCCCTCTGCACCCAATAACGCAAAAATTTAGAGTCAGGGCATACCATGGAGGATGACCAACGTCCCCATAACCGATGCTTGGCCACGTTGTGGTCTGGCCAATGCCCATGTCATAAGAAAAACGCGAGCAATGAGTTTTCTCCATCATTTCAAAACACGCCCAATAATAGGACTGCCCATCAATCATACACACGCATGCCATTCCCTTCGCACACACATGCCTATGCGGCAGCTAATAGGTTTGGTGAGATTACACTTCCCGCACCATTTGCCATGCCAAGTTAGGCCTACACGCCCCTCTACAATGTGGGGGTAGCTAAAAGTTGGCTAGCTGTTGTAGCTCACCGTGGTAGGGGGAGGGATGTTGGATTTAATCCTGCTTCAGCCCCGCGCTCACCATGTGCATGGTTTTGCCGTTCGCCCGCCCTACCCCTATTTGTCGTTAGACGATGCATACCGCTTGAATCTTCACGAGACTGCTATAACCCAGACACCTGTTGTGTTTCATGGTAAGGGGTTGGGATGACGGGGGATCACATATGGAGATGGTTGTCCATGCTGCCCTCCCTTTCCCGTTCCCTCAACTTCTCTCATTTCGCTGCCCTAACCATTCCTCGGACACATCCATCCCGCACTCGATCTGCCTTCCCTTCTCCCCTTCCCCCACTCCCATTTCGCCTTCTGCTCTCCTATTCCGCGTGCCCATTTTTCTTTCGAAACAACCTCTCTCATTTTGCATTCGAACGCTCTCAGGCCACCACCCGGAACTACTCTCATTCTACCACCCCCTCCGTCCGTGTGGCATTCCTATGGGTCATCCCACTTTACCCTCTATCTTTCAACCATACCATCTGTCATTCCGTCGTCCCCCACCTCATGCTCAACCCCCCTCCTGCGTTTCCGCCAACCATGCTTCGTTTGCATAGAGGTGGCTGGCTTTGCATGCGCTCGCTGGTAGAGTCATCCCATCTCTTTTGCTGCCTTTGTGCCACACCCCCCTCCCCGCGCCCCCCCCCCCCCCTTGTTCCTCATCCCCCACCATCTCATCTCATCCCTCAAGTACTTCCCACCATCATACCGCCTTTCCCTCCCTCATTCCGCCTTCCTCTCCCTCATTCCGCCCTCCTCCCCCTCAATCCACCTTCCTGCCCTGCTTCCGTCTCCCCCTCCCTTTTCTTCCACATCCTCCTCCCTCATTCTGAATTCCCATGAATCATTCCGACCTCGCCTCCCTCATTCCGTGCCCTCCCCCAGTCTCATTCCGAATTCCCCTCCCTCATTCCGCCTTCCCCTCTCTCGGCATGCCGTCCCCTCCCTCATTCTGAATGTTGCTTCTTTACTCCGCACTCCCCTCCCTTATTCTGCATTTCCCTCCCCCATTCCTCATTCCCCTCCCTCATTTCGCCTTCCCCTCCCCCATTCCTAATTCCTCTCCCTCATCCCGCCTTCCCCTCTCTCATTCCTCATTCCTCTCCCTCAACCCGCCTTCCCCTCCCCCATTCCTCATTCCCATCCCTCATCCCGCCTTCCGCTCCCCCATTCCTCATTCCTCTCCCTCATCCTGCCTTCCCCTCCCTCATTCCTCATTCCTCTCCCTCAACCAGCCTTCCCCTCCCTCACTCCTCATTCCTCTCCCTCAACCTGCCTTCCCCTCCCTCATTCCTCATTCCCCTCCCTCATCCCGCCTTCCCCTCTCTCATTCCTCATTCCTCTCCCTCAACCTGCCTTCCCCTCCCCCATTCCTCATTCCCATCCCTCATCCCGCCTTCCGCTCCCCCATTCCTCATTCCTCTCCCTCATCCTGCCTTCCCCTCTCTCATTCCTCATTCCTCTCCCTCAACCAGCCTTCCCCTCCCTCATTCCTCATTCCTCTCCCTCAACCCGCCTTCCCCTCCCTCATTCCTCATTCCTCTCCCTCATCCCGCCTTCCCCTCCCTCATTCACCATCCCGACTTCCCCTCCCTCTCATTCCGATTTCCCCTCCCTCTCAGTCAGAGTTTCCCTCCCTCTCATTCCGACTTCCCCTCATTTCATTCCGACTTCCCCTCTCCCATTCCGCCTCCCCACTCTCATTCTGTCTTCCCCCTCTCTATCCGCCTTCCCCCACTACTTCTGCCTTCCCCCTCTATTTTCGCGCTTCCCCGTGTGGATTCCGCATTTCCCCTATCATTCTGCATTTCCCCTCCAGTGCCGCATTTCCCCTTTCATTCCTCATTTCCCCTCTCGTGCTGCATTTACCCTCTCACTCCGCATTTCACACCCCATGCCGCCTTGACGTTGCTCTGTTCCGCTTGATATCTCTCATTCCACCTTCCCCTTCCTTGTTCGGCCGTGCTATCTCCCATTTTGCCTGCCCCTAATTAACTCCGCCATGCTGTCTGTTACACCGCATTCTCCTTAATCGTTCCGCCTTCCTGTCTCGTATTGTGCCCAATCTACCATCCAGCAGTTCTCTCTCTTTTTTGTCGTTCCACCTTCCTCATCACCCTAACGACCAGTAAACTATATTGTTGGACTCACGCGTATTGTTGGTCGTGGCTAGGTTGGGTGGAAGGCCGGTACAGCAGTAGATGCCAGCTGAAATGGTTGCCACTCACACCGCCCTGTTCGTATACGAGCTACAGTGGTGGCGTCGCTGGCAGTCTGGCTTGTGATTTTCGGTCCGCCTACTATGGGTTCCCCTAGTCTTTGAGTCAGAGTGCGTCTCTGTGCCTCGATGTTTTTGGAGGTGTGGCGACGGGGAGGTGTGGTGGATGAGTTTCAGTTCTGCCGACAAATTGGACAGAGTGGTTTAGGGCGGTGAAGGTAATTGCGATTGCATTCCTCTCCCACTGTTCGTCAAGTGCGTGGGCTGGGAACTTGCAGGGTTAGTTGGGCCAACTTCGATTTCCCTCACATTATGCCCGGAACCCTATTCAGGTAGGCTCACTTTTGTAATCTAGGCTAAAGTACAGCAGAAATTTGTCTCGAAATGTTGTGGCGGTTAGAACCCCTTGGGGTTACATCCCGCCCTTGACGCATGCTGGGGCATGTTCTTGCCAACAAGCGTCAGCAATAGATTCGGCAGGGGGATGGGCTGGATTCAAATCTTCCCGCGTTCCCCTCCCAAGGAATTTTCCGCGCAAACTTACGGTAGTCGTCGCATCTGGGTTCCGCCCTTAAAGTCCGTTTTCGGTGATATCGTGCTCGTCAGTGTCCATTTTCGGCAAAAAAATAATTAAAAAAAATCTGCTAAAACCTAGACTTTCAACCTGTTCTCAAGTAGATTGTTTTCCGGTAACTTACGGGTTCGGAGATAATCGAATCCGTTTAAAGAGTGTTCCGCGTCCACAACAGCCCGTGAAAATACCAAATAATCCGAAACGTACCCATAAAGAATATTTGATGCTCATAAGTTTCGGATAAACTTCACCCGCCCCTCGCTGAAATGAATCCTGGCCACCCCTCCAGCTGAATATGCTGCTGACGCAATGTGGAAAGGTCATGCGCCACTTGCGTCAAGGGCGAGAAGTAACCCCGAGGGGTTCTAACTGCCACAACATTTCGAGACAAATTTCTGCTGTACTCTAGCCTAGATTACAAAAGTGAGCCTACCTGAATAGGGTTCCGGGCATAATGTGAGGGAAATCGAAGCTGGCCCGGGTTAGTTTGAGGCAGCGTCTTGGAGAGTTTCGTGCCTTCGCGACCCTGGGTTTGGTTTCGTAAGTCGTTTTCGCGACAGTGGGGATTCGCCAACTTCCCAAACCTCATCCCCAACCTTTGCCGAGCCTCAACCAGCGTTGACCTGACTCGTTTTTCTAATCTGGGACCTGGGCTTTAACGATACCGCTCAATAAAGTCGTCAGAATTTCGTTCCGTTTAGGCCTTTTCGTGAGACCACGAAAAAGGTTTTCCATATGATTTGTTTTGCGCGTTTTTAGCCTGCGCCGCTTGTGGGAAGGTCGAGAATGAGGTGTGACTTTTTTTTGTCCGCGTGTTTTTGACCAGACGACAAATTCGCTGAGCGTTTTTTAACAGGCCACATGAGCTCTCACATGATACGCGGCGAAATTGCTGGTAACCCGACCCAAATGGCCAATACGCCAAGGCACTCATCGTGAACAAAACGAGTAAAACGGCCTACGCCACCCCACCTAAAGTCCCTCGTGCTACTCTATTATCCAGTTTGCCCGTTGCGTACCGCCCCTATTCGTCGTACACCCAGATATTCAATCATGTCACAAGTTTTGAAACGACAAGTATGCTTGTTTTTTGTGCCGAGTAACCTTATCGCTTTATTATTACATTGACCCAATTCCGTGCATAAAACGTGACTGTACCACCCGATGGTCGATTCGGAATTTCGTCAAGGATTCTGTCGAAAATCTCGCCCGGCGTTTTTTGCCTTTCATTGGGCATTTCCGAGACTCGGAGTGACGGTTTGTAAAACGTCAAAATGGACTTGGCAAAGGGGTCTCATCCTTAGAACCCCTTGACTAGTCAGTGGAGCCACCATCCACGCTGTTTCCCTCAGAAATCCAAAGACAGCTCACCATGTCACATGTGGCCTAGGCCTATTTGCGACGCCGTGGTCGGTTGATTTCGCGCGCCACCTCTGGCTATGGGATTGGTTCCCAAATCGGATTGCCAGATCTTCGCGGATTGCTGCCATTATGCCAATGTGGCAGCTTGCACATAAATTCTTTGGCCAACTACGTCAAATTCAATCATAAAATTCGACTGCTGTGTCATAACAATCCGTAGGACATCACTGGTTGCCCGAAACTAAATTGAATGTACCAAAAGGTTTCTTTTATCGCCTGTTCTTGTATCGAATATCTAGGTGTACTCCATATTTGCGAGTCGCGGATTTTGAGCTAACGGAATACCCGCTGTAATTCAAATGCATTGGCTGTCTAAACCAGAAACGCCGTTGTCTTGTGTAGCGGTACTCTGGGGCTCCCTCGCTCGTCGTCAACTACCACGTGGGTCCGTTACACACCAGGGAGTCACGAATGAGGGCGTGTCCCAAGAGTATGTCCCACATATTATAAATGCGGTGGTGTACGGTGACGCACGATGAGAGACGGTATTTTGGCTTCACAAATCTGAAACTGTCATTTCCGTATTGCACCTGTACAATCCTTAATCGGGACTTACTCTTGGGACACGCCCTGAACAACCGACCCTCGCGAAAACAGGAATGCCTGGTTTTCGCGGAGAGAGCCTTCCCCAGGGGAATCGACGAAGATGACAGGCCCGAGCGGGAGTTGCGGAAACCGTAACGACCTAGGGATTGCACTGACACCTCTCGCGAGAATCCGCACATCATCGCATGGAGAATTGTCGGACGGTCTAGATGAGTTCGGGGGAGTATGTCTACCTACTATGGTTTCCTGTGGTGGGGTGAGGACTTGCCTGATGAGTTCGGGGAAAGCCATGATGCGGCGGAATTTGCTGCAAGGAACTCGCGGCTGAGCCAAACAGGCAAACATCATGGATGCAGCCATTCGGCAATCACCAGTCATGACCAGAAGGCGAAATGGTCACGTTTCTGTAACTGGACTCTCTAATTTTTCACTGGCGAAGGCTATCGACAGTTAGCGAACGTTCACGAACGCTAGCGACTGCGGCGATTGCTGGCGACAGCAGAGGTCATGACTCGACTCATGCTGGAAGAGGTGTGCGCTAGGCGCCCCATAATGGACCTTGTCCCAACAGAGGCAGTGTGTGTGCATATTGTCGGTAGAATCTGGTTGACAATGAACGAAACGGTCAGATTACCGACAATGAAGGCGACGTGGTCGCTCTGATGTGGAGGACTTAGTTATCACGTTCCTATTACAGTTTCCCCGCAACCTGCGGGACATAGCGGAGAGCCATGGGTCGGATGAACGGCTCGAGGCAAACAACTAACCGCAAAATGGCATTGCTAGGCTGTGACAGCCTGGCATTGTTGTCCACTCAGGTGTCGTGCATTCAGCTATGCGGACATACGCTCCTTAGTTCTCGTAGGCCGTATTACGACCCCACGTATATACCGGTCAGGATTAGCAATAGCATTTCATTCCAACCGTCCAGCAGGCAAAATGGCTCCTCGGATTACCCTATTGCCCTTCGCCGCTCATCTGGCCATCTCATTCTTCGTGTTGGCTTCTGGAGAGCTTGATGTGGTGCTGACGGTACGTAACATTCATTTCCCCCGTTCTTTGGTAGACTAAAAGGATATCTATTGGCTGGCACAACTCCCTTCCTTCTAGTCATCGTTTTTCAGTCGGAACTATATTTTTTTTCCGAAATTCCCACCGTTACAGAGATACCAAGCCCCTGTGGACGCTCTGTGTGTGGGGACCAACAGAACAGCAGCATATGGCGTCCCTCTGCTCCAATCCACAACCAGCGAGAACGTCAATCTCTTGTCTTCTACAGGAACGATGGCTGCAGACGCGGATTTCCTTTACATTGGAAGTTCAGCGCTAGCCAGTAAGCATCCCCTGATATCCCGCGTGTGTCGTGAACATGGTTGCCGCCATGTCAAACTTGCTGGGTCTGCCATCCAACAAGAGCGTTTCTTGACGCACATTCTCAATGTGTTCCTGGCTATCCCCTTTTGCAGGTCAGAGATCGTGCCTACCGGACTCTATGGTTGATGTCTGCATCCAAAACTCTCCTGATGATGCTTTCACGAAAATTTCTCTCGCGGAACTCCCAGCGAACATCCAAGATTCGTCATACGTCGTCTCTCTTGTCTCTCAGAATCAGATCGCGGGCCAAGATGTTCACCTGTGCACCTCAAATGATTATCCACGTGACATGGTTGTGGAAGGTGCACCGACAACACTTACGGTGTCAATGCACAGCTCCAATGTCACATATGCGGTAAGCTGCAACATAACTTCCTTCCTCTGACGAATTCTGCATGCCACCAAAGCGCCATCCTAATTCAAGAGGTTATTTCTGACATTGTGCTGCAATGTTTCTGCAGGGCCCTGGATTTCAAGCAACACTTCCTCCATTCATTGACAGTGCTATCGCCTCCTACCTGTACAACAACTTCAGACAGAAAGCGTTTTCTCGCGTCTATGGAGCTATCCTGGTCACTCGGGTTCCTAAATCCGTCTCAACCACACCAAAATGGGCTACAGCGTACCTGATATACCGTCTCATAGGCAAACCGAGCAGCACTTCTCCAGAAATCATCGGAAACCTTTTCTATGCATCTTATGTTGAGGGTGGCTCAGCCACGAAAACGAGTGGAGGCTCTCCTGTTTCGTGGGGAAAGATAGCTCACAGGCGTCTGCTGCAAGATGCCATGGCCACCAGCAGCACAGATACAGCGACCTTCGCAAGCACATGCATCCGCTATGTGTGGCTCCCTACGTGCAATTGTTGGTCGTTGACGTATTGCTGATGCTGCTGGGGGGAATACAACCTCTAGTCACCCCGTGAATGTAAATTACATTCTTTAGTTCATGTAGATATTTGTAATCATACACAATGTTATCTTTTATTTTTCAGCTTACTCACCCGACCCGAAAACAGCTGTTTTCAAACCTACACTAGTTGAATAAGTCCTGCTTAATCTTCCAAACGCCCAGGCCATAACCAGTGCGAATCAGGGCAAGCTCAAAGAGCATATGGAATATGCTAGTAGGCCGGAGCTTGGACCCTGGGATTTCTGTCCAGGCGACTGCAACCTCCGCCACTCTGATATGCAGCTTCTTGCACAGGTACAGTAACTCCACATCAAAGGTCCATCTGGATGGAAATACCAGGGGAGGGGGACACCAGGGGAAGGAGCAGAGAGAACCAAAGCAAGGAACTGTGAGTGAAGTGGGTCAACAGAAAAGGGAGAGGAGTGAAGTGTGCAGTGGTTACTTGGCTTAGAAAACTCTGGAGAACTTGCAAGCATGCATAACAATGGCAGCAGCATTGGCAGCAGCATTGGCAGCAGCATTGGCAGCAGGTCCAAGGCAGAAGGAGCTAGACAGTCATAGTGCAATCTGTTAGGAGTGATAGGATTATCCAGTGCGACTAGGTTGCCGACGCACCTGTTGAGCCTCTGATTGCGAAAGAGTTTTCGGGCAGCTGAGCGAGTGAACATTTTGAAGCCACACTGCAGTTGAGGGTGGTGAAAACACGGAAAGAAAGATTAGGATGAGGGTAACACAGGAGGGAGGAAACGAACAGCCAGGAAAAAAGACACTGAGGGAGATGTTATATGACAAGCAGAGCACAGCAAGTACCCGTCTGCAGCAAGCTTGTTGGTTGACGTGAGGAGTCAGAAGGGCTTGCTGGACAATGAATCCCTCAACAATGAATCCCTCAGCAATGAATCCCTCAGCAATGAATCCCTCAGCAATGAATCCCTCAGCAATGAATCCCTCAGCAATGAATCCCTCAGCAATGAATCCCTCAGCAATGAATCCCTCAGCAATGAATCCCTCAGCAATGAATCCCTCAGCAATGAATCCCTCAGCAATGAATCCCTCAGCAATGAATCCCTCAGCAATGAATCCCTCAGCAATGAATCCCTCAGCAATGAATCCCTCAGCAATGAATCCCTCAGCAATGAATCCCTCAGCAATGAATCCCTCAGCAATGAATCCCTCAGCAATGCAATGAATCCCTCAGCAATGAATCCCTCAGCAATGAATCCCTCAGCAATGAATCCCTCAGCAATGAATCCCTCAGCAATGAATCCCTCAGCAATGAATCCCTCAGCAATGAATCCCTCAGCAATGAATCCCTCAGCAATGAATCCCTCAGCAATGAATCCCTCAGCAATGAATCCCTCAGCAATGAATCCCTCAGCAATGAATCCCTCAGCAATGAATCCCTCAGCAATGAATCCCTCAGCAATGAATCCCTCAGCAATGAATCCCTCAGCAATGAATCCCTCAGCAATGAATCCCTCAGCAATGAATCCCTCAGCAATGAATCCCTCAGCAATGAATCCCTCAGCAATGAATCCCTCAGCAATGAATCCCTCAGCAATGAATCCCTCAGCAATGAATCCCTCAACAATGAATCCCTCAACAATGAATCCCTCAACAATGAATCCACAACCTCCTGCTCTCTAACTGCCTCACCCGTGTGCCCCTCACCTGTGTGTCCCTCACTCCCGTCCCCCCTGTTGCAAGGAGCACTGCGAAGTAGAAGCCGTACATGAGGACATTTCTGTACCACTTGCGCTGCCGTAGAAAGGGGGAAGGAGAACGGAGGAGAATGAAGGAGAATGGAGGAGAATGGAGGGAATAACACAGCAACGGTGAGTATGAGGAAGTAGAAGCCGTACATGAGCTTAAACCCATAAAGTGCCATGCGCTCATACGATGTCATGAACCATAAAGTGCCATGAGCTCATACGATGTCATGAACCATAAAGTGCCATGAGCTCATACGATGTCATGAACCATAAAGTGCCGTGAGCTCATACGATGTCATGAATCCAGTAGCCATGCACTCATACCCAGGCTTGAGCAACGGGTCGGGTTGGGTCGGGTAACCCGACCCGAACCCGACTTTTTGACGGGTCGGGTCAGGTTTCCCGTAGGCAGAACCCGACCCGTCGGGTTTGATTTTTACCCGTCGGGTCGGGTCAATTCGAACCCGACATGTACGGGTTCGGGTGAACCCGACATGTCGGGTTGAATTGACCCGACTTCGGGTATACATCGTCGGGTTGACCCGACCCGACCCGACCCGAAGTCGGGTCGCGCCTCGAACCAAAGCGATCTGCGCGACCAGAGTTGCGCAGATCTGGAAAGTCTGACCATTTGGTCGATTTTTTTACCAAATGGACAATTTTCCATATCCTACTTAGGCTACCTCCCATTTCTACCCTGCATCCAGCTCATTCCTACCACTATTCTACTCCCCACCATGCATATTAGTACAGCTTAGGGTCTAGGGAGATCCATATCGATTTCGATTGGATCAACTCAACCAACACACCTATTCAACAAACAAAGCTCAACACCCCCAACCCATCCGAATTTCGCCAACCCATCCAAATTTTTGCAAACACCTCCAAACTAGACATGGGCAAAATGCGATTGCGATTTAAATCGCATCGCATTGGGGGGCGATTAGACATGGTCAAAACGCGATGCGATGCGATATCGCATCGCATTTTTTCTTATCGCGCATTATATCGCAGCGATGCGATATCGCATCGCTGCGATATGTTTAAAAAAAAAACCGAAATCGCATATCGCGTTTTAGGGGGCGATATTTAAAAATATCGCCTAAAAAAAGCGATGCATCGCGCAATGCGATATAATATCGCACTGCATTTAGGGGTTACTGTTTTCCCGCCCTAAGAAAACGTGTTCCCACACCACAGGGCACGACAATGGTGGCTCTCCTAGGTTCGCGCGGAATTAGGTAAGTGAATTGACGGGAGATGGGAATATCGTGGTCCCTCTCTCATGTGGAGCGTGTTTGAGGGGAAGGGGTTGGATTCTGTAGATGGAGGGGAGTTTAGTACGGTTGAAGTGGTGGAAATTGGTTGGAGTTCCAACCAATTGACTTTGGGGGTCGAGATTTCAGTCCACATCCCTAAATCCCTTCAACCGCACACCACCACATCCCATCCAGAAAACCCACTCGCCCACCACCCACCACCAACCATAACAAATTTGAACCCCCACCAAACTCCCCTCCCTCAACCACACTGCACTCCTTCCCATCTAGAATTTCCAACCCTTCCTCTAATGTGCTCCAAGCTCTGCTCCTCACACAAACTCCTCCCCCCAAACTGTTGCTTGCCATTTCCGCGCGCCATTCAGCAAGAGACACCTAGATTAGCTTACCATCTATTTTCGCTAAGTTCAGGGCCCTCGCCCATGTCCCTCCCCTTGCTGGCGAAATTCCGCGACGCGAAACGCGAAAGTATCGCGCGCGATATCTTTTTATCGATTATCGCATTTTATCGCGCAAAAAATAGCGCGATAAAAACGCGATAATGCAAATATCGCGCGATATTAGCGCATCACATCGCCGCGATATTCTTAAAAAAAAGAGATAAATCGCTATCGCAAAAAGCGATATAACGCGACGCAATATATTGCGATGCGATGCGATTTAACCATGTCTAGGGGCGATTTAATTAAATGCGATGCCATTTTAAATCGCATCGCGCGATTTAATTTCTGGAAAAAAAAATTCGCACATCGCGTTTTGCGCGCGATGAATGCGGCATTTAATTAAATCGCGCGATGGGATTTTAAATCGCATCGTGTTTTGAAACAGAATAAAAAAACACCCCAAACAAACAGAAAAAAACCATGGCTGTGGGGAAATTGACTCACAGGCAGTCGTAAGCTAGAGTGCAAATAACCAGTGTGGTTTCGTAGTGGGTTTCAGAGTGGGTTTCAGTGCAACATCGCGCGCGATTTTGAAAAAATCGCATATCACATTTAAATCGCGTTTTTTAGCGCGATTAAAATGCGATTTAATTTAAATCACGCGATATTAATTCATCGCATCGCGCGATGATTGAAAAAAAATAAAAAAATCGCAATCGCAAAAACGCGATTAAATGTGATGCGATGCGATTTTTTTTGCCCATGTCTACTCCAAACCATTCGAATTTCCACCAGCGAACACAACCCACCCAGTTTTCGCCAGCACCCCAAACCACCCAATTTTCGCCAACACCCGCAATCCACCCAAAATCTCGCCAACACCCCCAAACCAGCCAAAAATCCGCCAACCCATTTTTCGCCAACACTCCCAACCAATCCAAGTTAAGTCGCCAACACCCATCCCGTGACTGGTTTTCACCAACATCCAGCCCACATCTCGAGGTTGTGGGTGGGAGGATGAGGTGGGTGTGTGGGCTAGACACGAGGAGGACACACTGGATCTCGAAATTACGAAGTCCATATGTTTCCCTCGGGAAAAAATACTTAGGTCGGGTCAAGTCGGGTCGGGTCGGGTTGGATCGACCCGACCCGACCAAGGGTAAGAGATGACCCGACCTGTTATGGTCGGGTCGGGTCAGCGAAATCCTAGGATCGACCTGACTTGACCCGACCCGACCCGACCCGAACCCGACATCGGGTAGGACAAAGTCGGGTCGGGTCGGGTCGGGTCGGGTGGGGTCGGGTGGGGTCGGGTCGGGTCAGGTTTATGCTCAAGCCTACTCATACCACGTCATGGACCCATTAGGTGCCACAGCACACACCCATGTTGAGGGACACACACATATGAAAGACTAGCATACACACATGATTGTACTCGGCGGAAAGAGAGCACAAGCACTAGACGAGTACTCAGGCACTCACAGTAAGTTTTGAGGCGCCTTAAAACTGCACAAGCACTAGACGAGTACTCAGGCACTCACAGTAACAAGCGCTTTCTTCTGAAGATGGGCACGCGAACCAAAGGCCACCAATGAGGCATCCCCAATGCCAGGACACGCGGCAATCGGTGATTGGCTGTCTGTAGCCACTCCCTTAGCCATGCCCACGATCTGCAACAAGGAAAGAACAACGACAAGCAGGCTTTCTTGGCTTTGTACAAACAAGGCTACATTTCTTGCCATTCTCATGTGCACTTTTCAGCCGCCTAAACAAATGCTCTCGCCTTCTCACTTGCCTCCCTAACCTGTCTTCTCGCTACAAAAGTTTTAGTAAAAAGCGGAACCAAACCCATGATAAGTAAAAAACCTATGGCCAACTACCAAACTCAACCGGACATAAGATTTAACAAACATGTCAAGATGACTTCAATTCGAGCTCATGACCCCCCCCCAACACCCCCCCCCTCCCCCAAACCTCCCTCATCTCTCTTTCCCTAACTCGCACCTCTCTCTCCAACTTCTCTAGATCGGTAAACCGCGTTGCGCCATCCGCATCTGCAAAGAGAATGAGCTCGCCCCGAGAGCAGAGCGCGCCCTGTGGTAGAGCAAAGTGGGGGTAGGGCAAAGTGGGGATGGGGCAAAGTGGGGATGGGGCAAAGTGGGGATGGGGCAAAGTGGGGATGGGGCAAAGTGGGGATGGGGCAAAGTGGGGATGGGGCAAAGTGGGGATGGGGCAAAGTGGGGATGGGGCAAAGTGGGGATGGGGCAAAGTGGGGATGGGGCAAAGTGGGGATGGGGCAAAGTGGGGATGGGGCAAAGTGGGGATGGGGCAAAGTGGGGATGGGGCAAAGTGGGGATGGGGCAAAGTGGGGATGGGGCAAAGTGGGGATGGGGCAAAGTGGGGATGGGGCAAAGTGGGGATGGGGCAAAGTGGGGATGGGGCAAAGTGGGGATGGGGCAAAGTTGGGGTAGGGCAAAGTGGGGATGGGGCAAAGTGGGGGTAGGGCAAAGTGGGGGTGACGCGAAGCGGGAGTAAGGCAAAGTCGCAGTAAGGCAAAGTGGGAGTAAGGCAAAGTCGGAGTAAGGCAAAGTAAGGAGAAGGGGGCAAGAGAATGAGGGCTCTTCCGTAGCACAAAGCAGAAAGGAGAGACGAACTCCCATTCTGAAAGCAGCTTCGCCACTCGCACTCGGGCGGTCCCAAGTGCTGAAGAAATATCGAACACCACTTAGTGAATCCCCCCTATTATCCCTTTCAGTCAGACACACACCTTTATAACATCTGCTCTCTCTCCTCTGTTCTCTCTCTGCTTTTCCACTCCCACCGATATCCCTCTCTGCTTCACTCACCCCTCGCACTCGGTCGATAACAAGGCGCTTGGTGAAATTGTCGCCCCGCCGCTCTTCCCCCACCTCTTTTCCCCCACCCCCCCTCTCTTCCACAAACACACTGAGCGTCTTACCTTTCTAAAAGCAGCCCCCTTTCCTCGGTTGACTCTGCTTCACCACTCTCACTCGGTCGATTCCAAGGCGGCGAATAAGGAGACCCCCCACCTCCCCCGCCTCCCCCGCCCCAGCCCATATCACTTCCGCACACACCGAGCTTCTTACCTTGCTGACAACAGCTCCTTCCCCCCAATTGACTCTCTGCTTGCTTCACCACCCACACTCGGTCGATCCCAAGGCGCTGAAAGAAGTCAAAGAGAACCATTTAGTGATGCACCCTTACCCCCCCCTTTTCGAGAGACATACCTTCCTAACAGCAGCTCCTTTCCCCAGATTGACTCTCTGCTTCACCGCCCACACTCAGTCGAAAAGGCGCTGAAAGATCATCATCTTCCCCATCCCTCTCCCACCCTCGTAAGAAGTCATCTTCCCCATCCCTCTCCCCCCCTCGTAAGAAGTCATCTTCCCCATCCCTCTCCCCCCCTCGTAAGAAGTCATCTTCCCCATCCCTCTCCCCCCCTCGTAAGAAGTCATCTTCCCCATCCCTCTCCCCCCCTCGTTCCACCCACACATCCACCCACCAGTCTAACAGCCGCCCCTTTCCACCAGTTCCCCTCTGCTTCACCACCAGCACTCGGCGGATCCCACGGCGGCGCATGAAGAAGCCCCTCACCGTCCACACCCACCCGTGGCCCTTCTCTCTCACCCCAAGCTTCTTACCTGTCGAACAGCCGCTCCTTTTCCCTCGGTTCACCCTCTGCTTCACCACTCGCAGTTTTGAGGCGCCTCAAAGCTTCACCACTCGCACCCGGTCGATCCTAAGGTGCTTGATAAAGTCAACCACCACCATTTAGTGATGCACCCCCCCCCCCCTCCCTCCCTCGAGAGACAAACCTTCCTGACAGCCGCCCCTTTTCCTCGGTTCACCCTCTGCTTCACCACTCGCACTCGGTCAATCCCAAGGCGCTTGATAAAGTCAAATACCACTGCCACCGTGTTGTCAGTGCTGCCGTCGTCCACCACTAGGACCTGAGGAGAGGGTAAGGAGTGCATGTGTAGAGGCGTGAGAGGAAGAGGACAGAAAGTTAGAGTCGAACACCACCGGATCGACCACCACCGGATCGAACACCACCACCGGATCGAACATCACCGGATCGAACACCACCGGATCTAACAGTTTCGTCAAGGGTAGGTCTGATGAGTGCCCTGCAGGCTGCACTGCAGTGCAGTGCATGTGCATGTGCATGTGCAGTGTATGTGCATGTGCATGAGCAGTGCATGTGCATGTGCATGTGCATGTGCATGAGCAGTGCATGTGCATGTGCATGTGCATGAGCAGTGCATGTGCATGTGCATGAGCAGTGCATGTGCATGTGCATGAGCAGCATAATGGCAGGGAGAGAACGGATAGGGATGGAAGGGACGGGACGGATAGTCAATGTCCAGGCAAAAGCCATGGGAGATACACATGGGTGTAGTGCGGTGCAGTGCAGGGTGGTGAGGTGTGGTGTAGTGTGGTGTAGTGCGGTGTGGTAGGGTAGGGTGCAGTGCGGAGCAATACCTCGTAGGTGAAAGAAGCGTCCTTTGCTGACCTTTCCTGCAGATAGCTGGTTGGGGGAGGGGGAGGGGGGAAGGGGAAAAGGAGGGAGAAATGGTAGCAAGGAGTGCAGATTAGCTTGCAGGTAACATAGCATACGCAATGAATAACATTATCCATGTAACAGCACAGAATATCACAAACCAGGGCATACTGCTGCCATGCCAAACTTCCCAGCAAATCATTAGCATTACCGTTCCTCAATTGACAGTTTCATTTCATCCAAGGTAGCTGCGTCTCTGCTGTACTCGTTATAAGCAGGGAACACCACAGGCACACCCCCTACTAAAGAAAGCCACAAACAATTCCTCCCATACCTCACCTGATAGTTTCATCCAGAGTGACAACAATTCTGCTGTCCTCGTTACAAGCAGGCAGGGCACACAACAGTCACGCCACGCTAACCCAGAACCCCCATTCCAATGCCTCACCTGATGGTTTCATCAAGCGTGGCGGCGATTCTGCCCTCCTCGTTATAAGCAGGGCACACTACAGTCAAGTACTTCTCCGCCGGTGCATACACCGAAGGCAGAGGCACCTTGTCAATGGAGTTGGGGTCCTCCATGAACAGTGCCTCGCGCTCCGAGCCACTGGGGTTGCTCGGGGGGGGGGGGGGGGAAGGGGGGGGAGAGGTGGGAAGGTAAGGAGGTTTAGGTGAGAAAGCAACACCGAAGGCAGAGGCACCTTGTCAATGGAGTTGTGTTCGGGTCCTCCATCCGAACAGTGCTTCGCTCTCTGAGCCACTGGAACAGCGGGAAAGGGAGGCAAGGGGAGGTGGGGAAGTTAAGGCGAGAGGGAAACAAGCATGAGGAGTCTATTTTTGAGGCACCTCAAAAATAGACTCCTCAGGGAAACAAGCAGTCAGAAAGACAACGGCACCTTCTCAATGGAGCTCGGGTCCTTTATGAACAGTGCTTCGCACTCCTTGCCACTGCAGGTGGGGAGGGGAAAGGGAAGGGGAGGTGACCCATGGGAAGGTGAGAGGGGGGGGGGAGAGGGGGGAGGGGGGAGGGGTTAAGGGCACGTTCTCAATGGAGTTTGGGTCCTTCATGAACGGTGCTTCGCACTCCTTGCCACTGCAGGTGGGGGACCACCAGGGGGGGAAGAGGGGTGGGGTGGGGGGTGGGGGCGGGGGAAGCGCAATGGCAGCAGCAAGGGAAAGTGACATATGGGGAAGGTGAGAGGGGAACCAGCAGTCAGAAGACAGGCAACGGCATCTTGTTGATTGAGCTAGGGCCCTCCACGAACAGTGGTTCGCAGTCCATGCCACTGCAGGTGGGGAGGGGAGAGGAGACAGGGAAGTGAGCAAGGAAGAGCGAAACTATGAAGAGTCTAGTTTTGAGGCGCCTATGTGCAGTTTTGAGGCACATTAGGAGTCTAGTTTTGAGCAAGGAACATATGAGCAAGCACCACCCCCTAGGCTTGAGCATGAACCCGACCCGACCCGACCCGACCCGACTTTGCCCTACCCGATGTCGGGTTCGGGTCGGGTCGGGTCGGGTCAAGTCGGGTCGGAGTTCAGGAAATGTCAACCCGACCCGTGTTTAATAGGTCGGGTTCTACCTAACCCGATTTCGGGTCGGGTCGGGTCGGGTTGGCATAGGGGCAGGGACGGGTAATAAGCCGACCCGACGGGTCGGGTTTTATCGGTCGGGTCGGGTCGGGTCGGGTCGGGTACCCGAGGGTCGGGTCAACCTTCCGCAAATGTCGACCCGACCCGTCAAAAAGTCAGGTTCGGGTCGGGTTACCCGACCCGACCCGACCCGTTGCTCAAGCCTACCACCCCCCACACCCGTAGCAAAACTATGAAGATCAAGGCACATTGTCAACGGGTGTGGGGGGTGGTGCTACGCGCTACGCGCTCCATGCCAAAGGGTGTGGGGGGTGGTGGGGGGGGGGGGGAGGTGGGGGGGAGAGTGCAATGGCAATGTGTCATGGAGCATGGAAGAATGCGCCTTTGCTGACAGGGTAAAGGAATCGGCTGTTGTACGCATGGAGGGAAGACACTATCGGAATGGCACATGACAGGTCACAGGCGACTTTTGAGGCGCCTCAAAAGTCACAGGTGCCATGCTTTGTGTTCTTAAGTCTTAGAAGTTGCCCTGGGGAGTCCAGTTTTTGAGTCGACTCAAATGCTTTGTGTTTTGAAGTCTTAGAAGTTGCCCCGGGGAGTTCAGTAACAGTAAGTCTTTTGATATCGATGGAAGAAAACGACAACCAGGATGGCGCCTGAAGGGTGTCATACTTTGTAACTATGTGACCGACTTTTAGTTAAACGTTGCTCAGTGGCTGTAAAGAAGCCTTGAGGCAGCTCAAAAACAGGTAGAAAACGCACGGACAGCCCTGCGCCACGTGGCTTTAGTAGTGAGCCAATTAGCGAGCCAATCAGCGGGCTCACCTGATTCCCACGTCCAACAGAACGAGCCGTGAGGCAACGAGGACTAGGATCCAGAGGAGAGCGACGAGCGCCTGAGGCAGCCAAGGAAATGCGGGGCGAAATGTGAAAGGGGGAGGGAGAGGGGGTGAGGGTGGGATCACAAGGAGCCGTGAGGCAACGCGGACCAGAATCCAGAGGAGAGCAACGCGCGCCTGAGCCAGCCAAGGAAATGCAGGGTCGGGAAAACAAGGGTCGGGAAAACAAAGGGCGGGAAAACAAAGGGCGGGGGGGAGAACGGAGAAGGGGGGGAAGAGGGGGGGGTGGGGGGAGAGGGGAGGAGAGGAGGACGGTGGGGGGAAGGGGGGGGAGAACAAAAGGGGAAGGGGAAAGGCGAAGGAGAAGGGGGGGAAAGGAAAGGGTAAAAGCTGGGACAGCGAGGACGGGAAGCAACCGGGAAGGAACGCGTGCGTGGGCCTAGACGAACGAGGCATGAGGCAGCAGCAATGCATCCGATCCGAGCCAGCCCTCCCAGAACCTCCCTCTTGAATACCCTTTGTTTGAATCAGCATCCCCTCTGACGTTCCCCGTGCCCCTTTAACGTTTCCCCCGTGCCCCTCTGCCGATCCCACATCCCTCGGACATTCCCACATCCCTCGGACACTCCCACATCCCTCGGACATTCCCGCGAATTTCCGTCTCACTCTAGCATTCGCCCATAATACCAAAATCACTCCGCTCAGAAATCGACATGGACGGTTGGTCCATCCCGCTCTCCCACCGCACACGATTTCCCACTCACCAATCTCGATCAACGCATGCATGCTTTACGTAATGTCACTGATACTCACACCATGTCACTGATACTCACACCATGTCACTGATACTCACACCATGTCACTGATACTCACACCACGTCACTGATACTCACACCATGTCACTGATACTCACACCATGTCACTGATACTCACACCATGTCACTGATACTCACACCATGTCACTGATACTCACACCATGTCACTGATACTCACACCATGTCACTGATACTCACACCATGTCACTGATACTCACACCATGTCACTGATACTCACACCATGTCACTGATACTCACACCATGTCACTGATACTCACACCATGTCACTGATACTCACACCATGTCACTGATACTCACACCATGTCACTGATACTCACACCATGTCACTGATACTCACACCACGTCACTGATACTCACACCATGTCACTGATACTCACACCACGTCACTGATACTCACACCACGTCACTGATACTCACACCATGTCACTGATACTCACACCATGTCACTGATACTCACACCATGTCACTGATACTCACACCATGTCACTGATACTCACACCACGTCACTGATACTCACACCATGTCACTGATACTCACACCATGTCACTGATACTCACACCATGTCACTGATACTCACACCATGTCACTGATACTCACACCATGTCACTGATACTCACACCATGTCACTGATACTCACACCATGTCACTGATACTCACACCATGTCACTGATACTCACACCATGTCACTGATACTCACACCATGTCACTGATACTCACACCATGTCACTGATACTCACACCATGTCACTGATACTCACACCATGTCACTGATACTCACACCATGTCACTGATACTCACACCATGTCACTGATACTCACACCATGTCACTGATACTCACACCATGTCACTGATACTCACACCATGTCACTGATACTCACACCATGTCACTGATACTCACACCATGTCACTGATACTCACACCATGTCACTGATACTCACACCATGTCACTGATACTCACACCATGTCACTGATACTCACACCATGTCACTGATACTCACACCATGTCACTGATACTCACACCATGTCACAGACGCATCTCAGCAGTATCTGAGGTCGACTCAACATACACCCCCCACAATTTCTTTTGAGTCGACTCAAAAGGCACCCCCCACAATTTCTTTTGAGTCGACTCAAAAGGCACCCCCCACAATGTCCCACTCAGCAACCTCGACCAATCGATGGAGGCATTGCGCATGTCACTCCCGCATTCGAGACTCCATCCCACACAATTTCCCACTCAACAATCCCCATCACTCACGCATCCCAGTAGCGCCAGCAGCGGTGTCGGCAGGCCGACCAACGAATCCACGATCCACGTCATCCACGCTATTGCGTGGCGCTCTTCAATGCACCTTGCAGCTCAAACGGGTACCGCCGCTAGATGGAGCGCTCGAAACGGGTAGCGCCTGTAGACGGGCAGCGTTCTTCGAGGCGCCTTAAGGCTTTAACGGTTAGCGCCAGTAGACGGATCTTAACGAAAAGCAGGCCCTTTTCGCTCCAGCAGCGCAGCTCCGTAACGGGCAGTTGAAGGAACCCGGCAATTCAAAGCCTGGAGTAAAAGTCAATTTCGGAATTTCGTAAGAGATAATTGGCTCAATAAGGCTGAAGCGCCACGAAGATTCACAAGCTGTTTTGCTACAGATGAGCCGTTTTCGCTAGGATAGGTCCTAGCAGCGAACAGCTAGGATAGTTCCTAGCGAAATCAGCGAGCTCCCGTCAGAGAAGCCAGTGCGAGTAGTGAGATCTCAAGGACTCCGGTTCAGACGATCGTCACGTCTGTCCTCGGAAAAACGAACAGAGAAACGAACGGAAAAACGAGGACCCCTAAACTAAGCGACCTGTGACGGTTCCTAGGAGCCCTTTGCATCTGACGGTGGAGCTGCTGCAGCTGCTAGGATGGTGCATCCGATCCGACACTCGAGTCAGCATAATCACGGGAGATAAGGAATCTATTGTGGATGGGTCTGGGTGGGGCGGGTCTGGCGCGTACATTTGATTGCGGTTGTGTGAGATGCTCTTTGGATTAGAAGGTTAAACAAACGTTCAGAAACGGTTGGGTGGGGTATTGAAATGAAACATAGGCGCGGGACATGCCCTCAGGATGCGAGGTTCCTGTGGAGACATCGTGAGGTCTTTTTGGGGAGCTTTGTGGAAACGTTTTCGAGGCTATTTACGGAGTATATCCTCGTACTACAAGCGTTTGCTGAGTTTGAGGCAAGCAGGGAGCCGGGATTCCCACTGCTCATTTGCGAGCCACAGGTGAACTATTAAAAGTCTAAATGTCAGTCGCGAAAACCCCCTCTTCTGAAAGTAGCAACGAAATTCTTCTGTGCAAGGTTCCACAGTTGATCCAATTGATTATTTTCCAGGCCTTGGCCGAATTGAAGTGAGCCTGAGCTGACTTAGCTGTGAAATCCGAAATATGTACTCCATAAATTTTTATAAATGGTTAAATTCTACCTTTAAAACTCGCGTACATGCCTTCCCCAAAACGGTGACTGTAGAGAACGGTGTAACGTGTGACGTAGCTCGGTGGCAGTTGCTGACCAAGGCTCTCTCTAAGGCCTGGGGTATTCCGTTAGGTCACGGAATCGGCCCCAAATTACCCATTAGCGGACGGAATCACCGAAACACTACCCGTTAAACTACGGATTCGTCGAAGAGCTATTCTCGGTTTGATACTAACATCCTCAAAGACAACGCCAAGGCTAGGGAAAAGCTTTCGAACTTCAGGGACTGTTTCTCGCATATTCTATGCATTGGGCGATTGGAAGTGTAGAAAATCTTCCCGCTAACTAGCCTCTCTCTCTGCTTAGTTGAGGTAGAGGGGAGGGTGGGAGGGGGTAATACACCACCACGAACAGATCTCATACGGAATCAAATAAAAGTAACCCGTAATGTCAAGCAATCACACGAAAATTAATCCGCTAGGCAGACGGAATCAAGAAAACTTTACTACGCCGAAAAATGGAATCAGGTCGAAAACAACTCTTAAATTTCGCGACATTAAGGGTAGTTGCCCTATTAGCCAGAGCCCTGTTGCTGACACGCGATTGGTTGCAGATGTGACAAAAATGAGGAATACTATATTAGAATCAAGACATTCGGAATCAATGTGAAAATAAAATAATCGGGCATTGATTAGCTCCTAATTTATATTAAAATAAACTATTTTGGATTAGCTCCTAATTTCATTTCCATTGCGAGAAGCGAAATGCTTCTTTGAGAGATTACAGTTGGATGGTCACTGGCCAAGAAAAGCAGTACAGCTAAGACATTTTTCCGCTGTGTGACGTGGCACATGATCACTTGTGGACGGCTCGATCATACAGCATTCGTGGCGCGATAAAGCGCCTATTTCCCTAATTTCGATCTGCCGAAGTATTTAGGTGGTGAAACACCCATCGATTTGTCCAGGAGTTTTGAGGCCTCCCCAGAACCCCCCGCCTCCGCCTCCGCCAGCGGAATGGCTGCGCCGTCCGCCATGCTGCGCCTCTCCGCGTCCCGCGCATTGCCGCGGTTCCCGCACCCCAAATTGCGCCTCGACAACCGCTGTGCTCTTTCCGCGCCTTCGCATGCATATGCGCAGCCGTGTACCTCTGCTCTCGCTCCGCGTAGCGCCACATCAGCGGCGACCAATCGCGGCGCCAGGATAACCCTCCGGACGCCGCAATCGGCGGGGATTCTTTCCCGATCCAGGGCGGTCCGCAGCGCGCCTTGGCCCTGTCGGCGATTCGCCGCAGCCGCCGCAGCAGCCGCCGCAGATGGCGGCGCAGGTTCCGCTGCAGCTGCGGTAGCCACGGAGCGAGGAGCATCGGCGGGGGCGAAGGAGAGGTCGAGCAGGTGAGGGACGGATGGGCGCAACAGGCGCAACACGGTTAAACGAGTGGTTTTAGACCGAAAAGACGGAATCTAGGAGAGGCCGTCCCACTTTCACTCTCCGCCCGCTCCCCTTTCTCCCTCGTGTGCCCCATACACCCAACCTGCTTTGAGGCGCCTCAAAACTTTCTCCCTCGTGTGCCCCATACACCCAACCTGCTTCTCAAAACTTTCTCCCTCGTGTGCCCCATACACCCAACCTGCTTTGAGGCGCCTCAAAACTTTCTCCCTCGTGTGCCCCATACACCCAACCTGCTTTGAGGCGCCTCAAAACTTTCTCCCTCGTGTGCCCCATACACCCAACCTGCTTTGAGGCGCCTCAAAACTTTCTCCCTCGTGTGCCCCATACACCCAACCTGCTTTGAGGCGCCTCAAAACTTTCTCCCTCGTGTGCCCCATACACCCAACCTGCTGGACGTGGTGAGCTGAGGGAGAGGGGGCTGGTGGAGTGCGTGGTTTCAGGCACCAGTGAGGGTGCAGGAGTCCGGACCCCCCCTCATCCATCCTCTCTCAATCACACTCTCTCCTCCCATTCCCCTCCCCTCCCCCTCCCCCTCCCCCCCCCCCCCTCGCCCGCTCGCCTTTCTATCTCCCCCACTCAAGGCCCAATCTCCTTGACGTGCTGCGGGAGAGAGGACTGGTGGATTCAGATGCAGGCGCCACACCAGCGAGGCGTTGAGGACCTTCCAGCGCCTCCCAAGCGTGCACTCCCTTTCACCTCTTTCCACCTCCTCTCACCCCTCTTTCCGCCTCCTCTCACCCGTCTCTCCGCCCCACAGACCCAATCTCCTGGATGTGCTGCGGGAGCGAGCATTGGCCAATGCAGTCAGCATTGAGGCGTTTGAGAGACCTCCCACACCAAAGCCATCCCGGCACCCCCTGTCCGCATATCCCCCGCCCTTCCCCCCCCCTCCCCCTCCCCCCCCCCACCCCATCAAGACCTAACCTCTTGGACGTGCTGAGGGAGCGAGGGTTGGCAGACACCGTGACCAGTGAGGCGTTCAGGGAAGGTCAGCCCCATCCCCGTTTGAATCACATCCCTTTGTGGCACTCTGCAAGCATGGACCGTTACTGAGTTTTGGACATGCCTTGCTCCCCCAAATGCCTAAATGTCTCCTCCTTGTTTGGTTATGCTGTAACGTTTTCGCCTCCTCGCATTCTTCGCACATCCTCTCTCTCTTCTCGTTTTGCCTCCTCTCTCCTCGTTTTGCCCGTTCATGCATGAGCAGCGTCGGAGCATCCTCTGAAGATCTACGTTGGCTTCGACCCCACTGCAGGTACTGTGCTTCCTGGTGCAGTACTGTGCTTTGCATTACTGCTGCAGCGACTATGCTGTGCACGCTATGCATTGTAAACTAGTTGCAATTGCAGGTGAGTCTGTTGTCAAAAGCTGAGAACTCGATTAATTGAATGAGCAAGAGCATACATCCTTAAGTACCGATCATCGGAGAGGATGGGAAGGGATAAGGGGGAATCGGAGGGAATCCCAAGGGAATCCTCCCAAATCGTGGGGATTTGGGATGGATTGGGTTGGGATTGGTTGGGGATGAAAACAAAGCTACACCCAACCTAACAAATATGCATAACCCTAAAACCGTCTAGGACGAATTCAAGTGGTTTAGATGGTGTTTGTGCAGATGCCGAGTACTGGGAACTAGTTTCATTGATCATGGAAAGGCCATGGAACAACAGGTTGAGACGATTATCGGGACTGGGGCCATCAACGGCGGAGTCCTGACTATCCTGTGCCTCAACATGGTTGAGCTGGCGTATGCGAAGCTAGTTGGGCGGCTTGGAGTTGATCCCATTCTTGGCGAACCACTCGTCGTCCTTCTTCTTGAAACAGGTGGCGAGTGGGTGATTAGTGCTGCCGCACACCTGACCCGCACTCGGTCCCATCTTGATGACGTAAGGACAAGGTGGGTAGCGGTTATGAGTGGGTGGTGCATTAGGACGGGATGTCGGGACAGGAGCGCGAAGCGCATTTGCTCGAGCATGCGCAGTGTTGTCCTTTTCAGCAGAGAGAAGCGCGGAAGAGACCTTGGCAAAGATTAGCTCTTCTGGTGGGAGATGGGGAAGCATGGAGCGAGTGACATTGTAAGAGAGGGTCAGCCCAACAAGCAGAGCTGCTGCAGGTAGGCTTGAGCATGAACCCGACTTGATCCGACCCGACCCGACTTCGCCCTACCCGATGTCGGGGTCGGGTTGGGTCGGGTCGGGTCAAGTCGGGTCGGAGTTCAGGAAATGTCAACCCAACCCGGGTTTAATAGGTCGGTCGGGTACTATCTGACCCGATTTCGGGTCGGGTCGGGTCGGGTTGGCATAGGGGCAGGGACGGGTAATAAGCCGACCCGACGGGTCGGGTTTTGTCAGCCGGGTCGGGTCGGGTACTCGAGGGTTGGGTCGACCCTCCACAAATGTCGACCCGACCCGTCAAAAAGTCGGGTTCGGGTCGGGTTACCCGACCCGACCCGACTCGTTGCTCAAGCCTAGCTGCAGGGGCTTGCTCTGGGAAGACAATGCCGAGTTGCTTCAGCTCCTGATGAATCCCTTGAATCTCAGTGACATAATCTGCCATACCAGTGCACTCCTCCAGTCACACTTGAAACATGCGGGGATGAGAATCGCCACCCGCACAGCGGTTTTGTTGAGGAAGCGATCGTTGAGATACTCCCAAATGACATGCGTGGAATGGTAGTTATGGTAAGTTTGACGAGCTCGGAAGGGGTAGTGCCGACGAAGACGCCGATGATGGCGGCGTCGGCTTGCTCCCACACGCTGTAAGATTCCTCATACTTGGACATGGATTTCTCATGCGCCTTGGTGTGTTCCTCAATGGCCGTGGCCGAGAGCTCTTGGGAAGGACCAACATCTACCAACATCTTTCCTTTGTCGCGATTGAGGATGACATCCTTGAAGCAAATCCCCTCAATCTTACGACTTAGGAGATGCTTATCAACCCTATAGCTCCACTCCTTGAAGTTAGGGCTTGAGCCATTTGGGTCGAGGCGCAAGGGAGTGATCGGGTTCGAGAGAGACGTGGTAGGGTACGCCATGATGCTCCAAGGACCCTTTCTCCGCGCGTAGCGCAGCTCTTAAGTCGTTGATAGGCAAACTCGCGCAGCGCGGGCTCCGCGAAAAACGAGTTCCTTTGCGGATACTTAACACTCGGAGAGCGAGAATGTCGGATTTAGAAGGAAAACAAATTGCCGGGAAAATAATGGGAAAATAATGCCGTGAAAGGGAGGGAGTTTGGTTGGAAATTGGATTTTGTAGACGGGGAGGAGTTCAGTGCGGTGAAAGGGAGAGAGTTGGGTGGTCAAATTCGACCTCCAAAAAACACGACTCTCATTTGAGAGTTGCGTTTTCAGAAACCCTACCTAGTATAGCCCGTTTTTAGGATGCCCACTAGTAGGTGGCGGGTACTATTATCCGCTTTTCAGGGTAACTGGGTTGGGTATACTCGGACCCGCCAGGCAGGTATTGTATTACCCGTCCGCTAAGGCCGGGTCCGGGTAAGGGTCCTGGGCATATTACCCGACCCGGACCCGTCCCGAAAATACCCGACCCAAGGTCGGGTATTGCAAAACCGGGTCGGGTCGGGTAATTACCCGGTTTTGTTCAAGCCTATCGGAGAGGATGGGAAGGGATACGGGGGAATCGGAGGGAATCCCAAGGGAATCCTCCCAAATCGTGGGGATTTGGGATGGATTGAGTTGGGATAGGTTGGGGATGAAAACAAAGCTACACCCAACCTAACAATTATGCCTAACCCTAAAACCAACAAATTACTAACACACAAAGTTGTGCCAACCGAATTGTAGCTTATCTCCAACAATTTTCGCCCAAGCCTGAGCGCAGCGATGCGGTCACACGGCCGTGGCTCTCCTTTTGGAGGGGGGGAAGGAGTTGTTGCTCCAATCCCACAATCTCCTCTTTCCCCCCTCTGCAGAGTCCTTGCATCTGGGCAACCTCCTCGGGATCATCGCCCTGGCATGGGCACAGAGCTGCGGCCGCACGGCCGTAGCTCTGCTTGGAGGCAAGGTGCAAAAAAATGGCGTTCTTTTCAAAATTTGACCGTATGGTACGGTACCGAAGTTTTTGCCGTACAAGAAGATACAAAACGGTCAGAAGTACCATTTTGAGGGTGGTGCAAAAAAACGGTCGTTTTTGGCCGAATTCTCAAGAAACGGGGTGAAATGTACCGCCAGAAAGCACGGATCTGGCATTTTGTCCGCCGAAACGTGCGGATCTCGCGTTTTGACGGTTGCCAGCCAAAATGCACGGATCTCGTGTTTCGACAGGCGACATGCGCGGATCTGGTATTTCGCCCGCCGAAATGCGCGGATCTCGCATTTCGCCCGCCAAATTGTGCGGATCTGTTATGCGCGTGGATCCGCCCCCCCCAAAAAAAAAAAGACTTACGGCCGTATTAAACATCCCGAATAATACGATTACCGTATTTTTGCACCTTGCTTGGAGGGAGCACCCTGAGAGAGATGCCAGTCTCCGTTTCGCCCCCCTGCCCCATCTCCCCCCCCCTTCAGAGTCCCTGCATCTGGGTAACCTCCTGGGAATCATCGCCCTGGCATGGGCGCAGCGCTGCGGCCACACGGCCGTGGCGCTGCTCGGAGGAGCCACCGCAAGGGTGGGGGACCCGTCGGGGAAGAGCGTGGAGCGACCAGTGATGGACGAGGAGACGATTGCGAGGAACAGCAGGGGGATCTATAAGATCCTGCAAGATATCCTGTCACGGCCGGTAGGTTCCTTCCAACTGGTTACGCGTGTAGGGCCTCAAGAATTGGGGCAGCCACAGTGGGGTGGGTGGGGGATCTCTCTTGAGTGGCTGGTGATGGACGAGGAGATGATCGCGAGGAACAGCAATGGGATCTATAAAAACCTTGAAGACATCCTGCCACGGCTGGGGAGTCTGTGCTTGCTAGCTAGAAGGTGCTGTTAGGTTGTTCCACTGTGCACGCCTTGCCTCAACGCACTCCTTCCCGGGAAAGGGCGTGGAACGCAGTGGTAGACGAAGAGACGAGACGATTGCGCGGACTTTTGAGGCGCCTCAAAACTCGTCTCCTTATCCGCGGTTTTAATGCGCGTAGACAAATGGGCGGAACAGCAACGGGTTTCACTAAACCTTCCTGATCGTCTCGCACGGTCGGTAGTTTTCTTTTCACCCCATTCTCACCCCCCCCCCAGACTTCATTCCGTTCCCAGCCAACAGGAGAGCAAGTAGAGCTGGTGAACAACACTGATCGGTGGAGGGACGTGTTTGTTTTCCTCCCACCCAGTCCTCTGCCCTCACATCAGGAGAATCAAGGGGACATTCCAGGCGGCAGACTGGGGCTGGTGAAAAATTACGACTGGTGGGGGGGGGTGTGTTGCTCCTCTCACTCCTCTCAGCTCACACTTTTCTTCTTCCCTCCTGTCTCCCTTCTCCACTGCCCCCCTCTCTCTCCCAAAAACAGGAGAACCAGGGCGACCATCCAAGCGGCAGTCTGGAGCTGGTGAACAACTACGACTGGTGGAAGGGCGTCTCCTTGTTAGAGTTTCTGAGGGGCGACCGCTGTTTCCCCCACACACACTTGCCAACAGGAGAACCAGGGCGACATTCTCTCCCCTTGTTCCTCTCCCCCCCCCACTCCTCTTCTCCGTCCGTCAGGAGAACCAGGGCAGCGACCGGGCGGCAGGCTGGAGCTGGTGAACAAGTAAGACTGGTGGACGCTTGTGTCTCCTCGCATCCGACCCTTTTCTCCCTCCCCTCCTCCACCCCCCCCCCCCGCCCTCCCTCCGTTCTGCCAACAGGAGAACCAGGGCAGTGTTGCGGGCGGCAGTCTGGAGCTGGTGAACAACTACGACTGGTGGAAGGGCGTGTCGCTGCTGGAGTTTCTGAGGGACGTGGGCAAGCACGCGCGGGTGGGGGCGATGATGGCGAAGGAGAGCGTGAAGAAGCGGCTGGCGTCAGAGGAGGGGATCAGCTACACCGAGTTCACCTACCAGCTGCTGCAGGTGACCCTGTTTTTCAGGCACCTCACAACCATATGGGCAAGTCTGTGTGGGTGGGGGCGATGATGATGTCCAAGAAGAGTGTGACCAAGAGATTGACTTCAGAGGAGGGGATCAGCTTAAACATAACGTTGGGAGGGGGCGATGATGCGTACTGCAGTCGACTACAAGATCCACCTACCAGCCACTGCACTCGACCACTGAGGCAACATCACAGCCGGCACTCCCCCTCACAGTCCCCTTTCGTTCCTCCACTCCCCTCCCGGTCTGCTGCTGCTCTTCCCCCTCCTCTCTGCTCAGGGCTACGACTCCGTGCACCTGCACAAGGAGAAGGGCATCGCATTGCACATGGGGCGCGGCGGTCACCAGCGGAGCTGCGGGGTAACATCACAGCCAGGGCCCCCCCGCTGACTTCCCCTCGAGGTGACTTTTGAGTCGACTCAAAAGTCACAGCCAGGGCCCCCCCGCTGACTTCCCCTCCTCCGCCTTGCCCTGCTCTCCTGTGTGTCTGCCCCTCCCCCCCCCCCCGGCTCCTGATTTCGGCTTCAGGGGCTCGCTGTGTGTGTCCCCTCCCCTCCTTGCCCTTCAATCTCGTACCGCAGGGCTATAATTTTGTGCACCTGTACAAGGCATCACTGGGGCACCGACCTCCTTCGGCAGCTGCTGCTGAAGGCAGCGGGCGTTGTGCCCTCTGGGGGCTCACTTCACTCCTTTGATTTATCCCTTCCCATCCTCCCCCCCCCCTCCCCCGCCTCCTCGTACATCAGGGGTACGACTTTGTGCACCTGTACAAGGAAAAGGGCATCACAGTGCAGATGGGCGGCAGCGACCAGTGGGGCAACATCACAGCCGGCACCGACCTCCTTCGGCGGCTGCAGGCAGCAGGCATTGTGCCCTCTAAGGCTTCCACAGGGGGGGAGGGTCAACAAGAGGGACAGCAAGAGGAGCAGCAGGAAGAGGAGCAGCAGGAGCAGGAGCAGGGTCCGAGTGTGTTTGGGCTCACGTGGCCGCTGCTGCTGCGCAGCGATGGTAGCAAGTTTGGCAAGTCAGAGGGAGGGGCTATTTGGCTGTCCGCTGCCATGCTTTCGCCCTACAAGTTCTATCAAGTGAGTCTGTTGGTAAACGGAGTCACTCTCAGAGGTATCCACATGCTGCTGTGCAGTGATAGCAGCAAGTTTGGCAATTCAGATGGAGGGGCCATCTGGCTGTCTGCTACAATGCTCTTGTCAAGTTCTACCAGGTGATCGTGGTGGGTAATGAGCGGTAACCAGCGGTGGCTGTGGTAACCACATGCTGCGGCACAGTGACGGCAGCAAGTTTGGCAAGTCGGAGAGAGGGGCCATCTGGCTGTCCGCTGCCATGCTTTCGCCCTACAAGTTCTACCAGGTGGGCTTGGTGGGTAATGAGTGGTAACCAGCGGTGACAGTGGTAACCAGATTCAGCTGCGCAGCGATGGCAGCATGTTTGGAAAGGCGGAGGGAGGGGCCATCTGGCTATCTGTTGTTATGCTCTTGCCCTACAAGTTCTATCAGGTGAGTGTTCATGGTAACTAACAAGTGGTTCCATGCTGCCATGCTCACAGTGGCAAGTCAGAGGGCGGGCGGTGCAATACGGCTCCCTGCTGCCACGCTCTCGCCCTTCAAATTCTCATTTCATGAATATACAAAACGTAGCTATCCCCACCCCCCCCACCCCCAACCCCCACCTCCCCATCCCCCCTCTCCCCCACCCCCTCTCTCCCCCCCCCCAACCCACAGTACCTGTTTGCCACACCTGATGCTGACGTCATCAAATTCCTCCGCATGCTCACCTTCCTGCCCGTGGCCGAGATCGACCAATGGGAGGCCGCCATGTGTCAGCTGGGCTACGAGCCCAACGCAGCCCAGAAGCTATTGGCTCAGGAGGTGAGGGGGGGGAAGAGGGGAAGGGGGGAGGGAGGGGATGGAGCGGTGGGGAAGGGGGGTATTTATGCTCAACCCTGCTTCAGCCTTCAACCCGCCTACGGTGTGTCAGCCGGGCTATGAGCCCAACGCGGCACAGAGGCTATTGGCACAGGAGGTGTGTGTGTGTGTGTGTGTGTGTGTGTGAGAGAGAGAGAGAGAGAGAGAGAGAGAGAGAGAGAGAAAGAGAGAGAGAGAGAGAGAGAGAGAGAGAGAGAGAGAGAGAGAGAGAGAGAGAGAGAGAGAGTCATGGTATATAAGGCTCCTTCTCACATCTTAGTCCGGATTATTTAGTTCCTTCTTGAGTTGATTCACGGCCCTGGAAGCGGCGCTCGGGAGAGCGAGAGAGAGAGCGAGAGAGAGAGAGAGAGAGAGAGAGAGAGAGAGAGAGAGAGAGAGAGAGAGAGAGAGAGAGAGAGAGAGAGAGAGAGAGAGAGAGAGAGAGAGAGAGAGAGAGAGAGAGAGAGAGAGAGAGAGAGGAGAGAGAGAGAGAGAGAGAGAGAGAGAGAGAGAGAGAGAGAGAGAGAGAGAGAGAGAGAGAGAGAGAGAGAGAGAGAGAGAGAGAGAGAGAGAGAGAGAGAGAGAGAGAGAGAGAGAGAGAGAGAGAGAGAGAGAGTGAGAGAGAGAGAGAGAGAGAGAGAGAGAGAGAGAGAGAGAGAGAGAGAGAGAGAGTCGCCGGGCGCTGATTCGCCACAAGCGACCGATTCAATTCATCGACGCGCGAGGAGCAGGATCGAGCTCCCCCGCCTCTACTCCTGGCGGCATTCCGTAAGCAAGCCGCCAGAGGAGCAGCGACGCCGCCTCCATGGCGCGTCGCTGCTGGCGGCGGGACATCGCAGGCCGCCACGGACGCCCAGCCTCCGGTTTCCGCGGAGGGGGTTGCAACGGGGGGGGGGCGGAGGCAATCCAGCACCTCCGCCACAGCTCCAATACAAGCGACGACCCCGGCCATCGCCTCCACCGGAGAATACGGCACTACTGCGGGCCGCGGGCGAGAGCACCCCCCGCTTCGCGACGACTCCGAGCGACGCTGCGAATGCGGGCCCGGCGCACCGCACGCCTGGCTCGGACGGCTCGGCGACGCCGCTGTCGAACGGGCGGGCGCCACTCCAGGGACCCTTCGTTTACGTGCTGGGGAGGCGTGCTTGACGGGACGGGTGACCCACCCTGGCCGCCATGACGGAGCCGCTTTGGGGGACGCGCAGGCGAGGGCGGAGAGGCCGGAGGCCGACCACACCCCGCTGCCCCCTCGCAAGCGCCGGCGGCTGGTGGTGCCACTTGCGGCGGCGGAGGAGGCGCAGGCCGAGGCGGGGGGGACGAGGGCGGAGGAGGAGGCGGAGGAGGAGGCAACGACGGAGCAGGCGGGAAAGGGGGTGGCGACGACACGGGTAGCGAGGGAAATAGGGGCGGAGGACCGCCAGGAGAGAGAGGCGACCGACCCGTGGGCGATGCCATACGCGCGCCCGCCGGAGGGGACCCCAGGAGCGGCGAAGGGACAGCCGCCGGCGGTTGCAGCAGGGACGGGGGCTGCAGCAGCAATATCGCCCGCGCCAGGGCGGCAACCTGCAACCCCTGCGCGCGAAGCTCGTAGCGCAGTGAAGAGGTCGGCGACAACGCCGACGGCACGCCGGAGGACGTGCCCAACGGCGACGGGGAACCGTCCCCCTCCCTCTGCGGACGGCGCAAAGGGGACAGAAGCATCCCCTGCGTCATCGCCCCGCGGCGACGATACGACGACGGGACGCACCACCGCGAGCGGAAGGGGGCAACGACGCGAGAGAACACCTGAAGCGCCGAACCAGCGCGGCAGGAGGCTAGGCCGGGGGCGAGGCGGAGGACGTAGGGGGGGCCGCAACGGACCGGTTTTGGGCGGGCGCCGCAGCTTCCGCGCGACAGCGGCGCGCCTCCAGCAAGCCGCCCAGCGGCAACTTAACGGAGCGGACGCGAAGGCTCCGACGGCCACTGTAAACAGCGACAACGATGGCACCGAAGGTGGAAACTCGATCCACAGAGGCAACGAGGAGGCAGCACAGAATGCCCAAGGGGGAGACGCAGTCACACCGACACGTGCACCTGCTACGAGAAACGCAGACGGGGGCTTCGAAAGGAGGGAGCGAGCAGACGATGATTTGATTGACGGAAATGACCCCACTTATACCCCCGAAATGGGGGTATTCGAGGAAGGCGTACCGGAGAGGGGAGATTCGGAAGTGGAAGAAACCCCACCCCGAGGCGCAGACAGGCGGGATGGCATTCGGCTGAACCGAGCCGCTTTTTCCAACACCCGGCGCGGCTCGGCAATCTCCCGCCGGTCGACGCCAGCTCGGACAGTAATGTCCCCTCTGGCACTCGCGAACAAAACCGAACTCTTCGAGGTCGTGGCCAGCTGGGACCTGGACAAGCTTCGCGACAGTCGCCTGCCACCACTGGCGCGGCGACTCCCCCGCGAAATACTGACAGCCTTCGCGTCGGCTCTTCTGACGCCGCTGCTCCACCTGGCAGCAAACCGAGACTCGGTGCCAGGATGGCGCCTGCTCATGTTTCTGCCTCGGCTAACACTGGCCACACAATCCACCAGAGCACCAGACGTCAAACGCATGTTACACCGGTTACGCCGGTTTGCGACAGGCGAGTGGCGCGAGCTCTACGAAGAGGCAGTGGCCTCGTCACAGCTGCCCCCAGCCCCACGACACGCAACCGACGTCAAAGGCAGGCTCGCCAGGGCGGAAACACTGGTGAAACGGGGTAACCTACGCAAAGCACTCCAGGCGCTGGAGTCCACCCCCGTTTGCGAACCGACAAGCGAAACGCTCGCTGCACTCAGGGCGAAACACCCCCCGGCTGAACGCGCCCTACCCGCATGGGCCCTACGTAAACAGCCCCCAACCAGAGGACCCTTGGCGCAGACCGCAAGCCCACTACCGCAGATATCAGTCACGCAGCTACGGGTGGTACTTCGACACTGCCCAAACGGAGATGGGGCGGGTCCGTCAGGCACCACGTTCGAACATCTGAGGGAAGCGGCCTGACAAACGCAAACATCATGGGCCACCTAACAGCACTCACAAACACAGTGCTCGCTGGAAACATGCCCGAGGAGGCGACATCACTCCTCACCTCCTCACGACTCCTGGCATTCAAAAAACCAGGAGGCGGCGTCCGCCCGATAGCCGTGGGCGAATGCCTACTACGCGTCGTCAACAAGGCGGCAATCACGCTCACCTCCTCGACGGCGGCAGCCTACCTCACGCCGTTGCAGTTCGGCGTGTGCGTCCCCGGCGGCACGGAGGTTGCGATCCACACCTCCCGCACGCATCTCCAGTCGAACCCGGGGGACCTCGTCCTCCAAGTCGACATGGCAAACGCGTTCAACTCCGCGGAACGCGCAGCCATGATCGAGGCCCTGCGGAATAGCCCGCTCGCGGGGCTCCTCCCACTCGTACTCACCACCTACGGATGCCCAGCGCCGCTGTTCCTGGACCGCGAGTTCAGCTCCCCCCCGCTACTCAGCGAGCGAGGAGTAAGGCAGGGGGACCCCTTGGGACCACTGCTATTCGCAATCACCCTACACCCTGCCCTCGTGGCCACAGCAGAGGCCTACCCTCAAGTACTCACCCTGGCCTACGCCGACGATGTGACCCTCATGGGGCCACCCGAAGAATGCGAGGCAGCATTCTACCATTTCACCAACGCCATCGCAGCAGCAAGCCTGGCGTGCAACCTCGCCAAGTGCGGGGCCTGGTCCACAAGCGAGACCGCCCTCCAACACGCGCCCGAGGGGGTACCGCTCGTGACGGGGGCTCTCCGAATCCTTGGGAGCCCGGTGGGAAACCAGGCAGGCTGCGCGGCCTTCCTTCGCGAAGCGCTGGATAAAACGGCCGCCACCCTCCCCTTGGTCCAGCAACTCCACCCACAGCTGGCACTCCTCCTCCTGACCAGGTGTGTAGGGCGCAAGGCAGCCTTCCTGCTGCGTTCCACACCCCCGGACCTCCTGCCCGACGCTGAATGGACAGCATGGGGACAGCGCCTGCTCACCACCATCTTGGCATCCTGCGGCCTCCAGGAACCCAGGCAAGCAGCAGAGAAAGGCCTTCTATGGCGACAGGCAACCCTGCCCATAACCATAGGGGGACTCGGGCTCACGGACCCCCTCGCTGAAGGCGGGTACAGTTACCTCGCCTCAACAACAGCGGCAGCCAGCCTCCTCGCCTCCCTCCACCTCGCGCCACTCTCACCCCTGGCCCTCCTCCGCCCCCTCCTCTCTCCCCCCTACTCCACGTCACACCCCCTCCACGCCCTCCTCAGCCGCCTAGAGGCTCAACTGCCCGACCCCGCAAAACAAATCCTCAACTTGTGGCCGAGCAACGAGCCGGCCAGCAAGCTCCAACACGCCCTGGCCCTCGAGGTCCAAGGTGAGCGGCATCGCCGGCTGGTGGCCGAGACAAGGGATCTCACCCTCAACCCCCTTCTCGGCCACACGCAGCGGCTCTTGTCCCTCCTCGGCCCGGGTGCGGGTGATTGGCTGGCGGCCATCCCATTCACGCCAGACCTCAGCCTCAGCCCGGGGCACTTCGCCACCGCCCTGGCGTTTCGCATGGGACTGCAACACTCCATTCCCGGCCGATGCAACTGCAGGGGCAGAAAGGAGCTGACAGACCCCCGCCTCCCCAACCACCTCCTGCGGTGTACCTTGGGAGGGGGACCCAAGCGGACCCACGACGGCCTCGTGAACCTAGGCATGCGCCTAGCCAGGGAGGCCGGCTGGATCGCCTGCAAAGAATCCACGCTATACCTCCCCGAGACCTCCCAACGGCGAGCAGACATCACGCTGCGCCACCCCGACTCGGGACAGGTCTGGGTCTGCGATGTTACCATCACCGACCCCATCTCCTCCCGCGACCCTCGCGCGAGGAAAGGCACCGGTTGGGCTGCTGCCGAAGCCCAGGAGAAGAAACGCGACCTCTACGACGAGTCTCTCACCTTTGTCACCGTCCTCGGGGTGGCTACAGAGACTTACGGGTGCTGCTCGGCCGACACGCTAGAGTTTCTCTCCCTCCTCGCAGGCCAGGCGGCTACCCGCAACCACAACGCGGACAGAAAGTCCACACTCGCCCAGAAAATGGCAGCCTCATTCCGCCAGCGGTGGGCGGTCACCCTCCAAAGGCAACAGGCCATGACGCTGCACAGCAAGGTCAGCCTCTGCACAGAGAAAGCCTTTGCTGTTGGAGCCGACATGGAGACCCCTCTCACCTTTGGGGAGTTAGAAGCAGTGATTGAAGCCTAGACGAGGTCTCCCGAGCAGCGGTAGGCTGCTGCTGGGGACCACATGTGGCCTGACATCTATGAATTGTGCATGTACAACTTATAAAGGCTAATACCTAAGGACCGCTTGAGAGAGAGAGAGAGAGAGAGCCCATGGTATATAAGGCTCTTCCACCCATCCTAGAGTTCATTATTTAGTTTCGAGTTGAGTTCTCCATCCGGTCCATGCAGCGGCGCTCGCGCTGGCGGCCTCCGGCCGCGCAGGGCGGCAGATAAGGGGTGGGGACAGGGATACACTCCAAAACCAGGGACATTACAGCATACAAGCATGCCTCCACAGGGAGCTACAACCTAGCAAATAGCCTATGTCTACGGCGCCAACCACAGCGCATGATGGCGGGGACCTAGCGTACACGCCAGACAACCGTCCACCTACTACACCTCCAAAGCCGACGGCGGGACAAGGGCCCCGGCCTGACTCTCCAACGCCCGAAGCACCGCCGCGCAAGCGGCCAAGATCGCCGGGCGCTGATTCGCCACGAGCAACCGATTCAACTCATCAACGGCGCGAGAAGCAGGATCCAGCTCCCCCGCCTCTGCTCCTGGCGGCAACCCATAGGCCAGCCGCCAGAGGAGTAGCGACGCGGCCTCCATCGCGCGTCGCTGCTGGCGGCGAGACATCGCGGGCCGCCACGACCGACCCGCCTCAGGTTTCCGGGGAGGCGCCTGCAACGACGGGGGGCGGAGACAATCCAGCACCTCGGCCACCGCGCCAATACATGCGACGACGCCGGCCATCGCCTCAACTGGCGAAAACGCACGCGGCGACGCCAGGCGGACAGGCGGACGAGGAACCGGCGGCGGGTCGCCGAGCACACCCACTGGTGTCGGCGGCATACCCCGCCCCACCCGCAAACCCGACCCCCAAGGACGACCGGAGAGAGGCGGAGAGCGGTCCCGTCGTCTTCCGGGCACTACAGTCGGAGGTGACCCTGCCCGAGAGCCCGCCACGGCGCCCCCGCGGGGACGCTTCATCGGACGAAAAGGCGGTGGCGGAGACCCCGCGGACACGCCCTGACCCGATACGACGTCGTGTTCGACAGCGGCTGGTGGTCCCGCTGGTGACTTTGGAGGAGGCAGAGGAGGCGGTTGGAGGACCCCGCGGGGAGAGGGGTCGGGACCACCGGCGAACCCCCTCGACGGAGGGGGAGCCGGAGGGGCCGGGGGGACTGGAAGGGGCGACGGCGGAAGGGGCGACGGCGGAAGCCGAGACGGAGAAGGAAACGACGCCGGCTGAGCCGGCGACAGGGCAGACGGACGAAGCAGGGAGCGATCCATGGGACTTCCTGCGACACCCTCTCGTACAATCGCGGGCGCGGGCGCAGGCGACGGCGGAGACACGCGACCCGGTCGCCGACAGCGGACCGAGGCAGCCGCAGAAGCTGCTCGAGAGCGCTCGCGATCGCTGCCACCTGGACCTGCTGCTGCCGAAACTCCAGGCGCAGCTGGGACGTTGGCGACAGAGCCAGCGAGACGCCGGAAGGAGAACCCACCGGCGACGGGGACGCTTCCGCCTCACGTAGGGGCAGGCGCGAGGGGGAGAAGAGCAACCCCTGCGTCATCTCTAGCGCAGCCGGAAAGAAGCAGAGCCCCACACACGCGAGCCACGGCCCGCGCAAGTACAACCGCGGCCCCGGGGGGGGAGCGAACGAGAAGCACAACCCGAGGATACAGAGGAACGAGGGGCGGACAAGGGCTCGGGCGAGCGTCGACAGGCGCTACAACCTTCCGCGGCGTCGCCGCGCGCCTACAACGCGACGAACTGCGCCGGGGACCACACCCAGCCGCTGCAGCACCCAACGTTAATGGAGCGACGGAGTCAGAAGCAGGCGGAGGCGGAGGGACCGACCAAGGGATGGAAAATTGGCCAAGTGCTGACACTCCAATCGCAGACACACCAGGAGGAGGAGCTACGCGGGGACCAGCGGAAGGGAACACGGAGGAAGCTGATGATGAGGACGATGCAATTCAACGACCCCACTTATACCCCTCCAATCGGGGTAAACTGGGAAGGCGCCCTAGACGAGGGAGATTTGGAGGACTCCCCCGCCCGAGACGCAAATGTGCGGCCGGGCCAATCCAACCGGCGAGCCGCCACATCCAACACCCGCCGCGGCTCGACAGTCGCCCGCAGACCAACCTCTGCAGCGCGGGTACAATCCCCTCTGGCGTTAGCGAAGAACGACGAACTCTTCGCCAAAGTGTGCGAGTGGGACATGACCCTGCTCCGCGACTCCAGGCTCCCACCCCTGGCACGTCGCCTACCGCGCGAAATCCTGGCGGAGTTCGCGTCCTGCCTGCTGACACCACTGCTGCACCTCGCACGTAACAGGGACAGCATAGGAGGTTGGCGCCTGTTACTCCTCCTCCCTCGCCTGACCCTCGCGACCACGTCGACAAGGAATCCGGACTGGGATGGAATGTTACGACGCTGTCGCAAATTCGCCACAGGCGCCTGGGAGGCACTGTACGACGAGGCCGTGACCTCGATTTCACTACCACGACCCCCACGCCACGCGAATGACACCGCCGGGCACTTAGCCCGAGCGGAAACACTCACTAAGCGCGGGAACCTGCGGAAGGCCCTCCAAGCCCTGGAATCCACCCCGGTGTGCGAACCCACCCTAGAGACACTTCACGCCCTCCGAGACAAACACCCCGCCGCCGAACATGCCCTCCCCAACTGGGCGACATTCACAAGCACAACACCCACCGACGCCAATACAGCGCCGCACCCGCCGCGTCTCACCATCACACCACGGGAGCTCAAAGCCGTACTACGACGGAACCCGAACGGAGTCGGGGCGGGGCCCAGCGGCATGTGCTTCGAACATCTGAGGGACGCAGCCGCCTCGAACGCCGACATCCTGAATCTGCTCACAGAAGTGACCAACGCGGCACTCGCAGGGCAAGTGCCGCTAGAGGCGGCGGACCTCCTCACCGCCTCGAGACTGCTGGCATTCACCAAACCCGACGGCGGCACCAGGCCCATCGCCATCGGCGAGTGCCTACTACGCCTCTTCGGCAAGGCCAGCCTGCACCTCACGACGACCCTGGCCCAAGCCCACTTCGCGCCCCTGCAGCTAGGAGTGGCGATGAAGGGAGGGGGCGAAACGGTGGTGCACGCAACAAGAACCCACCTCGAACAGCACCCCGAACACCTGCTCCTCTAGGTGGACTTCTCCAACGCGTTCAACTCAGTCGAACGCACCGCTTTCTTCCGCGCCCTACGCGACAACCCACTCAAAGGGCTGCTGCCCCTAACCCGCCTCTCTTATGGAAGGCCATCGAGCCTGCTGCTCGACCACGCATTTGGCGCCGACCCGCTCATCAGCGAGCGGGGCGTACGCCAAGGCGATCCGCTGGGCCCCATGCTGTTTGCCCTCGCCCTCCACCAGGCGCTGAGCATGACAGTAGAGGAGTACCCGGACGTCCTCCTACTGGCATACGCCGACGACGTGACCATCATCGGCCCGCTGCCGGCTTGCGCAGCCGCCTTCTATGCCCTCACGGGTCGGGCAGCAGCGGTTGGACTCACCTGCAACGCCAGCAAGTGCGCAGCTTGGTCACCCGCACCGGTGGACCCCGCGCTCATCCCTGCCGGAGTACCACTCACCCACGACGCAATCAAGGTCCTGGGCAGCCCCATCGGCACCACCCACGGATGCGGGAACATCATCCGCCGCACGCTCGAAAAAGCGGCAGCGGCGCTCCCCCTGCAACTGCACCCGCAAGTTGCGCTGCTGCTCCTCACCCGCTGCATCACGAGGAGTGCATCCTACCTCCTCCGCACCACCCCCACCGACCTCCTCCCCCCCGAGGAATGGACGCAGTGGGGGAAGTCCCTACTGGAAGCTGCGCTCAAGTCATGCGAGCTCCAGCAGCCACGGGACGCTGAAGGCCGAGACCTCCTCTGGCGTCAGGCGACCCTGCCGATCACCATAGGAGGCCTCGGCCTCATTGACCCCGCAGCGGAAGGCAGCTATGTTAGAATATTCTCCCTTCATTCTATTAGCCTACATCGTTTCATTGTCTTAGGTACTTATAAGCACCCCACTAGGGTGTATACACCCAAGTTGGGGGTTGGGTTCCCAACCTTGTTGGGTTCCCAAATTGGTTGGGCTCCCAATTATTGGAGCCCCCAATAATCCCAACCAAGATTATTGGACCCACCAATAATCTTGGCTAGGATCATTGGACCCCCAATAAGTTGGCCAACTCAACTTATTGGGGTCACCAATAATCGTGGTCACCTCCCAACCAAAACCCCCCCCTCCCTCCTACTCCTCACCTATGTATACCCACTCTTTTCCTAATACAATCATCACTTGAGTTTCTCACAAGCTACAGCTACCTGGCCTCCGCACTACAGGCCGGTGACCTCCTCCGCTCCATGGAACCCCCTGACTCCTCACCCCTCGCCGACCTCCTCCACCTCCTCACTCCGCCCTTCACCGCCCAAACGCCCCTACACCACCTGCTCAACTGCCTGGAAGCGGCACTCCCCGAACCAGCGCAGTCCACACTCACCCGCCCGCGCGACGAACCTGGCGCCAAGCTCCAGCATGCCCTAGCATTGGAGGTACACGGGGCCAGGCACGCACGGCTAGTGGCAGACTCCAGACACATGCCACTCAACCCCCTCCTGGGCCACACCCAGCGCCTCCTCTCCCTGCTCGGGCCAGGGGCAGGGGACTGGCTAGTCGCCATCCCCTTCTCCCCGGACCTAAGCATGAGCAAGGGGCAATTTGCCACGGCCCTAGCCTTCCGCATGGGCCTGCAGCACTCCCTACCCGGCAAATGCAACTGCCGGGAAAAGCATGCGATACCAGACAACCGGCTGCCCAACCACATGCTACGGTGCACCCTGGGCGGGGGTCCAAAGCGGACCCACGACGCGCTCGTGAACCTCGAGATGCGACTGGCCCGGGAATCCCACTTCGTGGCCCATATGGAATCCACGCTCTACTTACCCGAAACTGCCCAACGCCGCGCCGACATCACCCTCCGATGCCCGGACTCAGGCGCGGTATGGGTCTGTGACGTCACAGTCACCGACCCCATCTCAACCCGCGACCCAACAGCACGAAAGGGGACAGGGTGGATGGCGGCAGAGATGCAGGGCAAGAAGCGGGACCTGTACGACGAACGACTCACCTTTGTGAAGGTGCTGGGAGTCGCCACTGAGACATACGGCTGCTGCTCCCCCGACACACTCGAGTTCCTCCGAGTACTGGCTGCCCTCTCAGCCCGCCGGAACCACCAGGCCGACGAAAAGTCGGCAGTGGCAAAGAAGGTACTGCACAGCTATCGCCAGAGGTGGTCAGTCACCCTCCAGCGGCAGCAGGCAATCACCCTCCATGCGAAAATTGGCCAGGTGACAGGCCAAGCTTTCAGCCACGACCGCCCCCTAGACGAACCTCTTACCTGGGGAGAACTGGAAGCCACCATTGAACCTACCTGCGACAGGTGGCCCGGGCAGCAGTAGGATGCCCGGGGACACTTGGACACACATAACCCTGTTTGTACCTCTGTACCCCTTATAAACATAATAAAGGACCGCTTGAGAGAGAGAGAGAGAGAGAGAGAGAGAGAGAGAGAGAGAGAGAGAGAGAGAGAGAGAGAGAGAGAGAGAGAGAGAGAGAGAGGGAGAGAGGGGTGAGGGAGTTTGGAGGGATAGGGCCCTTCATCCCACCATTCGTCAGCTGGGCTACGAGCCCAACACGACTCAAAAGCTACTGGCACGGGAGGGGGAGGTGAGCGAGAGGGGGGCAGGTAAGAGAGAAGGGGGAGGTGAGAGAGAATGGGAGAGGTGAGAGGGAGAGAAAGGTGAGGGATGAGGGGGGGGGAGAGAGGGGCGACCTGCAGCACTGCATTGCGTCGCATCGCACCGCACTCCACCGCACTCGCAAAGGCGCTGTTTGAACCCCTCGCTTTTCTGCACATCTCCTGCTTCCCCTCCCCCATCCTCGTTTCTAGGGGACTCGTTTTGTGGATGGCGAAGAGGGCCCACAGGAAGCATGACAGATCTTCTTACACTGCCTCTCTTCTGTCCTCGTTTCTAGGTGACTCGTTTTGTGCACGGGGAGGAGGGTCTACAAGAAGCCCTACGAGCCACACAAGCCCTCGCACCAGGTACTGCCTGCTCTGTTGCTCCTCGCACCAGGTACTGCCTGCTCCGTAATTCCTCGCACCAGTTGTTGCCTCCACCTAGATCTGTCATCACCGGGTTTTGCCTTCACCAGATGCTGCCTTCCACCGCCACCAGACTATACCCGGCCATGCTGGAAGCCACAGCTCCATGTGCGCCTGGTACTCTCTTATGATTCCAACCCATCTCCCCCCCCCGCCCCCCCAGGTTCCACCGCCAGACTAGACCCAGCCAACGATGTGAATGCCCAAACAATACATTGTCCGATGTCGTTGTGCCTTCCCTTCCCTTCCCCCCCTCCCTTAGGTTCCACCGCCACCAGACTAGACCTGGCCACGCTGGAAGCCATAGACGCTGACACTCTAGTCTCTTATGCTTCCAACCCCTCTCCCCTCTCCCCCTTGCCCTACAACTCCCCCCTTTCCCCCCAGGATCCACCGCCACCAGACTAGACCCTGCCACACTAGAGGCGATAGCTGCGGACGCGCCCTCCACCTCCCTTCCCTGGGCCGCTGTGATTGGCCGATCTGTCGCTGACGTGGCAGCGGCATCGAGGCTAGTGGGGAGCAAGGGGGCGGCTCGGCGGCTGGTGCAGCAGGGGGGGATGTACCTGAACAATGAGAAGGTGGCGGAGGGGGAGAGAGTGGTGGGGGAGCAGGACCTGGTGGGGGGGAGCATGCTGCTGCTGGGGTCGGGGAAGAAGAACAAGATGATTGTGAAGGTTGAGAGGTGAGGTGATCAGACAACAGGTGCAGCCAAGGAGGGGGGGGAGTGTGCACCTCAATAATGATCTGGTGGGGGGGAGCATGCTTCTGCTGGGGTCGGGGAAGAACAAGATGATTGTGACGGTTGAGAGGTGAGGTGATCAGACAACAGCTGCAGCCAAGGGGGGGGGGGGAGTGTGCACCTCAATAATGATCTGGTGGGGGGGAGCATGCTGCTGCTGGGGTCGGGGAGGAAGAGCGAGATGATTGTGAGGGTGGAGATGTGATTTGGACAGTGGGTGCAGGTGAGGGGGCATATCCTAATAACGAGGCTGGGGAGGAGGATCTGGTGGAGGGAAGCATGCTGCTGCTGGGGTCGGGGACGAAGAACAAGATGATTGTGAAGGTGGAGAGGTGAATGAATCATGTTACAATGTTACAATGCCAAGCCTTTGGGCAACGGGTATCTAGTTAGTTAGAGGGCTAGGAATGAACGATGTCATTGCTGACCAAGGTTTTAGGTTCAAACCACAGCTGGCTCCTACTTTGAAGTTATCATAGATTGCCAGTAAAACACTTCACAGTTCTCACAAAGTGTTTCATGAAACACAGTTCTTTGTAAATAAAGGCCGACTTCAGATGTGCAAATGGCTGCGGCGGACTTCTGAGCAAGAGATTCTTAGAATAACACATTGACCTAAACAAGGCCATACAGTGTGTTATATCAGTTGTGTGTTGTACTCTTTAACAGCACGTACCTGTCTAGCCTATAACTCGACAAATATAACAATTGTACCTATAAGTTGACGCACCCCCTTGGCTAGACAAGGGGCAGTGCCTAGCAAGAGACACGCAGCTCAGGGCGGCACTACTAGTCCAACCTCCGAGACAAGGGTCTGTAAACCAGTCAACAAGAGTAACCCAGGGTGGCACTACTAGTCCAGCCACCGGAACCAGAGCCACAAGGCCAGTTCAGATACGGTAATATAAGTAGTACACAATGAGGGTCCTAGCAAGTGAGGAGCTACTGGAATTAGGCCAAGCTGTACACAGTGCCGCCGATGATCTTTAGGCACAAGCACCTTAGTAAAGATATCAGCTGTGTAGGCACCGGGGGCCAAGTGTACTACGTGAGACCGGTGGCGCTGCTGTAGCCCGCGCAGGAGGAATTACTGCAGCTGGATATGCTTCGCTCTGCCCCCTAGTCGAGGCCCTTCGCACATGAGGATCATGGCGATGTTGTCAACGTACAGGACCGGGGCAGAGCTAGGCTGCTCACCTACAATAAGTCCGTGAGCAGGAACGTCAGCCAGCGGAACTCCTGTGCCGCCATGGCACCAGCGTAGATCTCAGCCTCACAACTAGACTGTGCAACAGACGACGAGCGGACCAAGGCTACACGAGATAGCACCTGCACCAAGGCTAAAGTAGTAGCCTTGGGATGACCTGAGAGTCTCAGCATCGTCTGCCCACAAAGCGCCTGTGTGCTCTGTGAGGACCACTAGCTTGCGTCCTCCCAACACTAGCTCCATGCCCGATGTACTTGCTAGATAGCGCAACACCCTCTTAGCGGCCGACTAGTGTTGGGGTCGGTGTCTGCCTGTCGCAACAAGTCAAGCCAGGGTATGCGAGATCTGGATGAGTGCAAGTCATCAGGTACATGAGACAGCCCACAAGCTCTGCGTACAGATCACTGGGCTCAACCGACTTGTCAAGGACCGGAGCGACTCGTCAGGGACCGGAGCCAGAGTCTGTGATCTATTGGCAGAGGTGTAGGCTGTGTGAAGGATAACTGAAGGCCAAACCTCTTAAGAATTTGGCGCACCAAGTGTGACTGTGTGAGAGTGATGGTGCGCGCTGCTCTGTCCCTGGATATCTGTAGGCCAAGCTAGTGGCGCAGCTCTCCTAGGTCAGTGCAGGTGCATCTCCTCAGCAGCTCAGCCTTCACGGGGTGCCTGCCACAGACCGTGAACCAGACACCGAAGGAACCACTCGGTCCCAGGAGAGAAAGTGCCACAGAAGCCTGCAGGCAGCGCAGGTAGATCTGCTCGTGCAGACTGCTCTGGAGAAACGCTGTGGAGAAGTCGAGGGAGTGCATCTCGTAGTCGCGCTGTGTTGCTATGTGAAGCAGCGCTTGAAGAGTGGTCATCTTCGAGGTTGGGGCGAAGGTCTGAAAGAAGTCAACACCCTGGCGCTGACTGAAGCCTCTAGCAATGTAGCGCACCTTGAACACCAGCGGCTCTCCAGGAGGGCGCTTCACCTTGAAGAGCCACCGGCCATCGACTACGTTCACCCCAGGTGGGGGAACTGCGTCGACGTAGGTACCAGTGGATCTCCAAGATGCCATCTCCGCGTCCATGGCAGCTATCCACTGAGAGGCCCAAGGTCCCAAAGTCGCCTCAGCATACGTGCGAGGGGTCGGGATGTCAAGAGCGCCTGGGTCACCCTCAGGGGCTAGCAGCATGGAGCAGAGATGAGGAGGGGCCTCGGACAGGAAAGCTAGCTCGTACTGCCTGTCCTCTAGGACGTCACTCCCAAGAGCATGTGCACCCCCGGCGGACTGAGGACGGGCAGGGTCAGAGACCAGAGCAGTGGTGTAGTCAAGGCGGCGGATAGAGGCAAAGTCAGCGATGGCAGCGACAAGAGCGTCGAGACTGGCTTTGCCTCTACCTGCCGCCTTAACTACGCCACTGCACTGGTCTCTGACCCTACCCGTTCTCAGTTCGCCTGGGGTGAAGTTTCCCTTTGCAATGACAACCTAGAGGACACGCAGTATGAGCTAGCTTTCCTGTCCGAGGCTGCTCCTCATCACTGCGCTATGCTATTAGCCCCTGAGGGTGACCCAAACGCTCTTGAGATCCCGACCCCTCGCACCTACGCTAAGGAGACTTCAAGACCCTGTGCCTCTCAGTGGATAGTTGCCATGGGTGCAGAGATGGCATCTTGGAGATCCACTTGCACCTACGTCGACACAGTTGGGGAGCCTAGACTACACACAGTGGATACACCTACGCTAGGCAACATAGGGTAAAAAGGTCCAGTCATAGTAGAGTCATCAAAATACATGGCATCTAAAGCAGAGCAAATCTGATCCATAAGACAGGCACACGGCACCGTACCAGGCTGCGACAGTCTGGGTGGTCCAACCCGGGGTCGAAGCGGAGACAGAAGAGGTCGTCGAGGTGACGGTAGCAGCGGGCGGCGGTGTGATGAGAACGGCTGCACATGGTGCCACGAGAGGGACCAGTCTGGAGCTGGTACTGGCAACTCACAGGGCTGGAACTGGCACCAAAGCCACCAGGCCACCACGGCGGTGGGGGTCCCCACGGTTGCTGCTGCGACTGGTGCTGTTGCTGCTGCTACACCGAGGCATCAGCTCTGGCCCCCTCAACTGTACCACTGGCACTCGCACCACCTCCACCACCTCCGCCACCCCCGCCACTCCCATCACCCCTCCCTCTGCCACGCCCCCCTCTGGGGCGGCGGCCCTTACCCTGACGAAGCTGCAGCGGACTCAGCGGCAGAAGCTGGAGGAGGAGTAGGGGGTAGGCAGTTTCTATGGAGAGCAGTGGAGAGCGGTGGAGAGGGGTGGAGAGTGGTGGAGAGCGGTGGAGAGCGGTGGAGAGCGGTGGAGAGCGGTGAAGCTGGGGCAGAGGAGAAAGCCAGCGGAAGCGCCGAAAGCCGGCGGAAGCGCTCAAAGTGGAACTAGGGCTGGCAGCGGGAAGGGGCCGGCAAACAACAAGGGCAGCGCGGCAGCTGGCGTCGGCAGCGAGGTGGGCAGTGCAGCGAGCAGAGGCTGGCTGCAGGTCGGCGGTGAGCAGGGGTCCGACGGGAGCTGGGGCCGGCAGGAGCTGGGGCCGGCGCGAGCTACGGCCGGCGCGAGCTGGGGCCGGCGGGAGCTAGGGTCGGCGAGCTAGGGCAGCGAGCAGGGGCCGATGAGCTGGGGTCGGCGAGCGGAGGCCGGCGAGCGGAGGCCGGCGAGCTAGGGCCGACGAGTGAGGGCCGGCGAGAAGGGGTCGGTGAGCAGGGGCCGGCGAGCTAGGGCTGGTGAGCAGGGGCCGGCGAGCTGAGGCCGTCGAGCAAGGGGTCGGGGGCGAGCTAGGGGCCAGCGGCAGGCTAGGAGCCATGCGGCTCGCGAAAGGTCACGCGATGCGCGAAGGGCTTGTGGGCGGGCTAGGGTGGTGCGAGGGGACTAGGTCAGGCTAGGGCGGAAGCGCAGGTGGGTAGGCCTAACCTAGCAGATACCATCTCAGACTAACTCATTCGCCTAAATAAGGGCATACATGTTGTTATATGAGTTGTGTGTTGTACTCTCTAACAGCAAATACATGTCTAGCCTATAACTAGACAAATAAAACAATTGTATAAGTTGACAGAGATAACTGATGATTCATGACTCATGAGTACCAATGGTGTACCGTGAGCCTTCTATTATACTAGAAGTAATCCAGTACAATTGAACAGAGCTGTATTTCTTATGTGCTCCATTTATCTGCCGTTCTTGCAGGTCTTCAGTTCTACTTTGCATTCTGCTGGTACATGCTTCACTCAATCATTGCAATACGAGCAGTTAGTGTAGCAGGAAGGTACGGTGTGTAGTTCAGTTTTGAAAGGTCTCAAAACTCAAGCATTGCAATATCACCAGTCGTTGCGAGAAGGTATGGTAGTGTTTGCACTACCCACACAACATAAGCAATCTGTTGCAATCAACAGCCAGAACCACTCATCCCCTTGTCAACTTATACAATTACATTGAGCACCTCACCCCTTAGAGCGCCTCGCCCCTTAGAGCGCCCCGCCACCTAGAGCGCCCTGCCCTTAGCGCGCACCTGCCCCAGCCTGCCGAGCCGCGCTCGCCCTAGCTCGCCGCGCTGGCCCTAGCCCGCCGCACTGGCCCTTTGCTCGTCGCGTCCGCCCCAGCTAACTACACTGCAATGGACCTTATATCTGTACCTCGTGCTGGACCCTAGCTCACCGCGCCACGCTGGCTCCTAGCCAGCTGCCTGTGCTGGCCCCTAGCCCACCGCGCTGGCCCCTGCCCGTCGCGTCTGCCCTAGCTCGCCGCTGGCCCCTCCTCGACGCGCTGGCCTCTCCTCGCCACACTGGCCCAAGCTCGCCGCGTCGGCCCCAGCTCGCCGCGTCGGCGCCAGCCCGCTGCACCGCCCCAGCCTGCCGCGTTGACCCCAGCTCACCGCGCCGGACCCAGTACGTCATGCCGGCCCCAGCTCGCCATGCCGCCCCAGCTCACCGCGCCGCCCCCGCTCGTCGCGTCAGCTCCAGCTCGTCGCGCCACCCCAGCTCGCCGCATTGGCACCAGCTAGCCGCGCCGGCTCCAGCTCGTCGTGCCGGCCTCTCCTCGCCGTGCCAACCTTTGCTAGCCGTGCTAGCCCCTGCTCGCCGCACCGGCCCCTGCAAGTCACACTGGTCTCTGCGTTTGCGCTTCACGTCTGGGGCTGCCTAGCTCACGTCCGCGACTCTCGCGTCAAGCTCACCGCCCGCACCGTCCCTTGTGTCTTCCCTGGTTTCCCCCTAGACACCTTTGACTGGCACTTCTACCACCCGTTGTCTCACCATTTCCATCACTCGTGTAACGTCACCTTTGACGAGTCTGTCTCCTTCTACACTCGCTTCCTCCACCGAAGTCTCCCCATTACCCTGGCCTTGTTCCTGGTCCCCATTCCCTCGGTCGTTCCCGCTCCCCGTCCTGCTGTGTTTGGTGTGTCTTACATCGCTCCCCTTCCTTCGGTTGGCCCGACGGAGGAGTCTGCTGACTCCGGCGGCCCTGAAGCTCAAGGTGAGCAGCCTATTTATACGGTGCCTGCACCCTCGGCCCCGATGCCTCCTCCACCGCTACAGCAGCAGCAGTCGCCGCCGCCGCAGCAACAGGTGACAGTAGGCTCTAGGGGTGTTGGCGCTGGGGATGCTGACGTTGAGGAGGGTTCTAGTTCTGGGGGTGCTAGTTCTGGGGGTGCTGGTCCTAGGGGTGCTGTCATGGCGAGTCCAGGAGGTAGCTGGAGGTCTTGGTGTGGGCGCAGAGCAGCCGCAGCAGTCGACGCCCGTGTCTGCCCTTTGCCTCCTCGGTCTTCCCTCCTGGAGAGCTGACGGTGTTCAAGGCATGCTACGTTGCTAAAGGCTTCAGTCAGCGTGAGAGGGTTGACTTCTTCCAGACCTTTGCCCCGACCCCGAAGATGACCACTCTTTGGGCGCTGCTTCCTGCAGCAGCACAGCGCGACTATGAGGTTCACTCGCTTGATTTCTCCACAGCGTTCCTCCAGGGCAATCTGCACGAGCAGATCTACCTGCGCCGTCCGCCAAGCTTCCCTGTCTCTTACCCTCCTGGGACCAAGTGGTTCCTCCGGCGCCCGGTCTACGGTCTGTGGTAGGCGCCCCGTGAGTGGCACGATATGCTGCATGCTACACTAGTAAACCTCCAGTTCTTTTTGTCCTCTGCTGACCCGTCTCTCTTCGTTTGCTCAAGCCGGACTCCGTTCTACATCCTAGTCTACGTAGATGACCTGGTCTTTGCTATTGCAGACAGAGACACTCTGGCCTCAGTGAAGGCCAAGCTGCTGAAGAGACAAACCTGCACTGACCTAGGAGAGTTGCGTTGCTACCTTGGGCTGCAGATCTCTAGGGACAGAGCAGCGCGCACCATGACTCTCACACAATCACACTTGGTTTGTCAGGTCCTTCAAATGTTCGGCCTTCAGTTCTCCTCCGCACAGCTCACCCCTCTGCCAGTGGACCACATGCTCTCAGCCCCAGTCCCTGACAAGTTGGCAGAGCTTGTGGGTTGCCTCATATACTTGATGACTTGAACTCGTCCAGATCTCACATACCCGCTTAGTATCCTCGCTTGCTTTGTTGCGATAGGCAGGCACCGAACTCAGCACTGGTCGGTTGCCAAGAGGGTGTTGGGATATCTAGCAAGTACATTAGGCTTGAGGCTAGTTCTGGGAGGCCAGTGGTTTTCACAGGGCACAAAGACTCTTCGTGGGCGGACGACGCTGAGACGCGCAGGTCCTCCCAGGGCTACTTCTTTAGCTTTGGTGCAGGCGTTATTTCGTGGAGATCCACCCACTTGTCGTCTGTTGCACAGTTCAGCTGTGAGGCTGAGATCTATGCAGGTGCCATGGCGGCACTGGAGCTCCGCTGGCCGACATTCCTGCTCACTGACTTAGGTGAGTGGCCTAGCTCTGCCCCGGTGCTGACAACAGGGCAACGATCCTCGTATGTCAGGAGCCTCGACTAGAGGGCACATCGAAGCACATCCATCTGCGGTACTTCCTTCTGCACGCGCTACAGCAGCGCGGCCAGGCACGAGTAGTACACTTAGCCTCCGGTGCCAACACAGCTGATATCTTTACCAAGGCGCTTGCGCGTAAAGATCATCAGCGGCACTACTTACAGCTTGGTCTAGTTACAGTAGCTCCTCACTTGCTACAGTAGGTCCCTGACTTGTGTACTACTCCATATAATTTCTTGACTGGCCTTGTGGCTCTCGTCTAAGTGGCAGGACTACCGTAGTGCCGCCATGAGTTACTCTTGTTTAGTTCGTACTCTTGCTGACTGGTCTTCGGACCCCTTCCTCAGAGGTTGGACTAGTAGTGCCAACTTGAGCTTCGTGTTGCATGCTAGGCACTGCCTCTTATATAATCTAGGGGGTGTGTCAACTTATACAATTACAATGATGGAAACAATTGTCCATATGCTTTGCATAAATTTGGATTTTTTTGCATTGAGACCACTATACATTACGCATTAATGTTTTGTGGTGGTACGATTTGGGAGGGATACATAGTGGATGTGTTCACATCACAAAAATCCAGAATAGTACATTGGATGTAACTCATACCCCAAAAGTTATACAAAGAGTACATACGGACAAATAGTTCCAAGCAGAGAGAGCAAACTTCAAAATTGCCTTATCCACCAACCTTTGGCCTTGATCATCGCCCGCACCCTCCTAGGAGTGCTATCCGTGAGGTTAGAGCAAACCTCGCCATGGATCTTCTCCCATTCTTCCTGGACCAGTAGCCAAAGCTCCAACATTCTTGAGGGAGGCCCATTTTACTTTCCAGCTCCCTCTTCAATTAAGCCCAGAGGTTGAGGTTTGATGAGGAAGAAGACAACTCCAGCGTTACATGATCATGCTCTCCATGTCATTCCTGCACTAGGCATGACAAATCCTTGGGGTCATTGTCCGCACCGAAATTATCTTAGAGGGGGAAATGCTATAGAAATTGAGGGTTGATCCGAGTTCGTCGTGCAAAATGCCGTCATACAGGGGCCTGTCTAACCGCCCGTCAATCTTGCAGATGAACCCCAACCCCGCACATGTCATACATCCCCACAACATTACCGAGCCTTGTTCCCATGGTTTACCGCCAGCAAGATTTGGTGGCGCTGCAGGGTTGTGCCTTCACAAATCCAGGGATTCGCGGAGCCATTGGAGCATAAGTTGTTCATCTTTATGAGAGTACGACCCCGTTCCATTCCTTTCTCCTTTTTCCATTTCATTCCTCTTTTTATCCTGATTCATTTGGTCTTTATCTCATTCCATTTGGATTCCTATTCCTCCTTTTCCGTAAAACCTTTGGTTTATCATGTTATTATCATTATATCACCGACCAGGCTCGGGATGTACTGGTGCGCTATATCTAGCGTAATCCTGCCGTAATCCCTTAAAGCCAATAGCTTCGCGTGGCTAAATGCAGGGTGATTCTATTTTCTAGAAGGGTCTATTCCCTTGGGATAGGATAGACCTGGTTACCGGATATACTTTGGAAGTATAAAAGCGCCTTGTATCAATCGATAGTGCAACCTTTCCTCGACACATTCGATCCTATGACACTTGGTAATCATAGCTTTTCTCACTCAGCTGCGCTCAGCTAAGCAGCAGCAGCAGGACTCCTGCCTCGAAAAACTGCTGGGGGCGACCAAATCGACGTCGATTCCGGTAAGCACCAGCTCCGCATTTTTCAAATTGCCCCCTCCATGCGTGTTTTGAACAGGATGGCAAACTTCGACAACGCCGAAGTTACCCAGCAGCTCGTCGCAAGCATCGCCGCCCTACAGGAGGAGATGCTAGCTGACCGCGAAGCTTGGCGACAAGAGTTCGAGCGAGTAACTCGACTCGCCGGCGCGCAGCACGACACGACAACGGCGACGACGCAGCAGTCGCAACAGTTTCTCGAGGCTCCGAAACCGCGCCCACCTGAGCCGTTCGATTCGAGCGATCGAAATTCCAACGTCCACAGATGGATCGCCGACATGGAAATCTACTTCGCAGACGTCGGATGGAGCTCGCCAGTCTTGGACGGACAACGCGTACGACTCGTGGCGAAACTGATGCGAGGGCCGGCACTCGAGTGGATCGGCGGTAACAGCACCTTCATCCACGGCGAAGCCACTTGACAGCAGTTCCGCACCGACCTGCTGAAACGTTTCGAGCCGATAAATTCGGGTTTCCTTGCCCGGGAAAAAATCATCGCCATTGACAGTTCGGGAGTGTAGCACAATACATGCAGCAGATGGAAGAATTTTATAAACCCATTCCTGACCTAACCGAAGGGGAAAAGGTACAGTCGTACCTCGCCGGGCTGAAGACCGAAGTCAAACGACAAGTAGCAGCGACAAACTACGCGAGCTACAGTGACATCATATCGGCAGCAGAACGCTTCGACATGGTCAACGCTGGGACACGACGGGCGCACGTCGGCAGTACGCGACAGGGCGACCACTCACCTCACCCCACGTTCACCGACCCGATGGAAGTCGACAGGTTCGAAGGGCGGCCACGTCCGAAAAACACCAGCTTCACGTGTGATTTTTGCGGGGTGCCGAGTCATCGAATCTTCGACTGCAACAAAATGAAAGCCGCGCGCACTGAGTATTGGGCACGCAACAGTGGCAGAAATCCTTCAGCCAATCAGAAGCCAAAAAATGGGACTCGCCAGTGATTCCGGATCTAGCTGGTGAAAAAGAAAAGATCCGAAAGCGACCGCGGACTTCCGGAAAAATCAACTTCGACGCAGCTAACTCAACGCGAACATGAGAAAATGATGGGGAAAAATCTCCACCCCACGACCAGTCTTTGCCAGAGGAAATCACCGAGGAAAAATCGAACTCCACGAAAAAGGACTCTGCCAAGACGGGGAAACTCCTGGAAGACCCAAGAAATTATAAGGATTTGTTAAAGTTATCTTATAAAGATGCTTTAATGAAAACTTGTAATTCTCGAGGGGCTAGAGCCTTGGAGAAATTTTGGGAGGGACTCCAACAGAAGCAGAAAATTATGGAGATCGTACCGGTACCGGTAAGCAGAAAATTATGGAGGTTATCTGCAAAGGACGACGCCTCCAAGCAATCGTGGACAGCGGAGCATCGCACACCGTATGCGACAAGGCAACCATCGACCGACTTCGAGAAGAGTACAAGCCATCAGCGTTTTCTGCAACGATGGTGGACGGCAGCAAGTTACCAGTACACGGCGAAGCAGTGCTACACCTACAAATCGGTCCACTGCGCTGGAAACCTGCTCTCCCCATCACCAACATAAAAGGTTTTGACTTGATCTTCAGGCGAGACTTCCTAAAACGATTCAAACTCGAGATAAACTGGGTAAACCGCACCGCAAGCATCTACAACAAAGAAAGGAGAGTCCAGCTACCCAACTGGGACGATACATGAGATATCCCAGTGGAGACACTCGCCAGATTCGAGAAGGACGTGAAACGAACCAACACCGGGTTCCTGGCGTTAGCAACAGACGTGGAAAGGGACGAGGAGAAGACCTTGGAACCTCCAAGAGAAATCAAGGAAATACTGAAGGACTTCCAAGACATTCTTCCCGACGACCTCCCGGACGAGCTACCGCATTGAACGCACCAACACGAGATCGTGGAGGAACCAGGTTCAAAACCGACCTTCCGAGCACCATATCGGCTAAGCCCCATAGAACTAGCCGACCTGAAGAAACAGATCGAGTATCTCCTCGCCAAAGGACTCATCCGACCATCCACTTCGCCATACGGTGCCCGAGTACTCTTCACACCGAAACCGGACGGAAGCCTGCGCATGTGCATCGACTACCAAGCTCTCAACAAGCAGACCATCAAGAGCAAATACCCGATTCCATGAATCGATGACCTGCTTGACCAGCTTCGGGGAGCCACGGTATTTTCAAAACTAGATCTGCGGTCCGGATACTGGCAGATAAGAATGGCGGACGATTCCGCTCACAAAACTGCCTTCCGAACTCGGTACGGATTGTACGAGTATCTAGTAATGCCGTTCGGACTCACCAACGCACCTGCAACGTTCCAAGCAGAGATGAATCATATCCTATGCCCACTCTTGGACGAATGCGTGGTGGTGTACCTGGACAACATCCTCGTCTACTCGCGCGACATGCAACAACACGTCGAGCACTAACGATGCGTCTTCGAAAATCTTCAACGAGAACGCTTCTACGTCAAACTATCCAAGAGCGACTTCGCCCTCGAGAAAGTCCAATTCCTCGGACATATAGTAAGCGCTCAAGGAGTTCATGTCGACCCCAAGAAAATCGAAGCCGTGCGTACGTGGAAGACACCCGAGAACGTGAAGGAGTTACAGCAGTTCCTTGGCTTTGCCAACTACTACAACACATTCGTGCAGCAATACGCGAAAATCACCGCGCCACTCACGAATCTGTTGAAGAAGAACACACCCTATAAATGGGAGCCACAATACCAAGAAGCCATGGAGCAGCTAAAACAAGCACTCACGTCCGCACCCGTACTCATCTTGCCAGACCCCGAACGCGAATACGTCATCGAAGCTGATGCCAGCGACCAGGCAGTGGGAGCAGTCTTGATGCAAGACCAGGGGAATGGCTTGCAACCAATTGCCTACCTCAGCAAAAAATGATACGGGGCAGAACTCAACTACCCAATACACGACAAAGAGGCCCTTGCTATCATCATCGACTTCAAAACGTGGAGATGCTATCTCCAAGGACGCAAGATGACAGTCTACACCGACCATCGTAGCCTAAAATATTTGAAGACGCAACCAAGCCTCTCCAGGCGGCATGTCCAGGGAATTGACTTCCTCGAGACACACTTCCACTACGACATCGTATACAAGCCCGGCCACAAAAACAAAGCAGATGCGCTTAGCCAGCCTGCACACGTTGCCGCCATCCAAGTTGAAGGGATGAATCCACTGCTCGAGGGACTCTTCGCACACGGGTACACCATCGACCCCGGAATTCCCTTGGCAGAATAGCGACATCTGCTACAGTGGGACAATGACATTGCGTACCGGAAAGGATCAACGAAGATCTGGGTACCTAATTACCCTCCATTGCGCCAGTTACTACTCGAAGAGTACCACGACGTCCTGTACGCGGGACATTTCGGTAGCAACAAGACGCTCATTGGAATCGCCAAACACTACTACTGGCCCCACTTGGTAGATGACATACAGAAATTCGTCACCTCGTGCACTACATGTCAGCGGATGAAGAGCAGCAAGCAGAAAAAGGCGGGTCTTCTACAGCCTCTTCCTGTCCCAGAACAGCCATGGCAAGTGGTAAGCCTAGACTTCATCACCGGGCTACCAACTACCACAAGCGGTCATGACGCGATCCTCGTCGTCATTGACAAGTTCTCCAAAATGGGACACTTCATCCCGACATACACCACAGCACGCACCGAGGAGATGGCACAACTCTTTGTTCGCTACATTATCTCACAACATGGCATTCCGACCACACTCATCTCCGACCGAGACCCTAAGTTCACCAGTAAATTCTGGAAAGAACTGATGTCTCTACTCGAGACCAAACTCGCCATGTCATCCGCCAACCATCCGCAGATAGATGGACAGACCGAGCGCCTCGACCAAATTGTGGAGCAACTCCTCCGCGCAACCTGCAAGGACGACATCTCCAAATGGGACTTGCATCTGCCCGTCCAGGAGTTTGCCTACAACAATGCTACTCACGCCGCTACTGGACAGACGCTGTTCGTCCTCTGTTACGGACGCCACCCACTCACACCTCAACAGCCAAACATACCAGCAACAGTCCAACCCGCTCATGATTTCATCACGACCATGCACAAACTTTGGGATCGGACCCACAAGCGCCCTCTCGACATTCAGTAGCAACAGAAGCGTCAGGCCGATCGCCACCGCACTGACCACACCATCACTGTGGGAGACCGAGTACTACTCGACACTTGCAATCTTGACATCAGCCATCTCCCATCCAAACTGCGACCTCGCTTTTGCGGGCCTTTTCTCGTTGAAGCACAGGTCACTCCTGTTACCTTCCGCTTACGCCTGCCAGCTACCTGGAAGATTCACTACGCCTTCCATGTCCAACTCTTGAAGCCCTACCGAGATCCCAACACGGTCTTCTCTGGACGCCAACCGCCGCCGCCGCCGCCCGTCCTCGTCCATGATGAACCCGAGTACGAGGTTGAGACCATGCTTGCTCACCGCCATCGATGGAATGGCAACGTGGAGCTTCTCATCCGCTGGAAGGGTTATGATCCTTCAGAGGATAGCTGGGTCTCTGAATCCGCGATGGAACACGCTCGTCGTCCTCTTCGCGACTACCTTGTCAAGCATGGTGTTACGTCTACCACCCAGCTTTGAGGGGGGGAAGTGTGAGAGTACGACCTCGTTCCATTCCTTTCTCCTTTTTCCATTTCATTCCTCATTTTATCTTGATTCATTTGGTCTTTATCTCATTCCATTTGGATTCCTATTCCTCCTTTTCCATAAGCCTTTGGTTTATCCTGTTATTATCATTATATCACCGACCAGGCTCGGAATGTACTGGTTTGCTATATCTAGCGTAATCCCGCCTTTATCCCTTAAAGCCAATAGCCTCGCGTGGCTATACGCAGGGTGATTCTATTTTCTAGAAGGGTCTATTCCTTTGGGATAGGATAAACCTGGTTACCTGATGTACTTTGGAAGTATAAAAGCGCCTTGTATCAATCGATAGTGCAACCTTTCCGCGACACATTCGATCCTGTGACAATCTTGTTCCCATTTGACCAGATCACTGTTAGAGTAGCGGGGAAAAGTGTGACTAGGAAGAGGAGAGGGGAGATACAAGGACAAGAATATTGTCCCCTCTAATAACTGACCTAGCTAGGCTATTACAAACATATATAAACTAACTAGATATGTGTAGACACACCCCCAAGGGTGCGTCTACACACCCTCTAGCCTAGGTAGAGGCAGAGTTTAACAAACCAGGGCAGCACTATTAGTCTGACCTCTGGTGAAGGTAACAAGACAACTTAGGGCAGCACTACTAGTCTGACCACTGAGACAAGGGGCCACAAGGCCAGGTAGGATGCTTAGCTAGACATGCAGGTATAGAAATAGCATGTACAAGCCAGTATAGTAGATATTAGGATACAAGGAGTGGCGCTGCTATTGAGACTAGAAAAATCTGAGTACAGAAGCGCTGATGGTCACGAGGCAGTAGTGCCTTGGTGAAGATATCAGCGGTGTTGGCCTCAGTGGCCACGTGTACTACTCGAGCCTGGCCGCGCTGCTGCAACTCATGCAGCAGGAAGTACCATAGCTGGATGTGCTTCGCCCTGCCCTCAAGTCGAGCCTCTTGACATAGGAGGATCATGGCCCTGTTGTCAGCAAACAAGACCGGGGCAGACCTCGGCGGCTCACCTAACTCAGTGAGCAAGAACGACAGTTAGTGGAGCTCCTGAGCGGCCATGGCCCTAGTGTAGATCTTTGCCTCACAACTATACTGTACAAATGACGACCTGGTGGACCTCCACGAGACTGCACCAGCACCAAGACTAAAGCACTAGCCCTGAGACGACCTGAGCATCTCAAAATTGTCGACCCATGACGCGTCTATGTTTCCAGTGAGCACCACTGGCTCCCGTCCTCCTAGCACAAGCCCCAGTCCTGATGTACTCGCCAGATACCACAGTACCCTCTTGGCAGCCAACCAGTGGACTGGCCGGTACCTGCATGTCGCAACAAAGCAAGCCAAGAGACTGAGAGGGTACGCTAGATCTGGTCGAGTGCAATTCATCAAGTACATAAGACACCCCACTAGCTCTGCGTATGGACCACTAGCCTCGACCGGCTCAGCCGGAACAGGAGCAGAGAACTTGTGATCCACAGGCAGAGGGGTGGGCTGTGCTGAGGAGAACTGGAGACTGAACCTATGGAGGATCTACTGCACCATATGGGTTTGGGAGAGTGTGATTGTGCGAGCGGCACGGTTACGAGAGATCTCCAAGCCGAGATAACGCCTCAGCTCCCCCAAGTTGGTACAGGTGTGTCTCCTAAGTAAATAGGCCTTCACTGAGGCTAGTGCGACTCTATCAGGAGTAGCAAATATAAGATCGTCTACGTACACTAAGATGTAGAACAGTGTCTGACCCGTGCGAACAAAGAGGGAGGGGTCAGCAGAGGACAGAAAGAAATGCAGCTCAGCAAGAGTGGTGCAAAGCGTGTCGTGCCACTCACGAGGTGCCTGACGAAGGCCGTAGACAGGAAGGCACAGGCTCCACTCAGTTCCAAGTGGGAAGGACCCAGAGAAGCCTGGTGGGCGCCGGAGATAGATCTGCTCGTGCAGACTACCCTGCAGGAACGCTGTGGAGAAGTCGAATGAGTGAAGCTCATGGTCACACTACGCGGCTATGTGGAGAAGGACCCAAAGAGTAGTCATCTTCGGGGTCGTGGAGAAGGTCTGGAAGAAGTCCACACCCTCATGCTATCTAAAGCCTCTAGCCACGTAACGCGCCTTGAACTTCGGCGGATCTCCAGGTGCGCACTTCACCTTGTAGATCTACATGCCATCGACTACGTTCGCCCAAGGCGGGGGAACTGCGTCGACGTAAGTGCCTGTGGATCTGTAGGATGCCATCTCAGCCTCCATGGCCTATATCCATAGGGCTGCCCAAGGCCCCAACACCGCCTCAGCGTAAGAGCCCGGAACAGGGATGTCGAGAGCGTTTGTGTAGCCCTTTGGGGATACAAGCATGGAGCAGAGATGGGGAATAGAGCAGCAAGGTAGGCCAACTCGTACTTTCTTTCCTCTAGCACGTCACTGCTGTCACAGGATCGAATGTGTCGAGGAAAAGTTGCACTATCGATTGATACAAGGTGCTTTTATACTTCCAAAGTACATCAGGTAACCAAGTTTATCATATCCAAAGGGAATAGACGAGTGTGGTTGGAATGAGTGTGGTTGGAATGCCATGTTGGGAGACGATGTAGCGAACGAATAGTTGTGCTGTCTCTTTGACGCATGCTGTCGTGTGTGTCGGGATGAAGTGTCCCATTTTTTAGAATTTGTCGATGCCGACGAGGATTGCGTCATGGCCGCTTGTGGTAGTTGGTCACCCGGTTACGAAATCCAGGGTAACCACTTGCCATGGCTGTTCTGGGACAGGAAGAGGCTGTAGCAGTCCTGCTTTTTTCTGCTTGCTGCTTTTTCATCCGCTGACATGTAGCACACGAGGTGACGAATTTCTAAACGTCGTCTGCCATGTGGGGCCAGTAGAAGTGCTTTGCACTACCGGTGAGCGTTTTTTTGCTATCGAAGTGTCCCGCAGATAGGACATCATGGTATTCTTCGAGTAGTAATTGGCGCAAAGGAGGGTAATTTGGTACCCAGATTTTCGTTGATCCCTTCCGGTATGCGATGTCACTATTCCACTGTAGCGGGTGTCGTTTTGCTGCCAAAGGAATTTTGGGATCGATGGCGTACCCGTGTGTGAAGAGTCCCTTAAGAAGTGGGTTCATCCCTTCGACTTGGATGGCGGCAATATGTGCCAACCGACTGAGAGCGTCTGCTTTGTGTTTGTGGCCGGGCTTGTACACGATGTCATAGTGGAAGTGCGTCTCGAGGAAGTCAATCCACTGGACTTGCCGCCTAGAGAGGTTGGGTTGTGTCTTCAAATATTTCAGGCTGCAGTGGTCGGTGTAGAGGGTTGTTTGTCGTCCTTCGAGATAACGTCTCCACGTTTTGAAGGCAATGATAATAGCGAGGGCCTCTTTGTCGTGTATCGGGTAGTTGAGTTCTGCCCCGTGTAGTTTTTTGGTGAGGTAAGCAATCGGTTGCAGGCCATTCCCCTGGTCTTGCATCAAGACTGCTCCCACTGCCTGGTCACTGGTGTCAGCTTCGATGACGTAGTCGCGTTCGGGGTCTGGCAAGATGAGTACAGGCGCGGACGTAAGTGCTTGTTTTAGCTGCTCCATGGCTTCCTGGTGCTTTGGTTCCCACTTATAAGGCGTATTCTTCTTCAGCAGATTCGTGAGTGGCGTTGCGATTTTTGCATACTGCGGCACGAACCTAATGTAGTAGTTAGCGAAGCCTAGGAATTGCTGCAACTCCTTCACGTTCTCGGGTATCTTCCATGTGCGTACGGCTTCGATCTTCTTGGGGTCGAACGTGAACTCCTTGAGCGCTCACCATGTGTCCTAGGAATTGGACTTTCTTGAGGGCGAATTCGCTCTTGGATAACTTGACGTAGAATTGTTCTTGTCGGAGAATGTCGAAGACGCGTCGCAGGTGTTGGACGTATTGCTGCATGTCGCGCGAGTAGATGAGAATGTCGTCCAGGTACACCACCACGCATTCGTCCAAGAGCGGGCAAAGAATATGGTTCATTTCAGCTTGGAACGTTGCTGGTGCATTGGTGAGTCCGAACGGCATTACCAGATACTCGTACGATCCGTACCGAGTTCAGAAGGCAGTTTTGTGAACAGAATCGTCCGCCATTCGTATCTGCCAGTATCCGGACCGCAGATCTAGTTTTGAAAATACCGTGGCATCAAGCAGATCATAAATTCGTGGAATTGGGTACTTTTTCTTGATGGTCTGATTGTTGAGAGCCTGGTAGTCGATGCACATGCGCAGGCTTCCGTCCGGTTTCGGTGTGAAGAGTACTGGGGCACCGTATGGCAAAGTGGATGGTCTAATGAGTCCTTTTGCAAGGAGATACCCGATCTACTTCTTCATGTCGGCTAGCTCTGTGGGGCTGAGCCGATATGGTGCTCGGAAGGTCGGCTTCAAACTTGGTTCCTCCACGATCTCGTGTTGGTGCGTTCGATATGGCGGCAGCTCGTTCGGAAGGTCGTCAGGAAGAATGTCCTGGAACTCCTTCAGCAATTCCTTGATTTTTTGTGGAGGTTTCGAGGTTTTCTGGTTTTCTACCCGTCGTTTTCCACCTCTTTTGCTATCGCCAGGAACTCGATGTCGGTTTGCTTTACGTCCTTCTCGAATCATGCGAGTGTCTCCACTTGGATATCTCCTGTATCGTCCCAGTTGGGTAGCTGGACTCTCCTCCCATTGTTGTAGATGCTTGCGGTACGATTTACCCATTTGATCTCGGGGTTGAATCGTTTTAGGAAGTCTCGTCCTCAGATCAAGTCAAGCCCTTTTATGTTGGTGATGGGGAGTGTAGGTCTCCAGCGTAGTGATTTGATTTGTAGATGTAACACTGCTTCGCCGTGTACTGGTAACTTGCTGCCATCCACCATCGTTGCAGAGAATGCTGATGGCTTGTACTCTTCCCGAAGTCGGTCGATTACTGCCTTGTTGCAGACGGTGTGCGATGCTCCACTGTCCACGAGTGCTTGGAGGCATCGTCCTTTGCAGATGACCTCGAGCACGAGGGGCAGGCGTTGCTCGGATTACCCAAAGATAGTTTCTTTAATAGGGTCATACGGTACATCCCAATAGTCCGTACACACCTTTTCGTTGCTATCTAATCCTGAGCTGGCAGCTGGCCGAGGCTGCTTGGAGAAAGGCTCTTCTCTAGGGCCCGGAGTTTCCTTGACGACTGTGCACGTCGTTGATGCCGCAGTTGCTGAACTGGATGCATCCGGAGGAGGAATTTGAGGTTTTTGCAGCTTCTTGTAGACCCCCAGCTTCCTCTTGAGCTGCTTCGCCTCCACCGACGTCTTCCCTGGGGAACGGGTAGTCGTTGTGGGCTGGTGTCGGGAGAGGACGTTGACTCCGTGGAAAGGTCGGCTTCTTTCCACACTCCTTAATATTGTCCCCAAGTTTTTCGGTACTAGTATGATCTCTACAAGTTTCTGCTTCTTCTTGAGTCCCTCCCGAAATTTCTCCAAGGCTCTGGCCCCTCGAGAATCCTTATAATTTCTTGGGTCTTCTCGTAGTTTTCCTGTCTCGGCAGAGTCCTTTTCGCGGAGTCAGATTTTTTCTTGGCGTTTTTCTCTGGCGAAGACTGGTCGTGGGGTGGAGATTTTTCCCCATCATTTCCTCCTGCTCTCGTCGAATCAGCTTCGTTGAAGGCGATTTTCCCGAAATCCTGCGACCTCTTTCGGATCTTTTCTTTTCCACCAGCTAGATCCGCAATCTCTGGCGAATTCCGTTTTTTGTCTTTTGATTGGCCGAAGAATTTCTGCCACTGTTGCGTGTCCGATACTCTGCGCGTGCGGCTTTCATTTTGTTGCAATCGAAGATTCGATGGCCCGGCACCCCGCAAAAATCACACGTGTAGTTGGTGTTTTTCGGACGTAACCGCCCGCCGAACCTGTCGATTTCCATCGGGTCAGCGAACGTGGTGTGAGCTGAGCAGTCGCCCTGTTGCGTACTGCCGACGTGCGGCCGTCGTGTTCCGGCGTTGACCATATCGAACCGCTCTGCTGTCGAAACGACATCACTGTAGCTCGCGTAGTTTGTCGCTGCTACCTGTCGTTTGACTTCAGTCTTCAGCCCGGCAAGATACGACTGTACTTTTTCCCCTTCGGTCAGGTCAGGAATGCGGTTATAAATTCCTCCATCTGTTGCGTGTACTGAGCTACACTCCCGAACTGTCGATGGCGATGAATTTTTTCCCGGGCAAGGAAACTGGAATTTATCGGCTCGAACCGTTACAGCAGGTCGGTGCAGAACTGCTGCCATGTGGCTTCGCCGTAGATGAAGGTACGGTTACCGCCAATCCACTCGAGTGCCGGTCCTCGCATCAGTGTTGCCGCGAGTCGTACGCATTGACCGTCCCAGACTGGCGAGCTCCATCCGACGGCGGCAAAGTAGATCTCCATGCCGGCGATCCATCTGCAGGCATCGAAATTTCGATCGCTCGGAACGAACGAATCAGGTGGCGCGGTTTCAGAGGCTCGAGAAACTGTTGCGACTTCTACGTCGTCGCCGTTGTCGTGTCGTGCTGCGCGCCAGCGAGTCGAGTTACTCGCTCGAACTCGTTTCGCCAAGCTTCGCAATTGGCTCGCATCTCCTCCTGAAGGGCGGCGATGCTCGCGAAGAGCTGATGGGTAACCTCGGCATTGTCGAAGTTAGCAGTCCTGTTCAAAACACGTACGGAGGGTTGAATTCGAAAAACGGCGCGAATTAGTCGCCCTCGGTAGTTTTTCGAGGCAGCTTTTCCCGCTGCTTTTGCTTAGCTGAGCGCGGCTGAGTGAGAAAAGCTCTGATAGCAAGTGTCACATGATCAAATGTGTCGAAGAAAAGTTGCACTATCGATTGATACAAGGTGCTTTTATATTTCCAAAGTAGATCAGGTAACCAGGTTTATCCTATCCAAAGGGAATAGACCTTTTAGATATAGAATCACCCTGCGTATAGCCACGCGAGGCTATTGGCTTTAAGGGATTACGCACGATTACGCTAGATATAGCGCGCCAGTACATCCCGAGCCTGGTCGGTGATATAATCATAATAGCATGAGAAACCAAATGATAATGGATAGGAGAAATAGGAAACCAAATGAGATCAGAGAAAAAAGAGGAATGAAATAGAAAAGAGAGATGGAAAGGGAAATTGGTGTAACACGGTCATACTCTCACAACTGCCAAGAGCAGGTGCACCCCGATGGACGAAGGACGGGCCAGTACCAGAGACCAGAGTGGCTGTGAAGTCAAGGCGGTGGCTAGCAGCAAAGTCAACGACAACAAAGACAAGCGTACAGACGGACTCGGAGGGTTATGAGAGGGCGTGACTGGTTGTGGGGGACTTTGCCAAAATTGTGAGAGTACGACCCCGTTACACCACTTGGCCTTTTTCCATATTTCATCTTCATTTCATTCCTCTTTTAATCTCATCTCCTTTGACCTCATATTCCCCATTTTCCATTATCCTTTGGTTTCTTCCCTTATTATAATTATATCACCGACCAGGCATGGAATGTTCTAGACACGCTATCTAGCGTAATCCTGCCGTAATCCCTTAAAGCCAATAGCCTCGCGTGGCTATACGCAGGGTGATTCTATCTTCTAGAAGGGTCTATTTCTTTAGGATAAGATAAACCTGGTTACCTGATGTACTTTGGAAGTATAAAAGCGCCTTGTACTGATCGATAGTGCAACTTTTTTCTCGACACATTCGATCCTGTGACACTTGGTAATCAGAGCTTTTCTCACTCGGCCGCGCTCAGCTAAGCAGCAGCAGCGGGGATCCTGCCTCGAAAAAACCGCCGGGGGCGACCAATTCGACGCCGATTCTGGTAAGCACCAGCTCCGCGATTTTCGAATTACCCCTCCGTGCGTGTTTTGAACAGGATGGCAACCTTCGACAACGCCGAGGTTACCCAGCAGCTCTTCGCGCGCATCGCAGCCCTTCAGGAGGAAATGCGAGCGGATCGCGAAGCGTGGCGAAACCAGTTCGAGCGAGTAACTCGACTCGCCGGAGCGCAGCACGAGACGACAACGGCGACGACGCAGCAGTCGCAGCAGTTTCTCGAGGCTCCGAAACCGCGCCCACCTGAGCCGTTCGATCCGAGCGATCGAAACTCCGACGCCCGCAGATGGATCGCCGGGATGGAGATCTACTTCGCAGCCGTCGGATGGAGCTCGCCAGTCTGGGACGGTCAACGCGTACGACACGCGGCGACACTGATGCGAGGGCCGGCACTCGAGTGGATTGGCGGCAACAGTACCTTCATCCACGGTGAAGCCACGTGGCAGCAGTTCCGCGCCGACCTGCTGAAACGATTCGAGCCGATAAATTCAGGTTTCCTTGCCCGCGAAAAAATTCATCGCCATCGACAGTTCGGGAGTGTAGCACAGTACACGCAGCAGATGGAAGAGTTTTATAACCGAATTCCCGACCTGACCGAAGGGGAAAAAGTGCAATCGTACCTCGCAGGGCTGAAGACCGAAGTCAAACGACAGGTGGCAGCGTCAAACTACGCGAGCTACAGTGACGCCGTTTCGGCCGCGGAGCGTTTCGACATGGTCAACGCCGGAACACGACGGACGCACGTTGGCAGTACGCGACAGGGCGACCGCTCGGCTCACACCACGTTCGCCGACCCGATGGAGATCGACAGATTCGACGGGCGGCCACGTCCGAAAAACACCAACTACACGTGTGATTTTTGCGGGGTGCCGGGCCACCGAATCTTCGACTGCAACAAAATGAAGGCCGCACGCGCAGAGTATCGGGCACGCAACAGTGGCGGAAATCTTTCGGCCAATCAGAAGACAAAAAACGGGAGTCGCCAGTGATTGCGGATCTAGCTGGCGAAAATAAAAAGATCCGAAAGCGGCCGCGGGATTCCGGAAAAATCAACTTCGACGAAGTTGATTCGACGTGAGAAGGAGGAAATGATGGGGGAAAATCTCCACCCCACGACCAGTCTTCGCCAGGGAAAATCGCCGAGGAAAAATCAGACTCCGCGAAAAAAGACTCTGCCGAGACAAGGAAACTCCTTGAAGACCCAAAAAATTATAAGAATTCGTTAAAGCTATCCTATAAAGATGCTTTAATGAAAACTTATGATTTTCGAGGGGCTAGAGCCTTGGAGAAAATACGGGAGGGACTCCAAAAGAAGTAGAAAGCTGTGGAGATCGTACCGGTACCGGACAACATGGGGAAAAAATTAAGGAGTGTGGAAAGAAGCCGACCTTTCCACGGAGTCAACGTCCTCTCCCGACACCAGCCCACAACGACTACCCGCTCCCCAGGGAAGACGTCGGTGGAGCTGAAGCAGCTCAAGAGGAAGCTGGGGGTCTACAAGAAGCTGCACAAACCCCGAACTCCTCCAACGGATGCATCCAGTTCTTCGGCATCAAAGACGCGCACAGTCGTCAAGGAAACTCCGGGCCCTGGAGAAGAGCCGTTCTCCAAGCAGCCTCGGCCAGCTGCTAGCTCAGGAGCAGATAGCAACGAAAAGGTGTGTACGGATTATTGGGAGGTACCCTATGACCCCATTAATGAAACTATCTTTGGGTACTCCGAGCAACGCCCGCCTCTCGTGCTCGAGGTCATCTGCAAAGGACGACGCCTCCAAGCACTCGTGGACAGCGGAGCATCTCACACCGTCTGCGACAAGGCAGCAATCGACCGACTTCGGGAAGAGTACAAGCCTTCAGGATTCTCTGCAACGATGTTGGATGGCAGCAAGCTACCAGTACACGGAGAAGCAGTGTTACACCTACAAATTGGACCACTGCGCTGGAGACCTGCACTCCCCATCACCAACATCAAAGGGCTTGACTTGATCTTCGGGCGAGACTTCCTGAAAAAATTCAACCCCGAGATCAACTGAGTGAACCGCACCGCAAGCATCTACAACAATGGACGGAGAGTACAGCTACCCAACTGGGACGATACAGGAGATATCCCAGTGGAGACACTCGCACGATTCGAGAAGGATGTGAAGCGGACCGACACCGGGTTCCTGGCGATAGCAACAGAGGTGGAGAATGACGGAGAGGAAGCCTCGGAAACTCCAGAAAAAATCAAGGAATTATTAAAGGAGTTCCAAGATATTCTTCCTGACGATCTTCCGAACGAGCTACCGCCATACCGAACGCATCAACACGAGATCGTGGAGGAACCGGGTTCGAAGCCGACCTTCCGAGCACCATATCGGCTCAGCCCTACGGAGCTGACTGACATGAAAAAACAGATCGAGTATCTCCTAGCCAAAGGACTCATCCGGCCATCCACTTCACCGTACGGTGCCCCAGTACTCTTCACCCCAAAACCGGACGGAAGCCTGCGCATGTGCATCGACTACCGAGCTCTTAACAAGCAGACCATCAAGAACAAGTATCCGATACCACGAATCGATGACCTGCTTGACCAGCTTCGGGGAGCTACGGTATTTTCCAAACTGGATCTGCGGTCCGGATACTGGCAGATACGGATGGCGGACAACTCTATCCACAAAACTGCTTTCCGGACTCGGTACTGATCGTACGAGTATCTGGTAATGCCGTTCGGACTCACCAACGCACCGGCAACTTTCCAAGCCGAAATGAACCACATTCTACGACCACTTCTGGACGAGTGCGTGGTGGTGTACCTGGACGACATACTCATCTACTCGCGCGACATGAAGCAACACGTCGAACACCTGCGACGCGCCTTCGAAATTTTTCGACGAGAACGATTCTACGTCAAACTGTCCAAGAGCGAATTCGCCCTTGAAAAGGTCCAGTTCCTAGGACACATGGTGAGCGCTCAAGGAGTTCACGTCGACCCCAAGAAATTCGAAGCCGTACGTACGTGGAAGACACCCGAGAACGTGAAGGAGTTGCAGCAGTTCCTAGGCTTCGCCAATTACTACAACAGGTTCGTGCCACAGTATGCAAAACTCGCGGCACCACTCACGAATCTGCTGAAGAAGAACACGCCCTACAAATGGGAGACGAAGCACCAGGAAGCCGTGGAGCAGCTGAAGCAAGCACTTACGTCCGCACCGGTACTCATCTTGCCAGATCCCGAACGTGACTACGTCATTGAAGCAGACGCCAGTGATCAGGCAGTGGGAGCAGTCTTAATGCAAGACCAGGGGAATGGACTACAACCAATTGCCTACCTTAGCAAGAAACTGCACGGGGCAGAACTCAACTACCCGATACACGACAAAGAGGCTCTTGCTATCATCATCGCCTTCAAAGCGTGGAGATGCTATCTCGAAGGACGAAGAACAACCGTCTACACCGACCACTGCAGCCTGAAATATTTGAAGACACAACCAACCCTTTCCAGGCTGCAGGTCCGGTGGATTGACTTCCTCGAGACACACTTCCACTACGACATCGTGTACAAGCCCGTCCACAAGAACAAAGCAGATGCTCTCAGCCGGCCTGCACACGTTGCCGCGATTCAGATCGAAGGGATGAATCCACTACTCAAGGGACCCTTCACACACGGGTACGCCATCGACCCCGAAATTCCCTTGGCAGAAAAGCGACATCTGCTACAGTGGGACAGTGACATCGCGTACCGGAAAGGATCAACGAAAATCTGGGTACCCAATTACCCTCCTTTGCGCCAGTTACTACTCGAAGAATACCACGACGTCCTGTACGCCGGACACTTCGGTAGCAACAAGACGCTGACCGGTATCGCAAAGCACTACTACTGGCCCCACTTAGCAGAAGACGTCCAGAAATTCGTCACCTCGTGTGATACATGTCAGCGGATGAAGAGCAGCAAGCAGAAAAAGGCGGGACTACTGCAGCCTCTTCCTGTCCCATAACAACCATGGCAAGTGGTTAGCCTAGACTTCATCACCGGGTTACCACCTACCTCCAGCGGTCATGACGCCATCCTTGTCGTTATTGACAAGTTCTCCAAAATGGGACACTTCATCCCGACACACACGACGGCACGCACCGAGGAGACAGCACAGCTCTTCGTTCGTCACATCATCTCACAGCATGGCATCCCAACTACACTCATCTCCGACCGAGACCCCAAGTTCACTAGCAAGTTCTGGAAGGAACTTATGTCTCTTCTCGGGACCAAACTCGCCATGTCATCCGCATACCATCCGCAGACAGACGGACAGACCGAGCGCCTCAACCAAATTGTTGAGCAACTCCTCCGAGCAGCCTGCAAGGACGACATCTCCAAATGGGACTTGCACCTGCCCGTTCTGGAGTTTGCTTACAACAACGCCACACATGCCGCTACTGGACAGACGCCGTTCTTCCTCTGCTACGGACGCCACCCACTCACACCACAGAAACCGACAACATCAGCAACAGTCCAACCTGCACATGATTTCATCACAACCATGCATCAGCTTTGGGATCGGACCCACAAGTGCCTACTCGACATTCAACAGCAACAGAAGCGCCAAGCCGATCGCCATCGCAACGACCACACCATTTCCGTGGGAGACCAGGTGCTTCTCGACACCCGCAACCTGGACATCAGCCATCTCCCATCTAAACTTCGACCTCGCTTCTGCGGGCCTTTTCTCGTTGAAGCACAAGTCACTCCTGTTACCTTCCGCTTACGCCTGCCAGCTACCTGGAAGATTCACAACGCCTTCCATGTCCAACTTCTGAAGCCCTATCGAGATCCTAACACGATCTTTGTGGGACGCCAGCCGCCGCCGCCGCCGCCCGTCCTCGTCCAGAACGAACCCGAGTACGAGGTCGAGTCCGTGCTTGCACATCGTCGTCGTCGGAATGGCACCGTGGAGCTTCTCATCCGTTGGAAGGGTTATGATCCTTCTGAGGACAGCTGGGTACCTGAGTCCGACATGGGTAACGCCCGTCGTCCTCTGCATGACTACCTTGTCAAGCAGGGTGTTACTTCTACCACCCAGCTTTGAGGGGGGGAAGTGTGAGAGTACGACCCCGTTACACCACTTGGCCTTTTCCATATTTCATCTTCATTTCATTCCTCTTTTAATCTCATCTCCTTTGACCTCATATTCCCCATTTTCCATTATCCTTTGGTTTCTTCCCTTATTATAATTATATCACCGACCAGGCATGGAATGTTCTAGACACGCTATCTAGCGTAATCCTGCCGTAATCCCTTAAAGCCAATAGCCTCGCGTGGCTATACGCAGGGTGATTCTATCTTCTAGAAGGGTCTATTTCTTTAGGATAAGATAAACCTGGTTACCTGATGTACTTTGGAAGTATAAAAGCGCCTTGTACTGATCGATAGTGCAACTTTTTCTCGACACATTCGATCCTGTGACAAACGCCGAGTTGTCTTCGACGACATTCAGTCCCAGGTACTGGGTCACGGCGTCGGACACCGTGAGTGTCAAGTCTTCTTTCATCTCCCCTTCGAACCAGGTGGCGATGTCGGTAGTGGAACCGATGTAGAGCAGGTCGTCGACGTAAACGATGAGTAGGATATACTCTCTTCCCTTTTGCAGTCGGTACATGCCTTGGTCATGCGGCAGCTGTAGGAATCCGATTTTTACGAGGCGACCGTGAAGATGCTGCTGCCAGAGCCGCGGGGCTTGCTTGATCCCGTATAGGGATTTTATCAGCTGGCATACTTTCGTGGGGTCATCGATGAATCCGTGGGGCTGCTCGACGAAGATCTTGGCGTCCACAGGTGCGTACAGAAAAGCATTTGCGACGTCGATTTGGCGCAGTGGTAGTTTCTTCGTGGCCGCGACGGCGAGTAGGATGCGCAGGGAGGTGTGACGGGAGACTGGGGCAAAGGTTTCTGTGTAGTCGGTTCCGTATCGTTGATCGAAGCCTCGTACGACCCATCGAGCTTTGAATCGTTCGATGGTGCCGTCCGCGTTGGTCTTGATGCGGTACACCCATTTTCCCGAGAGGACGTTCTTCCCGTTGATGCTTGTTGCAGGTACCAGCTTCCATGTATCTCGATCTTGCAGAGCCTTTAGTTCCCTTTCCATCGCCTCCTTCCATTTTGCCTTATGTTCCCCCCCCAGAGCCTGCGACAGAGTCGAGGGCTCGCGCGGAGATGGCGGCGGCAGATGCTGGACGGAGACCCAGAGGCTGAGGATCTGCAGTCCCGTGGGTGTGTGTCGAGGGGAATTTTCATTCCCGGAATAAGCTGCTTCGTCACCATCTTCTGGATCAGGTAAGAAGTTTGGGCCGATACGTGCTGAAACATTCGTGTCGACGGGGTGGGGTGTAACGTAACCTTGGTCAGCGAAGTGGTAAAAGGTGTCGAGGTTGTTGCTATCGAGTGGATTGTCTTCGTCGAGTGGGACTGGCACGGAGCAGTAAGGGAGTGGTCCGGCAGCTTCCGAAGCTCCAGGTACGTCTTCTTCTGCTGCGTCAGCTTCGGCAGCATGGTCAGCGAAGGAGCGGAGGCCTGCGACTCCGTCGGTGGGGTCTTCTGTGTTGGATCAGGTGATGTTGTCCAGGTAATGTTGCAGCGTCAGTCGTTCGTAGAAGATCACATCACGTGATGCCACGGTAGTTTTGTCTTGTATGTCGAGGATTTTCCATGCTTGAAAATGTTGTGCAATGCCGAGGTGTAGCCCCCATCTTGCTCGTTGAGTGAAACGTCCTGCTCTGGCTGTGTGGGGTCTGTACTGTACCATGCAACCGAAAACTCGAAGTAATTTTGTGCTGCCCCTTTTTCGTGTCCACAGCAGGTGCGGTGATGCGTTGTTGGGAAGCGATGACGAGGACAACAGGTTGTGCAGGTGGACTGCATGTGTCATCGCGTCTAGCCACAGTGTGGTGGGCAGTCTCATCCCCAGGAGCAGCTTTCGCATCGTCGTCTGCAAGGTCCGGTTCATGCGTTCTGCGACCCCCTGCTGCTGGTGAGCGTAGGGCAGAGACACCAGGCGTCTGATTCCTCTTTCCGCCAGATAGGTCCTGAAGCGTTGTGACTGATATTCCAGTGCACCGTTTGACTGGAAGCTCTTGAGCTTGGTTCCTGATTCTCGTTCGGCGATGGGTAGCCATGTCGTGAAGGCGTCGAAGGCCTGGTCGCGCGTTTTGAGGTTGTAGTGCCAGACGTATCTTGTTGCTGCGTCGATAAACGTGATGACATAGTTGAAGTCGGCTTCAGTGTCTTCTCGAGGCATGTTTAAAATGTCGCTGTAGACTTTTTCCATCGTTGCGTATGCAGGTGCGCTTGGGTTGTGATGAGATGGGAAAGACTGGTGGGGAAGATCGGCTTCGGGGCACGTAAAGCAACGTGCGCGTGGTCGTCGAAGTTCTTGGCCGCTTGTTGTTAGGAGAGCGTTGCGTTCTAACACTTCGGCTTGGATGGTTTGTAGTATTGTACTGTTTGCAGGGTGCCCGAGTCGTTGGTGCCAGATGTCGTCGGGAGCACGATGGCCGGGCGAGCGGTGGTATATGTCGGTGTTGGAGAAGAACGCGACGACTGTGGCGGGACTTCGACAGACTTCTCGCGTGATGGGCATAAGTTGATCTGCTTCGGTTGGTGGTCCTCGGATCGCTGGTGGCGGTACTCGGCTGGGACCTGCTGCTGCTACTGCTTGTGATGGTTGGGAAGGGGCACTTGCTGGTACTTGTCTTTCTTGTCTGATGACTGCTAATGCTCGTGTTCTCTCTGCTGCAGGTATGGTGTTGGAGTGCCAGAATCCATCAGGGTTTAAGTCGGGGTCGAGATCCGGCGGGTGTGTCCAGGCGGCGAACGACACGATTCCGTCGCTGTCGGCAGTACCGCGGTCGGGGACGAAGTCCAACACGAAGACGCCAGACTTCAGGAGAGCACGGCCGATGAAGAGATCGCCCTTCCCGTGGTAAAGGTGAAACTCGTTGGAGTACGAGTCGCACTCCAGGTGAATCCCCTTTGCCATTAATTGGCTTACGCTTAGTAAGTTGTATCCCAAGTTGTCGACGATGAGGACCTTGTTGAGTTGAAGTATAACGTTTGTCTCCATGGATTGTAACTGAACCACGCCTTGTCTGTTTGTTTTCAGGTTCTCGTTGTTGGCGACGGTGATGATGACGTCGCGGTTGAGGCGTCGCTCTCGTTGCACAAAGCATCCGGAAGAACACATGTGTTGACCGCAGCAGCTGTCCAAGAACCAGGTGTTTCGTCCGGTGGGTTCGGCGTTGGCGACCGCAGCGTATGTCGGGTTGACCTGAAGTCCTTGTGAGCGCGGTGGCGGAAGTTCTTCTTCGTCTGGCGCGTAAGTGGGTGGTGATCCGGGTGCGCAGTTGTCGATGTGTACCATGCAGTTAATGATGTTTGGTGTCCCCTGTGCAGATGTGGAAGAGCGCCTTGGAGGGCTTTCTTGAGTGGAGGCGACGTGTGGGTCTACTGGACGATAAACACGAGGACGTGTGCAGTTGACTTTGGAATGTCCGGAAGTCTGACAGTTGTGGCAGAACGGCGGCACGAAGGTGAGTCCTCTGTTGTCGCGTTGATCTTGCTTGCCGCGTCGATTGTAGTTGTTGTCGTTCCTTCGTTGAGTGTAGAAAACTAACTGCTGCTGCTTCCTTGGTTGTCTTTCTTCGAACAGGTCCATCTCCTGTTGTTCAGCGTGAAGCTCGGCGCAGAGATGCATCTCCGAGATCCTCCCGTGGGCGCGAAGGAGCGAGCGAGTGGTTCTCCATTCTGGCCCAAGCCCGGCGAGGACAAGCGTCACGAAGCTTTCTTCAGTGATTGTTCCTCCGCACCGAAGCAGGCGGTCGCGGAGGGTCTGGCAGCGACTCATATACTGCATCGCCTTTTCCCCGGTCTTCATCTGTATTGTTGTCAGTTGTTGCATGAGTCTGCTTTGTGTCACGCTGTCGTTTGCCTGATAGAGACACTTGAGATGATGCCATGCGATTTCCGCGGAGTTTCCATAGCTTCGATATGTTCTGATGCTCTGCTGTTCTTGTGGTAACAGGTTCCGCAGGAGAACTGTGTACGCCAGCAGCGACTGATAAGTAAATATTTCTTGCTCTTCTGCAGTGTCGTTGCTTGGGAATGGCAGGGACCCATTGAAGTATCCCAGGAGATGCGCAGCCTCCATCAGCAGCTCGAACTCGAAGCTCCAGGTAAAAAAGTCATGTCCGTTGAACGGTGAGGATGTCTGTAACTTGATGACGTGTGAAAATTGCGCCTTGAGACTTAGAATCTCATTTGGTGTCTGTTGTGATGCAGCTGCTGTTGGTTGGGCACGGGGCGGCATGAACTCGAATGTCCCCGGTGACGAGTGATAAGGCGCAAAGGTAGGCGCTTGATTGTGTCGCCCGAACGATGAGTTCTCGAGGCTCATCGGCGCTAATCCCATGTTTCCTCCGTTGCTCTGTGTTGAATGAGCAGGTGTCCTTGTCTGCTGCTGCTGGTCGAAGTGCGACATGAAGCTGAAGAACCTTTCCATAAGGTTTGGGTCGACGCTTGAAGACGGTGATGGGGTCACCATTTCCGGTGTTCTTCCTGTTGTCTCTTGAGCAGCGCCGGTCTCGGTCTGCAGTCCTGAAGTGTGCAGCCCAGAGTTGCCGTGTTGAGTGTCTTGGGCACTGGGTGAGCCCGTAGAGGTCTTCTTGCCCTTGTTGTCCATGACTTGTGGTAAATAAAGTCGTTGGTGTGTTGACTGTAGATAGAACGTAGTTGATGGGAGTTTGGTCTCTGACCAGCTCTCATACCATGTTGGGCTGAGAAAAGCCCTTAGGATCTTTCCAGAGACTAAGTCCCAGTTGTAAAAGACTTGAGTAGTGCAGCGGAAGTTGAGGCAGTTGAACCCTTGTACTAGTATATGAGAACAAGTGATTGATTAAAGAAACAAGCATACAGCAATATATAGAGAATAAGAAAGCAGTTGTAGAATACAGTTGCAGGAGCGGTTTATCGAGTCGCACAGTGACTCAATTGTCGCTTCGGTTACCATCCGCGCTGTTGTAACGGTCAGTCGCAACCTCCAGTTGCGACCCTTCGAGTCCCTTCGCGTTCTTTGTCCACCCCCTCGTGTAACCTCCGTTGACTCGCGTCCCCGTTACGATCTTCCTCAAGTGTAGTGTTACACTTCAGAAACGCTTAAGTCCTTTGAGATATTTCCAACAAGTACAAATAAGACTAAAGCAAACCAAGTCGGCATTACTAGTCCAGCCACTGGAGGTAAGACCTCAAGGCCAGTCAGACAGATATATATAGTAGGAAGTACACAATCAGGGTCCTAACAAGTGAGTAGCTACAGGAACAAGGCCAAGCTGTACACAATGCCGCTGATGATCTTTAGGTGCAAGCGCCTTCGTAAAGATATCAGCTGTGTTGGCACCGCAGGCCAAGTGAACTACGCGGACCTGGCGACGCTGCTGTAGCTCACGCAGGAGGAAGCACCGCAGCTGGATATGGTTCGCTCTGCCCTCAAGTCGAGGCTTCTGGCGCAGGAGAATCATGGCCCTGTTGTCAGCGTACAGGACCGGGGCACAGCTAGGCCGCTCACCTAAGTTTGTGAGCAAGAAGGTAAGCCAGCGGAGCTCCTGTGCCGCCATGGCACCGGCGTAGATCTCAGCCTCACAGCTGGACTGGGCAACAGACGACGAGCGAGTGGATATCCAAGAGATAGCACCCGAACCAAGACTAAAACAGTAGCCCTGAGATGACCTGAGAGTCTCAGAGTCGTCTGTCCAAGAAGCGTCTGTGTGCCTAGTGAGAACCACTGGCCTGCGTCCTCCAAGCACTAACCCCATGCCCGACGTAATTGCTAGATATCGCAAAACCCTCTTAGCGCCCGCACCCACCAGTGCTGTGGTCGGTGTCTGCCAGTGGCCACAAAGCGAGCCAGGATGCTGAGAGGGTATGTGAGATCTGGGCGAGTGCAAGTCATCAGGTACATGAGGCAACCAACCAGCTCTGCGTAAGGACCACTGGGCTCTGCTGACTCCTCGGGAACTGGAGCCGAGAGCCTGTAGTCTACCGGAAGAGGTGTGGGCTGTGCAGAGGAGAGCTGAAGGCAGAACCTCTAAAGGACCTGACGCACCAAGTGTGACTGTGTCAGAGTGATGGTGCGCGCTGCTCTGTCCCTGGAGATCTGCAAGCCAAGATAGCGACGCAGCTCTCCCAGGTCAGTGAAGGTGTGTCTTTTCAGCAGCTCGGCCTCCATGGAGGCCAGTCGTCCCTGTCAGCAGTAGCAAAGACCAGGTCGTCTACGTAGACAAGGATGTAGAACAGAGTCTGGCCGGAACGCACATAAAATGAGGGGTCAGCTGAGGACGGAAAGAACTGAAGGTCTGCTAACGTGGCACGCAGCGTGTTGTGCCACTCGCGGGGAGCCTGGCGCAGGCCGTAGACCGGGCGCCTGAGAAGCCACTGGGTCCCAGAGGGGGAAGGTACCAGTGAAGCCCTGTGGTCGACGCAGGTAGACCTGCTCGTGTAGGCTGCCCTAAAGAAGGCAGTAGAGAGGTCGAGGGAGTGAAGCCCCTGGTCGCGCTGTGCTGCTATGTCTAGCCGTACCTGAAGAGTAGTCATCTTCGGGGTCGGGGAGAAGGTCTGGAAGAAGTCAACCCCCTCGCGCTGGCCGAAGCCTCTAGCCACGTAGCGCGCCTTGAAGACCGGCGGTTCTCCAAGGGGGCGCTTCACCTTGAGGAGCCACCGACCATCGACTACGTTCACCCCAGGAGGGGGAACTGCGTCGACGTAAGTGCCGGTGGACCTCCAAGATGCCATCTCCAGCTCCATGGCAGGGTCGCGAGGCCCAGGGTCGCGAGGTGGCCTCAGCGTAAGTGCGAGGGGTCGGGATGTTGAAGGCGTCTGGGTCACCCTCAGGGACTAGGTGAGAGGCCCAGGGTCGCGAGGTGGCCTCAGCGTAGGTGCGAGGGGTCGGGATGTTGAAGGCGTCGCGAGGTGGCCTCAGCGTAGGTGCGAGGGGTCGGGATGTTGAAGGCGTCTGGGTCACCCTCAGGGACTAGGTGTCAACTTATACATATGTTCTATGTAGAAGTTAAAGGCTAGACTAGGTGTGTGCTTCTAGTGAGTACAACCCAACAGGTGTATGTTCTAAGTTTCTCCTTCTAGTAATCATTCATGTATTCTAACATGGTATCAAGTAGGTTAGTCTCTTGCCAGCCCTTAGCCGGCCCCCTGGCCGTCGCGTCCGCCCTTAGACGGCCCCCTGGCCGTCGCGTTCGCCCCTAGCTGGCCCCCTGGCCGTCTCGTCCGCCCCTAGTTGGCCCCTGGCCGTCGCGTCCGCCCCTAGCCAGCCCCCTGGCCATCGCGTTCGCCCCTAGTCGGCCCCTTGACCGTCGCGTCCGCCCCTAGTCGGCCCCCTGGCCGTCTCGTTCGCCCCTAGCTGGCCCCCTGGCCGTCGCGTCCGCCCCTAGTCGCCCCCCTGGCCGTCGCGTCCGCCCCTAGCCGGCCCCCTGGCCGTCGCATTTGCCCCTAGTTGGCCCCTTAACCGTCGCGTCCGCCCCTTGGCCGTCGCGTCCGCCCTCAGCTGGCCCCCTGGCCGTCGCGTCCGCCCCTAGTCGGCCCCCTGGCCGTCGCGTCCGCCCCTAGCTGGCCCCCTGGGCGTCGCGTCTGCCCTCAGCTGGCCCCCTTGCCATTCGCGCCCGCTCCTAGCCGGCCCCCTGGCCGTCGCGCCCGCCCCTAGCTGGCCCCACTGGCCGTCGCGCCCGCTCCTGGCCGGCCAACTGACCGTAGAGCCCGCTCCTCACCGGCCCCAGCAGCACCTGCCCGGCCTCTTCCTAGCACCGCCCGGCCTCTCCTACCGCCCGCCAGTCCCAGTGCGCCCGCCCGGCCCCTCCTAGCGCCAGCCCGGCCCTGTCACGCCTGCCCGGTTTTCAGCGCCAGCCCGGCCCCTCCTCCTGCCCGCCTGGCCCCTCCTCGTGCCTGCTCGGCCTGCCGTGCCACCTCGGGCCCCGTGTCCTCTGCTAGCCCGTGCCGGGGTGCCCCGCAGCCGCCCTACTGGAGAGTGCTGCCGCAGTGTCCCCGTGCCGCTGTGCTCCTGCCGAGCTGTGGAGCTGTGCCACTATGTCGCTGAGGAGCTGTGTCACTTACCCTGCATGATGGCTGACTTCGTGCTCCGCCTGGATGCTGAGGGCCACGCGGTTGACTTCGGCGCCTGGCTCTCCGATCTCCGCCGTCAGCTTACAGGTCAGCGCCAGGATGGACACTCGCTGGTTGTCCATGCTAATGGCTTGCTCCCCCGCCCCCCTGCACCTGCTCCCCTCCCTGCTGACCCCACCTCCGCTGAGAGTGAGGCTATCTCTACTGCTGCGCTTGCCTGTGCGGTCTGGGACTCACGCGATGCAGTAGCTCAGGTTGCTATCAGTCACGCCCTCCCTGTGTCTGAGTGCTTGCGTTTCGCTACAGTTGATACGGCCAAAGCTTATTTAGACGCTGTTATTGCTCGCTATTCCACATCTGCATCCGCTTCTGCCGGCCGCCTGCTCTTCCCGATGCTGTTCCCAGACCTTGCTGCCTTCCCTACTGTCGCAGACTTTGCAACTCACTTGCGTGCCCTAGAGACTTGCTATCGCACTGCCAGCACTGCTGCCCAGCTCACTGCGCTCCCCCCCCCATTCTGCATGACCCTCTATTTTATCGCCATGCACCTGCCGGACCGCCTAGCTAGTGCCCGCGACCGCTTCCTTAGCCAGCACCCGGGTGACCTCACACTGACTGCCTTTGTCGACACCCACACCAAGATCGAGACGCGCCAGCGCACTATCGCTCAGTCGAACGGTGCGCCGGCAGTCTCTATCTTTCACGGCTGTGCCCCCTCCCAGTGCACGTTTACTGACGTTTCGGCTGCGGTCGCCACTGCGACCCCTCTTACCGAGACGGCAGCTGCGGTCCACCCGCAGCAGCGTCCGCGCCGCGGTGGCCGTGGCCGCCAGGGAGGTCGTGGTGGTGGCACTAGTGGGGGGCAGGAGCAGACGCAGTCGCCTTCGCAGCCGGAGCAGCCCCAGCAGCAGCCACCGCCGTCCCAGCAGCAGCCATCGCAGCCGTGGGCTCGTCTCCCACCTGGTTGGCCCGGCACCTCCGGCGGTGGTGGCCGAGGAAGTGGCCCGCGCAGCTTGGCGTCTACCGGCAGCTCCAGAGCAATGACCTACCAGTACCAGCTTCAGACCGGGCCTCTCCGCGGCACTCTGTGCCGCCGCCCGCACCCGACCGCTCGCTGTTTCTGCCGCCTCGACGATCTCTTTCGTCGTCGCTTTGGCCCAGCCCCGGACCTCCCTGACTGGCACAGCCTGCTTCGCCAGGGCGTGCCGATCTTTGAGTTAGATATGGATCACATAGGTGCTGCTTTGCATGCTTTGTATGCTGACGCTTCTAGTGTTGCTGGATCTTATTACCCTGTGTACTCTAGTTTAGGTGTCTCACCCTTGTGTAGCTTAGCTTCCCCTGCTGTGTCAGGCGTAGGACTGCCTAGTTTGCCTAGCTTAGGTTCTACACCAGCTCCATTCCCAGCCTCCGCCACTGCCTCGCTCTCCTTCACTCTCGACTCCGGTGCTTCTGCCTGTTTCTTCCGCGACCGCTCCACGCTTACGCCGCTTGCTGCGCCTGCTGTTGTCTCTCTCGCTGACCCCTCTGCGGGTCCCGTCGTCGCTCGCAGTTCCACGTCCCTTCCCTGTCCAGCAGTTCCCTCAGGCTCTCTTACAGGCCTCCACGTTCCCTCGTTCTCGAGGAACCTGGTTGGTGTCGGCTGTCTTCAGAACCTCGGTGTCACCACTACGTTCCCCGGGCACAAGCGGTTCGCTGTCTGTTCTGAGGCTGTCTCAGGTTCCCCACTTGCTACATTCCCCCGGGACTCGGTGTCCGGACTGTTCACCCTAGACACCGCTTCCCCCCCGGTTGGTGCGTCCTCCCAGATCGTTGCAGCTTGCTCGTGTCGGTCTCTCACTCACCCGTCCCTTTTGTGGCACCACCGCCTAGATCACCCTGCACTCCCGCGTCTGCGTCACATGTCCCAGCACGGTCTTGTCTTAGGCCTCCCCGCGTCGCTCCCCGCCCTTCCCCTCTCGCCTGCTCCACCGTGCATGCCCTGCGTTGTGGGCCGGCTCCGCCGTGCCCCTCACTCCTCCTCGCTTCGCCCTGCTACTGCACCCCTTCAGACCCTGCACCTGGACGTTTGGGGCCCAGCCCCCGTCCCTGGACCGCGTGGCGAGCGCTACTTTCTTGTGCTCGTCGACGACTACACGCGCTACACCACGGTGTTTCCCTTGGAGCGGAAGGCAGATGTGCCCGACGTTCTTCTCCCATGGGTTGTGGCTGCGCGTCTTCACCGCGGTCTCCCCGTGTTGTGTCTCCACTCTGACCATGGCGGAGAGTTCGCTTCTGGTCGGCTTGGACAGTTCTGTCGTGCGGAGGGCATCACCCAGTCGTACACCTTGCCGGACTCGCCACAGCAGAATAGGGTTGCTGAGCGCCGCATCGGCTTGGTCATGGAGGTGGCTCGTACCTCCATGATCCATGCCGGTGCACCCCATTTTCTGTGGCCGTTCGCCGTTCGCTACGCCGCTCACCAGCTTAACCTTTGGCCACGCTCCCAGCGGCCGCAGGTTTCGCCGACCCTCCTTTGGACCGGGTCCCCCGGTGACGCATCTGCGTTCCACGTCTGAGGCTGCCTTGCTCACGTTCTTGCCTCTGGCACGGACAAGCTCACTGCCCGCACTGTCCCCTGTGTCTTCCTTCGTTTACCCCTGGACTCATCTGACTGGCTCTTCTACCACCCGCAGTCTCACCGCTTCCTCCACTCTCGTGATGTAACCTTTGACGAGTCCGTCTCCTTCTACCGTCGCTTCCCTCACCGAGGTCTCCCGGTTCCCCCCCCCCTGTTCCTTGCCCCCTCTCCCCCGGTAGCCCCTCCTCCCCTCCCGTCTGGTGTCTCCCATGTTACTCCCCTTCCGTCAGTTGTCCCTGTTGAGGAGTCTGCTGACTCTGGTGGTCCCCCCGCCCCGCCTTTGCCGCGTCCCCCTTCCCTGGTGCCTTCGCCCCCGCTGTCGCAGTCGCCGCCGTCGCTGCCGCCGCCGTCGCAGCCGCCGTCGCAGCCGCAGCCGCCGCCGCTGCCGCTCTTGGCCTGTGGGGGTGCTGGCGCTGAGGAGGGTGTTCGTCCTGCGGCTCCTGGCGTGGTCTGTCCCGGCGGGCCTGGGGGTGCCGCTGGGGCTGGAGAGGGTTCTCGCTCTGGGGGTGTTGGTTTTGGGGGTGCTGCTGTTGAGTGTTCTCCCGGAGGTTGTCGTGCCCCTGCCGGTTCGAGGGTCAAGCACCAGCTGCCGCAGCAGCCGCCGCAATCATCGCCGCCGGTCTCCGCTCTTCACCTGCTCGGCCTTCCCTCCCCTGACCGCTCGCCGGTGTCTTCCCCACCTCCTCCTCACCTTCCTGTCTACGGCCCTGTGTTCCCGCCCCCAGACTCTTCTCCGGCCCGTCTCGTTCCCCCCTTGTGTCCCCTCCGCTGTCTCCTGACCCTACACCTCCGTCCTACGTTTGGTCTCGCCGTCCCTCCTGTGCTCGTCCCGTCTCCCCTGTCCCCCGCTCCCATCCTATGTTACTCCGTTCTCACTCGTCTCGTCCTCCCCTCCTCCCCTTGCCTCCTCCCTCGTCGCTCGTTGTTGCACCTCCCCCGCTGTCTGACTACCTCCGTGCCGCTAGTCCCCTTGTCCCTCGGGTCCTTGCCTCTCTTGTTACAGACCCGTCTGTTCTTGTCTCCTGCCTTGACGCGCTTGTTGCTGTTGTCGCTGACTTCGCCTCTACCCGCCGCCTTGACTACTCTACCGCTCTGGTCTCTGACCCTGCCCGTCCTGCACCCATCGGGGGTGCACCTGCCCTTGGCAGTGACGTACTAGAGGACATGCAGTACGAGCTTGCTTTCCTTTCCGAGGCCGCTCCCCATCTCTGCTCCATGCTCCTAGTCCCAGAGGGTGACCCAGACACCTTCGACATCCCGACCCCTCGCACCTACGCTGAGGCCACCTCGGGACCCTGGGCCTCTTAGTGGATAGCTGCCATGGAGCAGGAGATGGCATCTTGGAGGTCCACCGGCACTTACGTCGACGTAGTTCCCCCGCCTGGGGTGAACGTAGTCGATGGTCGGTGGCTCTTCAAGGTGAAGCGCCCCCCTGGAGAGCCGCCTGTCTTCAAGGCGCGCTACGTGGCTAGAGGCTTCAGCCAGCGCGAGGGGGTTGACTTCTTCTAGACCTTCACCCCGACCCCGAAGATGACCACTCTTCGGGCGTTGCTACACGTAGCAGCACAGCACGACTACGTGCTTCACTCCCTCGACTTCTCTACTGCCTTTCTTCAGGGCAGCCTACACGAGCACCTCTACCTGCGTCGACCTCAGCGCTTCACTGGTACCTTCCCCCTCTGGGACCCAGTGGCTTCTCTGGCGCCCGCTCTACGGCCTGCATCAGGCTCCTCGCGAAGGGCACGACACGCTGCGTGCCACGTTAGCAGACCTGCAGTTCTTTCCGTCCACTGCTGACCCCTCGCTGCTTGTGCGTTCCGGCCAGACTCCGTTCTACATCCTTGTCTACGTAGACGACCTGGTCTTTGCTACTGCTGACAGGGACGCACTGGCCTCTGTGAAGGCCGAGCTGCTGAAGAGACACACCTGCACTGACCTTGGAGAGCTGCGTTGCTATCTTGGCCTGCAGATCTCCAGGGACAGAGCAGCACGCACCATCACTCTGACACAGTCACACTTGGTGCGTCAGGTCCTTTAGAGGTTCGGTCTTCAGTTCTCCTCCGCACAGCCCACACCTCTACCTGTAGACCATGGGCTCTCTGCTCCAGTTCCTGCGGAGCCAGTAGAGCCCAGTGGACCCTTTGCTGAGCTGGTGGGTTGCCTCATGTACCTGATGACTTGCACTCGCCGAGATCTTGCATGCCCTCTCAGCATCCTGGCTCGCTTTGTGGCCACTGGCAGACACCGGCCTCAGCACTGGTCGGCCGCTAAGAAGGTTTTGCGATATCTAGCAAGTACATCGGGCATGGGGTTAGTGCTAGGAGGACGCAGGCCGGTGGTTCTCACTGGACACACAGACGCTTCTTGGGCAGACTACTCTGAGACTCTCAGGTCGTCTCAGGGCTACTGTTTTAGCCTTGGTTCGGGAGCTATCTCTTGGAGATCCACTCGCTCGTCGTCTGTTGCTCAGTCCAGCTGTGAGGCTGAGATCTACGCTGGTGCCATGGCGGCACAGGAGCTCCGCTGGCTGACCTTCTTGCTCACTGACTTAGGTGAGCGGCCTAGCTCTGCCCCGGTCCTGTACGCTGACAACAGGGCCATGATCCTCGTGTGTCAGGAGCCTTGGCTTGAGGGCAGAGCGAAGCATATCCAGTTGCGGTACTTCCTCCTGCGTGAGTTACAGCAGCGTCGCCAGGCCCGTGTAGTTCACTTGGCCTCCGATGCCAACACAGTTGATATCTTTACTAAGGCGCTTGCACCTAAAGATCATCAGCGGCACTGTGTACAGCTCGGTCTTGTTCTTGTAGCTTCTCATTTGCTAGGGCCATGATTGTGTACTCTCTACAATATATACCTGTCTGACTGGCCTTGTGGCCTTACCTCCAGTGGCTGGACTAGTAGTGCCGCCCTGGCTTGCTTTAGTCTTGTTTGTAATCTTGCTGACTGGTCTCCAGACCCCTGCCTCAGTGGTTGGACTAGTAGTGCCACCCTGAGCTGTGTGCTTCTTGCTTAGCTCCACCCCTTATCTAGCCTAGGGGGTATGTCAACTTATACATATGTTCTATGTAGAAGTTATAGGCTAGACTAGGTGTGTGCTTCTAGTGAGTACAACCCAACAGGTATATGTTCTAGGTTTCTCCTTCTAGTAATCATTCACGGCATTTCTTACACTAGGAGCATGGAGCAGAGATGGGGAGCGGCCTCGGAAAGGAAAGCAAGCTCGTACTGCCTATCCTCTAGAACGTCACTGCCAAGGGCAGGCGCACCCCCGACGGACGGAGGACGGGCAGGGTCAGAGACCAGAGCGGTAGCGTAGTCAAGGCGGCGGGTAGAGGCGAAGTCAGCGACAGCAGCGACAAGCGCGTCAAGGCGCGAGACAGGAACACACGGGTCTGTAACAAGAGAGGCAAGGACCCGAAGGACAAGGGGACGAGCGGCGCGGAGGTAGTCAGACAGCGGGGGAGGTGCAACAACAAGCGACGAGCGAGGAGGCGAGGGGAGGAGGGGAGGAGGGGACGAGTGGGAATGGAGCAACATAGGGTGGGAGAGCAGGACAGGAGAGACGGGACGAGCACGTGAGGGACGGCGAGACCAAACGTGGGACGGAGGTGTAGGGTCAGGAGACAGCGGAGGGGACACAAAAGGGGAACAACGAGGAAGACGGGTCGGAGAAGAGTCCGGGGGCGGGAACACAGGGCCGTAGACAGGAAGGTGAGAAGGTGGTGGGGGAGACACCGGCGAGCGGTCAGGGGAGGGAAGGCCGAGCAGGCGAAGAGCGAAGACCGATTGCGGCGGCTGCTGCGGCGGCTGGGTCTCGACCCGCAGACCGGCAGGGGCACGACGACCGCCGGGAGAACACTCAACGGCAGCACCCCCAGAACCAACGCCCCCAGAGCGAGAACCCCCTCCAGCACCAGCGGCACCCCCAGGCCCGCCGGGACAGACAACGCAAGGAGCCGCAGGATGAACACCCTCCTCAACTCCAGCACCCCCAGAGGCCAAGAACGGCAGCGGCGACGGCGGCGGCGGCTGCGACTGCGACGGCGGCGGCGGCAGCGGCGACTGCGACAGCGGAGGCGGAGACACCGGGGAAGGGAGATGCGGCAAGGACGGGCCGGGGGGACCACAAAAGGGACGTGTTAGTGAGGGACCGACACGAGCACACTGCAGCAACCTGAGAGGACGCACCAATCGGGGGGGAAGCGGTGTCGAGGGTAAACAGACCGCACACCGGGTCCCGGGGGAACGTCGCAAGGGGGGAACCTGAGATATCCTCGGTACAGACAGCGATCCGCGCATGCCCAGGGAACGTAGTGGCGACGCCGAGGTCCTGAAGACAGCCGACACCAACCAGGTTCCTGGTGAACGAGGGAACGTGGAGGCCTGTAAGAGAGCCCGAGGGAACGGCTGGACAGAGAAGGGAAGTGCAGTTGCGAGCAACGACAGGACCCGCAGAGGGGTCAGTGAGAGCGACAACAGCAGGCGCAGCAAGCGGCGTGAGTGTGGAGCGGTCGCGGAAGAAACAGGCAGAAGCACCGGAGTCGAGTGTGAAGGACAGCGAGGCAGTAGCAGAGGCCGGGGCCAGTGCAGGAACTAGGCTAGTCAAACTAGGCGGTCCTACGCCTGATGCAGTAGGGGAGGCTAAGCTACAGAAGGGTGCTACACCTAAACTAGAGTACACAGGGTAATAAGATCCAGCAACACTAAAAGCGTCAGCATACAAGGCATGCAAAGCATAACCTATCTGATCCATATCTAACTCAAAGATCTGCACGCCCTGGCGAAGCAGGCTGTGCCAGTCGGGGAGGTCCGGAGCCGGGCCAAAGCGACGATGAAAAAGATCGTCGAGGCGGCGCAAACAGCGGGCAGTCGGGTACGAGCGGCGGCACAGAGTGCCGCGGAGAGGCCCGGTCTGAAGCTGGTACTGGCAGGTCACACCAACGGAGCTGCCGGTAGACGCCAAGCTGCGCGGGCCGCCACCACAGCCACCACCTACGGAGGTGCCGGGCCAACCCGGCGGGAGACGAGCCCACGGCGGGGGCTAGGACAGCTGCTACGACGACTGCGACTGCTGCAGCTGCTGCTCGTGCTGCTGGGGCGACGGCTGCTGCTCCTGACTAGCTGCGGCAGTCCCCTCAGTAGAACCACTGTCCCCGTCACCACCACCACTTCCACCAGCTCCACCACCACGCCCTCCCTGGCGGCCACGGCCAGCGCGGCGCGGCGCTGCGGATGGACCGCAGCTGCAGTCTCGGTCTCAGGGGTCGCAGTGAGGACCGCAGCCGAAACGTCAGTAAACGTGCACTGGGAGGGGGCACAGCCGTGAAAGATAGAGACTGCCGGTGCACCACTCCACTGAGCGATAGTGCGCTGGTGAGTCTCGATCTCGGTCAGGGCGATGACAAAGGCTGTCAGGGTGAGATCACCAGGGTGCTGGCTAAGGATGTGGTCGCGTGCACTAGCAAGGCGGTCAGGCAGGCGCATAGCGATAAAGTAGAGGGTCATGCAGAAGGGGGGGGGGAGCGCAGTGAGCTGGGCAGCAGTGCTAGCAGTGCGGTAGCGAGACTCTAGGGCTCGCAGGTGGGTGGCAAGGTCAGCAAGAGTAGGGAAGGAAGCAAGATCTTGGAAAAGCATAGGGAAGAGCAGGCGGCCTGCAGTAGCGGAGGCAGGCGTGGAATAGCGGGCAACAACAGCATCTAAGGAAGCCTTGGCTATATGAACTGTAGCGAAACGCGAACGCTTAGACACAGGGAGGGCGTGACTGATAGGGATTTGGGCAACTGCATCGCCAGAGTCCCAGACGGCACAGGCAAGTGCAGCAGCAGAGAAAGTCTCACGCTCAGCAGAGGTGGGGTCAGCAGGGAGGGGAGCAGGCGCAGGGGGGCAGGGGAGCAAGACATCAGCATGGAGAACCAAGGAGTGCCCATCCTGGCGCTGCCCTGTGAGTTGACGGCGGAGATCGGACAGCCAGGCGGCGAAGTCAACCGCGTGGCCCTCAGCGTCCAGGCGGAGGACGAAGTCAGCCATCGTGCAGGGTCAGCGATACAGGGACACAGCGGCACAACTCCACAGGATACAGCGGCACAGCTCCATAAGACACCGTGGCACAGGGACACAGCAGCACAGCTCCAGGAGGATGACTGCAAGACGCTCCAGCGCGGGCAAGCAGAAGACACGGGGCCGGAGACTCGAGGAACCGTGCCGAGCAGAAGACACGGGGCCGCAGGAGCCGGGCGTGCAGTGGGAGCTGCGGGCCGCAGGAGTCGGGCAGGCGTATCGGGGCCGGGCGAGCGCTAGGAGGGTCCGGGCTGGCGCTAGGAGGGGCCAGGCAGGCGCTAGGAGGGGCCGGGCAGGCGCTAGGAGGGGCCGGGGGGGGGGGGGGGGGGGGGGGGAACGGGCGCTAGGAGGGGCCGTGCGGGCGCTAGGACGGGCCAGGCAGGCACTAGGACGGGCCGAGCGGGCGCTAGGATGGGCCAGGCGGGCGCTAGGAGGGGCCGAGCAAGCTCTAGGAGAGGCCGGGCGGGCGCTGTGGGGCGGGCGGGCGCAACTGGCCGGGCGGGCGATAGGAGAGGCCGGGCAGGCGCTAGGAGGGGCCGGGCGGGCGCTAGGAGGGGCCGGGCGGGCGCTAGGGGCCAGGGTGGCGCGGAGGGGCCAAGCGGGCGCGACGGGGCCAGGCGGGTGCGACGGGCCATTCGGGAGCGACGGGCGGGTGCTACGGGCCGGGCGGGCGTGACGGGTGCTACGGGCAGGCGGGCGCTGTGGGCCGGGCGGGTGCTACGGGCCGGGCGCGCGCTAGGGGCCAGGGTGGCGTGGAGGGGCCAGGCGGGCGCGACGGGGCCAGGCAGGTGCTACGGGCCGGGCGGGCGCTAGGGGCCAGGGTGGCGGGGAGGGGCCAGGCGGGCGCGACGGGGCCAGGTGGGTGCTACGGGCCGGGCGGGCGCTAGGGGCCAGGGTGGCGTGGAGGGGCCAGGCGGGCGCGACGAGGCCAGGTGGGCGCGACGCGGCCAGGCAGGTGCGACGGGCCGGGCGGGCGCTTAAGGGCCGGGCGGGCGCTACGGGCCAGGCGGGCACGAGAGCTAGGTAGGGGGAGGGAGAGGCTAGGGCGCGGGCGGAAGCGGCGGGTGGACCTAACCTACTCGTGATACCATGTTAGAATGTAAGTATGATTGACTAGTGTGGGAAACCTAGAACATATACCTGTTGGGGTTGTACTGACTAGAAGCATACACCTAGGCTACCCTATAACTTCTACATACAGCATATGTATAAGTTGACAGAGTGGACCTACAGAAATAACCCCTTACTAAGGCTAGCTACACATTTGCACATCATTGATACACTTTCAGATCTTGTATTCACTCGTAACAATCTGGGCTCTCGGGGGAAGCAATTACGATTCCTTCCTGGAGCTTGCCACAACTAACACACTCAAACCTCTCGCTTCTGCAGGATCGGCCCTAATGTCACACGCCAAACCAGCCCCCGTCGACCTTTTCGGCCCCAACCTGATCCTGAGTCGCCCCGAACCCATTTTGACTCCGTCACCCTCGGGACTATCGAGCCCTTGACTGGTCCAACCCTCGACATTCAACCCTTATCAACTTGCACTATACATGCCCTATGCCTAATTTCTATCGTCAATTCTGGAATCACGTTCCCCTATAGTAGTACGCGCTATAATCTGAGTTATAATTCATAACAGCTGGTATCAAAGCTACGTTCTTGCCCCATTAGGCTTCTGATAGGGGAGCAGACCCTATCGGGGAAGGGGGCGGAAGAATGCTGATGGCAAGCAGACGTCCCGGAGATTAATTGCGCGGGCGTTGCCGATGCCGTCAGTGTTAAACTAAGGTAGCCATGAACGGTAGGAAGCCATAGAAATGGCGAGAGGTTTTAGGCTAGGAAAGTTGAGGAGAGAAAAGGGGTCGAGAATAGAAGACTGAGGGATACAAGGAGGGGGGGTTGTACCCTCTACAGTAGGTCTCAATAATACCTACCAAGCCTACCATTTATATAACAAAATATATAATTTAACACACCCCCTAGGCTTGGTAGTAACTGTTAAATTACATATGTTAGTATATAATTGTAGGCTAGGTAGCGGTTACTGAACATTATTGTAGAGGGTACAACACCCCTCCTTGTACCTCTCTCTCTTTCTAATCCAGCTCTCTTTTCTCTCGTCAAATCTCTATCTCCTAGTTGTCCTAGCTCCTAAAACCTCACGCCACTTTCAGTGCATCCTAGTTCCTAGTTTAACATGGTATCAGAGCAGGACGCCCGTTCTGGGCCTGCTCCCCTCCTCGCTTCCGCTGCGTTCTCGTTCCATGTTCGCTGCCGTCGCGGCCTTCCTACTGCCTACCGCTGTGGCACCTTTTCCAAGATGCCGCGGCGGCCTTTGTGTGCTGTCGTCCCAGCGTCGACGAGCAGCCGTGGCTCCGACGCCACGCTGTGGTGGCGTCGTCGTGGTGCCGCGGCCGTGACGTTTGCCTGTTGCCGTCGCGCACGACCTGCGTCACTGCTGGAATTGCAGCCCGCCCGCACGCCAGTAAGTGCCGCGCCTGCAATGGTGCCGCGCTGAAGATCCGAAGCCCCGCCCCTTCCCCCATTTCCCTCCGTCCCCTCCTCTTCGCCACAGCCGTCGCCTGACCCTCGCCGGTTGTCCCCCTGTCGCGGAGTATGGACACGCGGCCGGAAGGGCGGGGGCTGCTACCGTTACCGCCGTCGTAAGCCGAAGCCGTCGCCGTCGCCGCAGGCCTGTTGCCGCCGCACGCCCGTCGTCGCCGTCGCTGTCGCCGCTGCCGGGACTGCCGCCGTCGCCATCTCCAGGGCCTTGGGGTTGGCCCAGCTGGAGTAGATGTGGCTCATGGGAATGGGGGTGCTAGGTTAGGGGGTGTGGGGGTGTGTGGGTCCTTGCTACCAAGCCTAGGGGGTGTGTTAAATTATCTATGTTAGTATATAATTGTAGGCTTGGTAGCGGTTACTGAACATAACTGTAGAGGGTACAACACCCCTCCTTGTACCTCTCTCTCTTTCTAATCCAGCTCTCTTTTCTCTCGTCAAATCTCTCTCTCCTAGTTCTCCTAGCTCCTAAAACCTCACGCCACTTTCATGGCGTCTTAGTTCCTAGTTTAACAGTAACAAGCCCACACACACCCACACCCCCTAACCTAGCCCGCCCTTTCCCAGCAGCAGCCGCGATGACTCCGGAATCGGTCAACACCCACGGCCCCGGAGATGGCAATGGCGACAGTCGCGGCAGTGAAGAGAGCGACGGCGGCGGCGGCTAGCGGCGGCAACAGGCCAGCGGCAACAGCGGCGACGACGGCGGCTTCAACGTCAGAGGCGAGTGCAGCGGCCCCCGCCGTCTCGGAGGCATGGCCAATCTCATTGGCTATGGAGAAGGCCCTCACGAGGCAGTCGACAGTTGTGGCAAGGAAGAGGGGACGCAGGGGAAGGGGGGGGGGGGGGGGGGGGGGGGGGGGGGGGGGGGGGCGAAGGGATGGTCCAGAATCATGCCCGTGGCTGGCGAGCGGGCGGCGGGTCTAACGGTGCCACAGGCGTTGCGCGGCCGGCTGCAGCCCGACGACGCCGTCACAGAGCGGCGTCCATGCCGCGACGGGACGTCGACGCTGCGACGGCAGCATGGCGGCGCCGTCACATCGCCACGGCTGGACGTCGACGGCGCCGCCACGGCTGGACGTTGATGCCACAATGGCACGACGCCACGGCTGGACGTTGACGCCACAACGGCACGACTCCACGGCAGCGCATCGAGATGGCCGCGGCACGACGCCGCCGCCATAGCAGCACGACGACACCGTCACGCTGCCACAGCTGGACGTCGACGCCACGACGGCGCAGCGCCACGGCAGCGCGTCGAGACGGCCGCGGCACGACGACGCCGCCACAGCAGCACGACGCGGCTGCCATGGCAGTGCGAGAGGGAGAGAAGGAGTGCGCGGCGGAAGCGCGGGGAGCAGGCCCGGGAAGGGAACCTGCTCTGTTACCATGTTAAACTAAGGTAGGTAGGAACGATAGGAAGCCATAGAAATGGCGAGAGGTTTTAGGCTAGAAAAGTTGAGAAAAGGGGTCGAGAATAGAAGAGAGACGGATACAAGGAGGGGGTTTGTACCCTCTACAGTAGGTTTCAGTAACACCTACCAAGCCTACCAATTATATAACAAAATATATAATTTAACAATCAGATCCTGTCCGATGGACGGCTGGGATTGGCCATTCCTCTCCTTCCCTGGGCGTAGACGGAATTATTTCTCGTCGAAGAGATGGCGACTTTTCCGCCGTGTTTTTCGGGCATGTTCGTTAAAGCTTTCATAATTTTCAGGTGTTCGGACGGAGTCTTCAGATTGGCTTCAAAAAAAAAAAAAAAAAAACGAAGGCTTCGTCATGAGGAGAAGACAAGTGCACGTAATTCCTCAGGCGGCCGGGAGTTGGTCATCAGGAGCGCGCGGGGTGGTGAAAATGGCGTGATGTACGGCGATGTACGTCTGGTGCGCCATGAAACTGCAGGGTGAACTGTAGCTGTGTTGCGGGTCCCGGAGTTTCCGGCAAGCTAGTTGCAGGCGATGGACAGGACTTCAACACTATTTCGGCAATGGGCGGATCCGACAATTTTGGAACGACACGATCGCACGAGAACGTGTGGGTGTGCAGTTGTGTGGGAGCAGCTAGGATTAACGACCTCGGCGCTATTCACCACGGCGGCCATCTGGAGGTGATGACGCTGTGCTGGAGTGAGTGTACTCAACGAGGGCGACTTCCTGCGTGGGGAGGCGTTTTTCGTGGACCAGCGATTCATACCCCTACGAGGCCACCACCCCTGGGTGTGTAGTAAGTGTTTTTCCACCGGTCGCCGAAAGCGTTAACTGCCAGGAGTTGAAGCAGTGGGAGAAGAACGACAGGAGTACTAGAGCAGATGGGTTAGCGGCGTTCGGGCTGCTACTCGCTCAGCTACGTCGCCCATAAATCACCATTCCCACCAGGTAGTAGTGTCGACTTATTAATCGACGGCTTCTGGCTGAATAAGGGGGGTAAACCTGCAAACTACACTGTGCTGATGGAGTGTCCCCAAAATTTTCGAAGTTACTGTTGCAGCGGGGCTGAGGGTTTCACCTGGTCCGGCAGAAGGAGGTTCCGAATTTTGCGGGTGTAGTTTGACGAGTTTCCGGCGGAGGAGGGAGCTGTACAGCGGTTAGTAGGCGAGCTCGTTAAAGTTCCACTGACTAGAAGCGTGCGCACTCCTATATGTACGAATTCTCCTAGTTAGTTAAGCAGCAGCGAAGCAATTTTGGGTAACCTGCAGCAGCCGTGAGATGGATGAACATCTGCACGGCTAGCTGACAGGGGTACCGGAGTATTTTAAAGTTGGGTAACAGCTGGGCGGAGATCGACAGTGTATGATGCGCATTGACCCTGATCGACGGCCAAAACATAATGCTGAGGTGGTGGACTCTGGTAAACCCTAATATAAAGGGTTCAGTTCATGCGTACAGCTGGTGGAGAAACCGTGGGGATGCTGCTAAAAGACGCCCTGACGCCTGGACATTTTTACGGGTAGCTGTGCAGCAGTGTTGCAGTTTTGGTTAAGTATCGATGGAATTCCGACGTTTTTGCTGGAGCAGTTCAACGTTTTACAGCTAGATTTGTGCCCGCTATCTTCAGGGGTACGAGCGACATCGACCGATATTCTCTGAATGTTTTGGGTGCATGAAGAAGGAGATGCGCAGCGAATGTTTCATCTCTTCCCGAAATTTTCGGCGTGTACGGACAAAGAAGCTGATGCAACTAGCGTCATTCGACCCTCAGTTCCGTTCGAGGTTTTTCACTGGAGTGGTTTAGTACAAGTTACAGGTCATCGCCATCGTTGTATTCCTCTCGCCACTAGCCGCTACCACCTCCATCGTCAAGTCGCTTGATTCGCAAGACAGTGTGAGCACGACCCCGCCTCGCCATCTGAATCGACAACAACAGTATCGGATTTCCAGGAAATTTGGCAGCAACACTGTTGGAGCTATGTTGGGGCTAGCTCGCAAGCAGTGTTTGACTTCTGAAGATTTTTTGAGTTCGTGTGGGAGTCTACTACTGGAGTTGCGGAATTTCTAGACCTTCGACGCGGTTTACCCTGAAGACAATTTACCTATAGTGGATTTCGAAGTCATCCTGATTCGCGTTTTTAGTGGCTCATATTTATTTCAACGGCATCTTCGAAGCAGAGTGATGGGGCTTCCAGCAGCAGTGTGGGATTATTTCGACAACCCTGGAGCATTGGGCTTCCTGGAATTTTACCCGGGAAATTGCGAGTTGTTTCTCTTAGAGGGGGAAGAAGTGCAGCTGTGCTACAATTTTCCGTCTGACCCTTTGGCGTGTTCCCTCATCCATCTAAGAGCAACATTCGTCACTGTTACGCTTCCGCGCTTGATTTCGTCACTTTGTTGATGGAGTTCGCTGAATTTCGTGGGACACGGACGCGTGCTCTCGCATGTGACTCGAACGGCCTCGCGTTTGATGAACGGGTTCTTCATTTCATCGACCATCACGTTATTCGCCAATCATCATTTCAAGATATCCATCTGCCATGCGCCATCATCAAACGATCACTCGACAGTTTCACTGTTCATTGTCTCTTGCAAGAGTATTTACAATTGCCCGTTTGGTCAGCAGAAGAATTGGACCATCTTCGACGACTGAGATTAAAAGTGATCGTTTCGACGCTTTCTGACCATCGGTTTTAGTTCGACCTCAAGACCTCGTCAGGCCAGCATAATCATTACGCTCATCACAGGGCTGAAGACTTACAGTCACATCGGGGATTACTTCTAATAACTGTTCGACCTCGATAAAGGGAGTGCCTTCCTTTAGAAGGTGGGAGAGTATAAGGAATTACGATTCCTTACTGGGGCTCGCCACAGCGAGTACACGCGAACCTCTTGGTTCCCCAGGCTCGGCCCCCAAGTCACGCGCCAAACCAGCCCCCGTCGACCTTTTCGGCCCCAACCTGATCCCGAGTCGCCACGAAGAATGAATAGAAGAAGGGAGAACAGGGGAGATATAGCGTTTGGGTTGTACCCACTACGAACATACCCTATCTAGCCTATAACTTCTACATAACAATATATGTATAAGTTGACACACCCCCTATGCTAGATAAAGGGTAGTGCTGAGCAAGAAACACGAAGCTCAGGGTGGAACTACTAGTCCAATCTCTGAGGCAGAGGCGCGAAGACTAGTCAGCAAGTGCCGCTGATGATCTCTAGGCGGAAGTGCCTTAGTGAAGATATCAGCTATGTTGGCACCCGAGGCCAAGTGTACTACGCGCGCCTGGTGACGCTGCTAAAGCTCGCACAGGAGAAAGTACCGCAGCTGGATGTGCTTCGCTCTGCCCTCAAGTCGAGGCTCCTGACACAGGAGGATCATGGCCATGTTGTCAGCGTACAGAACCGGGGTAGAGCTAGGCCGCTCACCTAAGTCGGCAAGTAAGAAGTTCAGCCAGCGGAGCTCCTATGCCGCCATGGCACCAGCGTAGATCTCAGCCTCGCAGCTAGACTGAGCAACAGACGAGGAGCGCGTGGACCTCCACGAGATGGCACCAGAACCAAGGCTAAAGCAGTAGCCCTGGGAGGAATCGGAGGGTCTCAGCGTCGTCTGCCCAAGAAGCGTCTGTGTGCCCAGTAAGGACCACTGGCCTGCGTCCTCCCAGCACTAGCCCCATGCCCGATGTACTTGCAAGATAACGCAAAACCCTCTTAGCGGCCGACCAGTGCTGCGGTCGGTGTCTGCGAGTGGCCACAAAGCGGGTCAGAATGCTGAGAGGGTATGCGAGATCTGGGTCAGTGCAAGTCATCAGGTAAATGAGGCAACCCACCAGCTCTGCGTAAGGACCACTGGGCTTAGCTGACTCCTCGGGAACTGGAGCTGAGAGCCTGTGGTCTACCGGCAGAGGTGTGGGCTGTGCGGAGGAGAACTGAAGACCGAACCGGTGAAGGACCTGGCGCACCAAGTGTGAATGTGTAAGAGTGATGGTGCGCGCTGCTCTGTCCCTGGAGATCTGTAGGCCAAGCTAGTGGCACAGAGCTCTTAGGTCAATGCAGGTGTGTCGCCTCAGCAGCTCGGCCTTCACGGAGGCCAGCGCGTCTCTGTCTGATGTAGCAAAGACCAGGTCGTCTACGTAGACCAGGATGTAGAACGTAGTCTGGCCAGCACGAACGAAGAGCGAAGGGTCAGCAGAGGACGGAAAGAACTGCAGGTCAGCTAGCGTGGCACGCAGCGTGTCGTACCACTTACGGGGCGCCAGTCGAAAGCCGTAGACGGGGCGCTTGAGGAGCCACTGGGTCCCAGGAGGGAAAGTACCGGTGAAGCCTTGAGGGCGGCGCAGGTAGACCTGCTCGTGTTGGCTTCCCTGAAAGAAAGCAGTGGAGAAGTCGAGGGAGTGGAGCTCGTAGTCACGCTGTGCTGCTATGTGTAGCAGCGCCCGAAGAGTAGTCATCTTCGGGGTCGGGGAGAAGGTCTGAAAGAAGTCCACCCCCTCGCGCTGACTGAAGCCTCTAGCCAAGTAGCGCGCCTTGAACACAGGCGGCTCTCCAGGGGGGCGCTTCACCTTGAAGAGCCACTGGCCATCGACTACGTTCACCCCAGATGAGGGAACTGCGTTGACGTAGGTGCCGGTAGCCTTCCAAGATGCCACCTCCTCCTCCATGGCAGCTATCCACTGAGAGGCCCAGGGTCCCGAGGTCGCCTCGGCGTAGGTGCGAGGGGTCGAGATGTCCAAGGCGTCGGGGTCACCCTCACGGACTAGCAGCATGGAACAGAGATGGGGAGCAGCCTCAGACAGGAAAGCAAGCTCGTACTACCGGTCCTCCAAGACGTCACTGCCGAGGGCAAGAGCACCCCCAACGGACAGAGAACAGACAGGGTCAGAGACTAAAGCGGTAGCGAAGTCAAGGCGGCGAGTAGAGGCAAAGTCAGCGACAGTAGCTACAAGACCGTCAAGACTGGAGACAGGAACAGATGGGTCGGTAACGAGGGAGGCAAGGACCCGAGGAACAAGAGGACGAGCAGCACGAAGGTAGTCAGACAGAGGGGGAGGCGCGACAGTGAGCGACGACGGAGGAGGCGAGGGCTGGAGGGGAGGACGAGACGCGTGGGAAGGAAGCAACATAGGGTGAGAATGCTGAATAGGAGAGACAGGACGAGCATGAGAGGGACAGAGAGACCAGATATGAGACGGAGGCGTCGGGTCAGGAGACATAGGAGGAGTAACAGGAGGGGAACGAGAGGGGAAACAAGTCGGGGACGAGTCCGGGGGAGGAAACACAGGACCGTGAACAGGAAGAGGGGGAGACGGCGACGGAGGCGTAGGCGAGCGGTCAGGGGAGGGAAGGCCGAGCAGGCAAAGGACGGACACCGGCGGCGACTGCTGCTGCTGCTGCTGCTCAACGCCGAAATCTGGACCACCAGCTGCACCACTGCTACCTCCGGTACACTCCACGCCAGCACCCCCAAAACGAGAAACGTCTCCAGCGCCAGTGCCACCCCCGAGCCCGCCGGGACAAGCCACGACAGGAGCCCCAGGACTAGCACCCTCTCCAACTCCAGCACCCCCAGAGTCCACGAACGGCTGCGGCTGTGTCGACGGCTATGGCTGCGGTGGCGACTGCGATGAGGGAGGAGGAGACACCAGGGGAGGGACAGGCGGCGCAAACTGCGCTGCGAGGCCACCGGAGTCAGCCGACTCCTCGACCGGGACAACCGACGGGAGGGGAGTGACGTGAGACACACCGGACGGAGCAGGGCAAGGAAGGAGGGGAGCAGGGGCGACCGGGGGAGTGGGAACTGGAAACAGAGGGGGGTGAACCTGGAGACCTCACTGAGGAAAGCGGTGGAAAAGGGACACAGAATCGTCGAAAGTGACGTCACGGGAGTGAAGGAGCGGTGAGACGACGGGTGGTAGAAGTGCCAGTCAGGCGAGTCAAGGAGGAAACCGAGGAAGACACAGGGGACGGTGCGGGCTGTGAGCTTGTCCGTGCCGGAGGCACGAACGTGAGCAAGGCAGCCCCAAACGTGGAACGCAGACGCGTCATCAGGGAACTCGGTCCAAAGAAGGGTCGGCAAAACCTGCAGCCGCTGAGAGCGAGGCAAGAGGGTAAGCAGGTGAGCGGCGTAGCGAGCGGCGAACGGCAACAGAAAATGGGATGCACCGGCATGGATCATGGAGGTACGAGCCACCTCCATGACCAAACCGATGCGTCGCTCAGCGACCCCATTCTGCTGCGGGGAGTCCGGTAGGGTGTACGTCTGGGTGATACCCTCCGCACGACATAACTGACCCAGCCGACCAGAGGCGAACTCGCCGCCACGGTCGGAGTGGAGACACAGCCCAGGGAGACCGTGGTGGAGGCACGCAGCGACGAGCGAGGGGATATGAACGCCAGGCACGTCGGCCTTCAGCTCCAGGGGAAACACCGTGGTGCAGCGCGTGATGTCGTCAACGAGCACCAGAAAGTAGCGCTCGCGACGCGGTCCAGGGACAGGGCCTGGGCCCCAGACATCCAAGTACAGGGTCTGAAGGGGTGCAGTGGAAGGGCGAAGTGAGGAGGAGTGAGGAGCACGGCGCAGCCGGCCCTCGACGCAGGGCGTGCACGACGGCGCAGGCGAGCGAGGGAGAGCAGGGAGCGACGTTGGGAGGCCGAGGACTAGACCCTGCTTAAACATGTGACGCAGGCGGGGGAGCGCGGGGTGACCTAGGCGGTGGTGCCACAACAGTGATGGGTGAGTGAGCGACCGACACGAGCAGGCCGTAGCTACCTAGGTGGACGCAAAACCGGAGGAGGATTCGCCCGCCGAGGGGGAAGCAGTGTCTAGCGTAAACAGGCCAGAGACTGGGTCCCGGGGGAACGTCGCAAGGGGGGCACCTAAGGCGGCCTCGGAACAGACCACGTACCGCTCGTGACCAGGGAACGTAGTGGTGACGCCGAGGTCCTGAAGACAGCCGACACCAACTAAGTTCCTGGAGAATGAAGGGATGTGCAGGCCTGTAAGGGAACCCGAGGGAACCGCCGGACAGGGAAGGGTAGTGTAGCTGCGAGCAACTACAGGACCAGAGGCTGGATCCGTAAGGGCGACAGCGGCATGCGCAGCAAGCGGCGTGAGGGCGGCGTGGTCGCGGAAGAAACAGGCTGACGCACTGGAGTCTAGAGTGCTGGACAGAGACGCCGTAGTGGCCGACGACGGAGGAGCAAGGGTAGAGCCTAGGCTAGACAAAGCAAGCTGTCCTACGCTTGACGTAGCAGGGGAGTCTGGTCTACACACAGGTGCTACGCCTATGTTAGAGAACACAGAGTAATACGATCCGGAAACACTCGAAGCGTCAGCATACAGAGAATGTAAAGGAGAACTAATCTTATCCATGTCTAAGTCAAACACAGGCACACCGTGGCGCAGCAGGCTGAGTGAGTCAGGGAGGTTCGGGGCGGGACCAAAGCCGCGACGGAAGAGGTCGTCGAGGCGACGGAAGCAGCGGGCGGTGGGGTGCGAGCGGCGGCACACCGTGCCACGCAGGGGCACGGTCTGAAGCTAGTACTGGGAGCTCACAGCACCGAAGCTGTCGTTGGACGCCGAGCTGCGAGGGCCACCACTACGACCACCACCGTCAGGGGCTCCTGGCCACTTGGGCGGGAGACGAGCCCACTGTTGCTACTGCTCCTGCTGCTGTGGCTGCTACTGCTGCTGCTACGGCGACGGCTGCTGCTGCTGCGGCGGCTGCGACTGCTGCTGCTCCTGGGCACCAGCACCAACCCCTTCGTTAGAACCACTGTCCCCGCCACCACCACCACTAGCGCCACCTCCACGTCCTCCCTTGGGGCCACGGCAGCCCCGGCGCTGGCGCTGCTGCGGGTACGCCACAGCTGTTTTTTCAGGTGCAGGCACAGTCATGGCAACTGCGGCGGAGACGTCAGCGTACGTGCAATGGGAGGGGGCACAGCCCTGAAAGATAGGGACTGCCGCAACACCGCTCGACTGAGCGATAGTGCGCTGGGGAGTCTTGATCTCAGACAGAGTAGTGACAAAGGCGGTCAGGGTGAGGTCGGCAGGGTGCTGACTAAGGAAGTGGTCGCGGGCAGTGGCTAAGCGGTCAGGCGGGCGCATGGCGATGAGGTACAGGGTATCGCAGAAAGGTGGGGGGAAGGCAGTAAGCTGGGCGGCAGAGCTAGCAGTGCGGTAGCTGGTCTCTAGTGCACGGAGGTGAGTAGCGAGGTCAGCTACCGTGGGGAAAACAGAAAGATCAGGGAAGAGCATGGGTAGGATCAAGCGGCCAGCAGAGGCGGAAGTAGGTGTGGAGTAAAGCTCAACTACTGCAGCGAGAAATTCCTTGGCGATCGCGACAGTGGTAAAGCGCGGACGCTCAGATAGGGGGAGGGCGTGTCTAATGGCAAGCTGGGCTACTGCGTCGCGAGAATCCCAGACAGCTCGAGCAAGCGCAGCAGCAGCAGCAAAAGCCTCGCTCTCAGCAGTGCTAGGGTCAGCAGGGAGGGGATCAGGCGCAGGGGGGCGAGGAAGCAAACCATCAACATGCATAGCCAGGGAGTGCCCATCCTGGCGCTGACCTGTCAGGTGCCGGCGGAGGTCGACAAGCCAGGCGGCGAATTCGATCGCATGCCTCTCAGCGTCCAAGCGAAGAGCAGCATCCGCCATCGCACAGTGTGACAGCGGCACAGCGGCACAGTGGCTCAGCGGCGCAGCGACTCGGCGGCTCAGCGGCTCGGTAGCTCGGCGGCGCGGCGGCTCGGCGGCACGGCGGCTCGGCGGCACAGCGGCACAGCGGCTCGACGGCACGGCGGCTCGGGAGCACGGCGGCACGGTGGCTCGGCGGCTCGGCGGCACGGCGGCTCGGCGGCACGGCGGCTCAGGGACATGGCGGCTCGGCTCAAGGGGCCGGCTAGGGCACAAGGGGTCGGCTAGGGCACAAGGGGCCGGCTAGGGAGAGCGGGGCCGGCAAGGGCACGTGGGGCTGGCTAGGGACGCGGGGGGGGGCGGTAGGAGCACGAGGGGCCGTAGGGGTGCGAAGGGCCAACTAGGGGCGCGAGGGGCCGGTACGAGGCGCGACGGGGCCGGCTAGGGGCGTGACGGGGCCGTAGGGGCGCGATAGGGCCGTAGGGGCGCGACGGGGCTAGTTAGGGGCGCGACGGGACCGGCTTTGGGCGCGAGGAGCCGTAGGGGCGTGACGGGGCCCGCTAGGGGCGCGACGGGGCCGTAGGGGCGCGTGCCGTAAGGGCGGGACGGGGCCTGCTAGGGGCGCGACGGGGCCGTTGGGGCGCGACGGGGCCGTAAGGGTGCGACGGGGCCTGCTAGGGGCGCGACGGGGTCGTAGGGGCGCACGGGGCCAGCTAGGGGCGTGAGGGTCCGGTAGGAGGCGGCACGGGGCGGAAGCGGGTGGGTGGACCTACCTACTCGTGATACCATGTTAAGACTAGAAAGAATGAATAGAAGAAGGGAGAACAGGGAAGATATAGCGTTTGGGTTGTACCCACTAAGAACATACCCTATCTAGCCTATAACTTCTACATAACAATATATGTATAAGTTGACATTTTGACCCCGTCACCCTCGGGACTATCGAGCCCTTGACTCGTCCAACCCTCGACATTCAACCTTGATCAACTTGCACTATATAAGTCATAGGCCTCATTTTTATCATCAATACTGGAAGCACGTTCCCCAATAGTATTCTGTGCTATACTCAGAGTTATATTTCATAACATCGGGCAAACATGCGTGCGGTGTGAGCTGAGATGATATGTGCATACCTACAAGCCATGCTGGTTTCAATCAATCATGCTGTACATCGAAGTGTACTGTATTAGTTGCTGCGCACTTTTCAGGGCGTCTTTTTTGCAGGGCTTCTCACCTCGTTTCAAGATTTGAAGGTGGCGATAACAGTGCATCAGCAACCCTTCTACTGTACAATATTTAAAGCCATTTCAACGCCAACCTCTTGAGACAAACTCACGTTAACAGTGCCTAGAGATGCAAGCGGAATCGCCTTGGATCATGGAGTTGTCGCACGGTTGCAGCTTTCTGACATTTTCAATATTCGGTCCAGGGCTTTCTGGTTTTAGGTCACCCTTGGAAATTCGGGTTCATCGGATTCAGTCCCTTAATTTCCCGAGTTCGGATGAGCCCCACCTTTAGAGGTGTAGGGGCAGCTGAATTTTCTCGACCTAGACTCGCTGGAGGAATACGCTATTCGCTATAGGAAATGCGATTGGTAGGTGAAAGATAGATTCCACACCCTACTAGCGGATGGGTGGGAGGCCTATGAGGGAACGCTTGAGGGGGAACGCCTGGGAGGAGGGTGGAGGTGAGGCAGGAGAGGCTGCTCCTACATCCCATTGCTACTTCACTACTAGTGCACTCACGGTACCAGAGCCATCACTCATAATCTGGAGGGCTCATCTAGGCTCGACCCTTAGTCTCAAGAGTTTCAAAAGATCAACTCTGAAATGTACGGGCTGTCCTTATAAATTCCTTATATCCGACCCGAATTCAGGGCAGGGCAGTAGCCCTTGAAACATTAGCCCTTCGGTCTGATGCTGAACCGTGAGATGATGCCCAAGAATGATGAACGGTGAACTGTACAAGCTCGTGCTCTGAACTGTATGCGGTGGATCTGGATTCGCACTGGTCTGGTCTGGTCTGGTCTGGTCGAGCCAGAAGGGGCCAAAGAGTAATGCTGCTGGTTTGCCTGGAAGTGAATGTGAAAAGTTTCAGCCAGAGTACAGCTGAGAAACCCAACTGACGGGCTGTCCAATGGGGTACTGTATCTCATTTTGTTTTGTCCTTGGGTTTTTAGATTACCGGTAACCCTTACTAGCGTTTTACTCTTTGGGATCACGTTTAGCCCCTATTACGGAAGGGTTTCTCGCCGATCAAACCCCCCAGGGACAGTTTTTTGTTCTTCGAGGTTAGTTCTCTCCACAGCGAACCACGTGTAACAATCTCCTTCATCTTGGGCAGAGGGCAGAAACAATAAAACCCTTATGGGCCTGGCATGGCATTCTGGATGGCATCAACCCTAAACTCGCAAAAGGGCCACGAATTTAGGGTTGATGCCCACCAGAATGGCATACTCGCCCCTATGGGTTTTAGTTTTTTTCTTGCCAGCTAGCCTGCCCGAATGTTGTCAGCCATTTTCAGTAGCACTACAGATCCCACAATATCGCAGGAAAACAGAGTTCAGTAGCCCCAAAGTGACGGAGCAAGGAGATTGTGACGCGTGGTCTTCTGTGGTGCGAACTAACCTCAAAGAACAAAAAACTGGCCCGGGAGGGTTGGAACAATGAGAAACCCTTCCGTGAAAGGGCTAAATGTTACTCAAAAGAGTAAAACTCCAGTAAGGGTTACCGCTAACCTAAAAACCCTTTGTCCTTCTGCGTCGATAACGTTACAGTGCCTGTTTCGTCACGTGACCCGCCCGTTCATACGGAAAATCCCGGACGCACATTGCGACCTCCATAAAGGGCGAGAAACTGCCTGAGTCGTCCGATCGTAGGAATTTCTGTACTGTCATGTGATGCTACGGGATGGGCGCCCGCGGAATGAAAAGTGTCCGCGGAACAGTGCTCTGGCGATGCGCAAATCGCAGAGGTGAGCGGAGAGGGGAGAAGAGCGGGGCTGGGCGCAGAGGGAATAGAGCGGAACGCGACGGCCAGCAAAGCGAGGGGAAGCGGCGGAGCAAAGATGTGCTGCCCGAAGTACAACTGTTCCTCCTGGAGCAGATCTGTGCTGCCCGGAGCACAACGGCACTGGTTGTGCTTGAGATTAGTTCTTGGGCTCACGATAAACGGGTAATCATCCGGAAGCTCAGTGAAATTCCGGATGTTTCTCAGTGAAACCCGTGCTAGAATCAAATCCGGATTGCCTAAACGGGCCCAAAATTGCCCGTTTCAAAGCCTATTCTGATCCTTTCGACGAGCTCTGCGTCCCTGGGACCTCAGAAATGCACCAAACCATGGCATTTAGCCATATTTCGAGGCATCAATATTCAAATCTGGAAGAATCCAGATTCAAGGTTTCCAATCGTGAGGCAAGAATCTTGAATGAATGGCTCCTTCACAACAGGCACCACCACGCCTCTAGCATCACATTACAGGACCTAGTCCTTGGGGTCCAAAACCAGTCTGGTCCTAAGCTTTAGTCCTTTCTGGTTCTAGGCTCTTAGCTTCCATCATCGCCACTCCACGACCATTCCTCTCCTTGCGTCCGTAGGCTGTGTCACACTTCTCTATGGCCGACGTTCCAGCGTGCTGGCTTACAGGCGTCGATGGTCACCGTTCCCTACCATGCCGTTGGTCATTGTAACCAGCCGAAGTAGTACGTCAGCCAAAAACTTCTGCTAGTAGCCAAAACGCTAGAGAAGATTCCTACTGATAGCGCAGCGGGCTTGAGCTTGAGCTTAGGAGGTTATAGTTTCCGTTCCCCTACAGAAAAGCAGGAGTGCTTCCGTTCGCCGGTTTACCAGCACTCCCCGCATCTCGCTCGTCAGCGTCTGCGTCACCGCGGAGTCAGCTACTATCGCTTACTGTCGCATACTATCGCATCGTCTCGCACGTCTTTCCGCTCTGAAGCTAGTAACCCGTTTCGCACGTTTCTTTCGCACGGAAGGTGGTAACTCTTTTTCGAGGCTCGTCGATTCGCACGAAACCCGGTAACACATGCACGGGGAGCTCGAGGCCTCGCCGGCCGTGGTCGAGCCGCATTTCAAGCTGGGTGACACCAAGTCCCGTTTCGAGCCGCCGCAGATCTCGCCGCAAATCCCGCCGCAGATCTCGCCGCAAATCCCGCCGCAGATCTCGCCGCGTTTCAAGCTGGGGGACGCTATCTCTCCCCCCACCAGAGCCCCCCGCGACCTGCAATTGCGGGTGGCGGGGGACGCCTCCCCCTGCAAAGCCCCGCGCGGGGATCCCCACGCGCGAGTTTCCCCAGAAACTTCCCCCTCCCCCTCCAAAGCCCCGCGCGGGGACCTTCACGTGCGGGTGACGGGGGACGACTCCCCCTCGCGCCTCTGGTTCCGCCGAACTTCGGGGGAGGAGGAAGCACGTGCGCTCGCGCAGTTGCTCTCCCTACAGCAGCACCAGCAGCAGCAGCAGCAGCAGAACCAAGTACCGCGTCAACCGGGACAGTCCGTTCAGACAAGCCAGTCAGTTCCGTCCTCGGGAACAACAGCAGCAGCAGCAGCAGCAGCAGGAGGAGCAGCAGCAGCAGGATCGACGATGGGGATCTATCCGCGGTGTCGAACGAGCGACGGCTTTCCAATCGGCAGCCCGTCGCTCTGCTCCCCGCGCTTGCCGCCGCGATCTCCGCGGACGCCGGATCTGTCGCAGTCGCCGGCCGGGTCTTCCCACAGCTCACCGCATCGCACGCGGCCCGGGTACTCGGCGAGCGGCGCGCACGTGCCGAGTCGCGAGCTGGCGCGGCGGTCGCAGCAGTGGGCGAATCTGCGGTGCGAGGCGAAGGTTCTGTCGAGCGCGTTAGAGGAGTTGGTCGCGTCTACAGTGAACGACTGGAGTGTAGAAAGCGTGGAGGGTGTAGCAGGCAGGAGCGGTAACATCGCCAGCAGCAGCAGTAACCGTAACAGTAACAGTAACAGTAACGGTAGCGGTAACGGTAAAGGTAACGGTGGCGGTAACAGGGACAGCGATAGTAACAACGCGAGGCGCGACAGCCCTGACGAAACTCCGCCGGAGCTTTCGCCTAAGGAGGAGGAGGAGGGTCTTGGTGAGCAGCGGAGAGTAGAATAGAGGAATGGTGGGGAGGAGCTTCTACGGGTGTGGACAGGTAGCACTGTAGCTTCGTTTTAATCACATCACCAACCGTGCATGTCGTACTTTGACGGTTGGGCGCTTGACTTTCGAATCCTCGTTATATTAACATGTGGGCTGGCAGCAGCGGTGCGGAAATAGCGCAGATAAGAAGGAAGATGATTGGCTGACATTTAGTGGCTGATGTGTCACCGGGTGAGACGGTGAGACTTGAGCGTGCAGGGAGGCGATGGGCGACGAAGGGCCAAGGCGAGCCGAACTGGGGGATTTTGCTCCCTGGTGATTCGTGGAAGGTCGCATTAGGTTTTCGGAGGAGCGGTGTTGTGTGTGGTAGGGAGGGAGGGAGGAGAGTTGTTGTGGCTCTTCTGACGACGTTTTGTAAGTCAATTCGGGAATTGGGAGCCATGATGCTAAAAAATGACATCCACAGCATGCTTCTAGAGCTTCTCTTTTCTCCTTTTGCTTCTCATTTCGGCATCCCTTATTCCTGCTGCTCGGTCCTGATCGATCGGAGGTTTGCTGTTTATAGTCGTGCCTCCATGTGCAGCATTTTCCCTTTGACTCGATTAACTGCAATAAAGTTTATGTAGCCCGGTTTCGCTACTGTATTCTTCCGTTTCGCTTCTAGTTATTACGGGTTTGGGAGGATCTGGTGAGGAGGTGGGAATTGGTAACAAGGAATGTGAGGGATGGGTTGATGGGTGGATGGATGCATGTGTCAGCTTGTGAATGCATGCAACATTTACATATCAGTTAATGCATGCATGCATGCATGCATACATACATGCATTCACATGCCAGTTCATCCGTGCATGCATGCACGCATGTTAATATTGACACGTCAGCTCATGCATGCATATGTGCATTCACATGTCAGTCATCCATGTATGCATGCATTCATTCACATGCCAGCATGCATGTGTATATTTTGCATGCATGTGAATATTTGCATGCATGTGTAACATGCATGCTCTTGGTCATTGGTGGTAGGTAGATCCTGTAGTAGAAGCGTTCGCTGGAAGATTATGTGTGCAAGTCTTCCAGCGAACGCTTTTACTACAGGGATCTACCTTCCACCACCTTTCATATGAGTGTGAGGAGGACACTAGTGTGGTGTGTCTACTCGGCAGTGTGTATATGTGTGCGACTTTGTGCGTGTGTGGGTGTATGTATGTGTGTGAGTACATCTGTGGATGTCTATGTGTGCATGTATGCATGTGGCATCCATGTGTATGTGTGCATGGGTGCATTTATGCATGTGTGTGTGTGTGCATGTGATGGGTACATGCCATCCCATGCCATATAGGGCATGTACGTACAGCTGTATGCATGGTGTTGTGGTGTGGTGAACATTGTCTCCCCTATCATTCCGCCAGTGCCTGCATTGCAAATACCATCAGACTGGCTGAAAGCAATTTTTTTACCAGTCTGGGATACCAGGTAATCGTTTTCAGCCCAAAATCAGAGATAAAGAGATAGAGATAGAGAAGTACACACAGATATACCTAAGTGTTGTACCCTCTAAGAGGCTACCCTATACAATCTATACAAACATGACAAATACACATGTTTGACACACCCCCTAGACTGCATAGGGGAATGTCCTAAACAAGCAGCTCAGGGCGGCACTACCAGGCCTCAGGATATCAGGGTAAAATTGTTAACGTAGAAACGAATGATTTACTAGAGGTGGAAACCTAGAACAAATACTAGTTGGTTGTACTCACTAGAAGCATACCTCAGTCTCGCCTATAACTTCTACATAGATAATATGTATAAGTTGACACACCCCCTAGGCTAGACAAGGGGTGAAACTAAACAAGAAGCAAACAGCTCAGGGCGGCACTACTAGTCCAACCACTGAGGCAGGGGTCTGGAGACCAGTCAGCAAGAATACAACCAAAACTGAAGCAAGCCAGGGTGGCACTACTAGTCCAGCCACTGGAGGTAAGGCCACAAGGCCAGTCTGACAAGCATATATAATAGAGAGTACACAATCAGGATCCTAACAGGGGAGCAGCTATAGGAACAAGACCAAGCTGTACACAGTGCCGCTGATGATCTTTAGGCGCAAGCGCCTTAGTAAAGATATCAGCTGTGTTGGCACCTGAGGCCAAGTGAACTACGCGGGCCTGGCGGCGCTGCTGTAGCTCGCGCAGGAGGAAGTACCGCAGCTGGATATGCTTCGCTCTGCCCTCAAGCCGAGGCTCCTGACACAGGAGTATCATGGCCCTGTTGTCAGCGTACAGGACCGGGGCAGAGCTAGGCCGCTCACCTAAGTCTGTGAGCAAGAAGGTCAGCCAGCGGAGCTCCTGTGCCGCCATGGCACCAGCGTAGATCTCAGCCTCACAGCTAGACTGAGCCACAGACGACGAGCGAGTGGATCTCCAAGAGATAGCACCCGAACCAAGGCTGAAACAGTAGCCCTGCGACGACCTGAGCGTCTCAGCGTCGTCTGCCCAAGAAGCGTCTGTGTGCCCAGTAAGGACCACTGGCCTGCGTCCTCCTAGCACTAACCCCATGCCTGATGTACTAGCAAGATAACGCAAAACCCTCTTAGCGGCAGACCAGTGCTGAGGTCGGTGTCTGCCTGTAGCCACAAAGCGAGCCAGGATGCTGAGAGGGTATGCGAGATCTGGGCGAGTGCAAGTCATCAGGTACATGAGGCAACCCACCAGCTCTGCGTAGGGGCCACTGGGCTCTACTGGCTCCTCAGGAACGGGAGCAGAGAGCCCATGGTCTACGGGTAGAGGTGTGGGCTGTGCGGAGGAGAACTGAAGACCGAACCTCTGAAGGACCTGACGCACCAAGTGTGACTGGGTCAGAGTGATGGTGCGTGCTGCTCTGTCCCTAGAGATCTGCAGGCCAAGATAGCGACGCAGCTCTCCAAGGTCAGTGCAGGTGTGTCTCTTCAGCAGCTCAGCCTTCACAGAGGCCAGTGCGTCCCTGTCAGGAGTAGCGAAGACCAGGTCGTCTACGTAGACAAGGATGTAGAACGGAGTCTGGCCGGAACGCACAAACAGTGAAGGGTCAGCAGAGGACGGAAAGAACTGCAGGTCTGCTAACGTGGCACGTAGCGTGTCGTGCCACTCGCGGGGAGCCTGACGCAGGCCGTAGACCGGGCGCCTGAGAAGCCACTGGGTCCCAGGAGGGAAGGTACCAGTGAAGCCCTGTGGTCGGCGCAGGTAGACCTGCTCGTGTAGGCTGCCCTGAAGAAAGGCAGTAGAGAAGTCGAGAGAGTGAAGCTCGTAGTCACGCTGTGCTGCTACGTGTAGCAGCGCCCGAAGAGTGGTCATCTTCGGGGTCGGGGCGAAGGTCTGGAAGAAGTCAACCCCCTCGCGCTGACTGAAACCTCTGGCCACGTAGCGCGCCTTGAAGACAGGCGGCTCTCCAGGGGGGCGCTTCACCTTGAAGAGCCACCGACCATCGACTACGTTCACCCCAGGCGGGGGAACTGCGTCGACGTAAGTGCCGGTGGATCTCCAAGATGCCATCTCCTGCTCCATGGCAGCTATCCACTGAGAGGCCCAAGGTCCCGAGGTGGCCTCAGCGTAGGTGCGAGGGGTCGGGATGTCGAAGGCGTCTGGGTCACCCTCAGGGACTAACAGCATGGAGCAGAGATGGGGAGCAGCCTCGGAAAGGAAAGCCAGCTCGTACTGCCTGTCCTCTAGGACGTCACTGCCAAGGGCAGGAGCACCCCCGACGGACAGAGGACGGGCAGGGTCAGAGACCAGAGCGGTAGCGTAGTCAAGGCGGCGGGTAGAAGCGAAGTCAGCGACAGCAGCGACAAGCGCGTCAAGGCGCGAGACAGGAACAGCAGGGTCGGTAACAAGAGAGGCAAGGACCCGAGGGACAAGGGGACGAGCAGCACGGAGGTAGTCAGAGAACGGAGGAGGTGCAACAGCAAGGGACGAGGGAGGAGGGGACGGGAGGAGGGGAGGACGAGACGAGTGGGAACGGAGCAACATAGGGTGGGTGGGCAGGACAGGAGAGACGGGACGAGCACGGGAGGGACGGCGAGCCCAAACGTGAGACGGAGGGGTAGGGTCAGGGGACAGCGGAGGAGACACAGGAGGGGAACGAGGAGGAAGACGGGCCGGAGACGAGTCTGGCGGCGGGAACACAGGACCGTAGACAGGGAGGTCAGGAGGCGGTGGGGGAGACACCGGCGCGCGGTCCGGGGAGGGAAGGCCGAGCAGGCGGAGAGCGGAAACCGGCGGCGACGGCTGCTGTGGCGGCGACGACGGCTGGGCCGGAACTCTCGGACCAGCAGAGGCAGAACGACCGTCGGCAGAACACTCAACAGCAGCACCCCCAGAACCAACACCCCAAGAGCGAGAACCCCCTCCAACACCAGCGGCACCCCCAGAAGCCGCAGGACGAACACCCTCCTCCACACCAGCACCCCCAGGGGCCGAGAGCAGCGGCGGCAGTGGCGGCGATAGCGGCGACGGCTGCGGCGGCGACGGCGACGGCGGCGGCAGCGGGGTCGGCGACTGCGACAGTGGGGGCGGAGGCACTGGGGAAGGGGGACGCGGCAAGGACGGACCGGGGGTACCACCAGAGTCAGCAGACTCCTCAACGGGGACAACCGACGGGAGGGGAGTGACGTGGGAGACACCAGACGGGGCAGGACGAGGCGGGAGAGGGGCAGGGGCTACCGGGGGAGAGGGAGCAAGGAAAAGGGGGGGGGCAACTGGGAGACCTCGGTGAGGGAAGCGGCGGTAGAAGGAGACGGACTCGTCAAAGGTGACGTCACGAGAGTGGAGGAAGCGGTGAGACGGCGGGTGGTAGAAAAGCCAGTCAGACGAGTCCAGGGGGAAACCGAGGAAGACACAGGGGACAGTGCGGGCAGTGAGCTTGTCCGTGCCAGAGGCACGAACGTGAGCAAGGCAGCCCCAGACGTGGAACGCAGACGCGTCACCGGGGGACCCGGTCCAAAGGAGGGTCGGCGAAACCTGCGGCCGCTGGGAGCGTGGCCACAGGTTAAGCTGGTGAGCCGCGTAGCGAACAGCGAACGGCCACAGAAAATGGGGGGCATCGGCATGGATCATGGAGGTACGGGCGACCTCCATGACCAAGCCGATGCGGCGCTCAGCAACCCCATTCTGCTGTGGCGAGTCCGGCAACGTGTACGACTGGGTGATGCCCTCCGCACGACAGAACTGTCCAAGCCGACCAGAGGCGAACTCGCCGCCACGGTCGGAGTGGAGACACAACACGGGGAGACCGCGGTGGAGACGCGCAGCTACAACCCACGGGAGAAGAACGTCGGGCACGTCGGCCTTCCGCTCCAGGGGAAACACCGTGGTGTAGCGCGTGTAGTCGTCAACGAGCACAAGGAAGTAGCGCTCACCGCGCGGTCCGGGGACGGGGGCAGGGCCCCAAACGTCCAAGTGCAGGGTCTGAAGGGGGGCAGTAGCAGGACGCAGCGAGGAGGAGTGAGGAGCACGGCGGAGCCGACCCTCGACGCAAGGCGTGCACGGTGGCGCAGTCGAGGGAGGAAGGGCAGGGAGCGACGCGGGGAGACCTAAGACAAGACCGTGCTGGGACATGTGACGCAGACGCGGGAGAGCAGGGTGACCTAAGCGGTGGTGCCAGAGAAGGGAGGGGTGAGTGAGGGACCGACACGAGCAAGCTGCAGCGACCTGGGAGGACGCACCAACCGGGGGGGAAGCGGTGTGTAGGGTAAACAGACCGGACACCGGGTCCCGGGGGAACGTCGCAAGGGGGGAACCGGAGACAGCCTCAGAACAGACAGCGAACCGCTCGTGCCCGGGGAACGTGGTGGTGACGCCGAGGTCCTGGAGACAGCCGACACCAACCAGGTTCCTGGAGAACGAGGGAACGTGGAGGCCAGTAAGGGAGCCCGAGGGAACTGCCGGACAGGGAAGGGACGTAGAACTGCGCGCGACGACCGGACCCGCAGAGGGGTCAGCGAGAGAGACAACAGCAGGTGCAGCAAGCGGCGTGAGCGTGGAACGGTCGCGGAAGAAGCAGGCAGAAGCACCAGAGTCAAGAGTGAAGGACAGCGACGCAGTGGCGGAGGCCGCGGACGGAGCCGGTGCAGCGACTAGACTAGGCAACCTAGGCAGTCCTACGCCTGTCGCAGCAGGGGAAGCTAAGCTACACAAGGGTGAAACACCTAAACTAGAGTACACATGGTAGTAAGATCCATCAACACTAGAAGCGTCAGCATACAAAGCATGCAAAGCAGCACCTATCTGATCCATGTCTAACTCAAAGATCGGCACGCCCTGGCGGAGCAGGCTGTGCCAGTCAGGGAGGTCCGGGGCCGGGCCAAAGCGACGACGAAAAAGATCGTCGAGGCGGCGGAAACAGTGGGCGGTCGGGTGCGGGCGGCGGCACAGAGTGCCGCGGAGAGGCCCGGTCTGAAGCTGGTACTGGCAGGTCACAGCACTGGAGCCGCTGGTAGACGCCAAGCTGCGCGGGCCGCCACCACGGCCACCGCCTCCGGAGGTGCCGGGCCAACCAGGCGGGAGACGAGCCCACGGCTGCGGCGGGTGCTGCTGGGACGGCGGCTGCGGCTGGGGCTGGTCCTGCTGCTGCTGGGACTGCTGCTCCTGCCCACCGGTGGTAGTCCCCTCAGGCGGACTACCGTCACCACCACCACGACCACTACCACCTGCGTCACCACCCCTACCTCCCTGGCGGCCACGGCCACCGCGACGCGAGCGCTGCTGCGGGTGGACAGCAGCAGCCGTCTCGGTAAGAGGGGTCGCCGTGGCGACCGCAGCCGAAACGTCAGTGAACGTGCACGGGGATGGGGCACAACCGTGAAAGATAGAGACTGCCGGCGCACCGCTCGACTGAGCGATAGTGCGCTGGCGAGTCTCGATCTCAGTGAGGGTGTCGACAAAGGCGGTCAGGGTGAGGTCACCCGGGTGCTGGCTAAGAAAGTGGTCGCGAGCACTAGCGAGGCGGTCTGGCAGGCGCATAGCGATAAAATAGAGCGTCATGCAGAAAGGAGGGGGGAGCGCAGTGAGCTGGGCAGCAGTGCTGGCAGTGCGATAGCGAGTCTCTAGGGCACGCAAATGAGTGGCAAAATCTGCGACAGTAGGGAAGGCAGCCAGGTCTGGGAACAGCATCGGAAAGAGCAAGCGGCCAGCAGAAGCGGAGGCAGGGGTGGAATAGCGAGCAATAACGGCGTCTAAATAAGCTTTGGCCGTTTCAACAGTAGCAAAACGCGAGCGCTCAGACACAGGGAGGGCGTGACTAATAGCAACCTGAGCTACTGCATCGCGTGAGTCCCAGACCGCACAGGCTAGCGCAGCAGTAGAGAAAGCCTCACGGTCATCAGAGGAGGGGTCAGCAGGGAGGGGAGTAGGTGCAGGGGGACGGGGGAGCAAGCCATCAGCATGGACAACCAGAGAGTGGCCATCCTGGCGCTGACCTGTAAGCTGGCGGCGAAGATCGGAGAGCCAGGCGGCGAAGTCAACCGCGTGGCCCTCAGCGTCCAGGCGGAGCACAAAGTCAGCCATCGTGCAGGGTCAGCGGCACAGCTCCTCAGCGACACAGCGGCACAGCAGCACAGCTCCTCAGCGGCACAGGAGCACAGCGGCGCGGGGACACGGCGGCAGCACTCTCCAGTAGGGCAGCAGCTAGGCGTCCCAGCGCAGGCAAGCAGAAGACACAGTGCCCGAGAGGACACGGCAGGCCGAGCAGGGGAGGCGGGCAGGTGCTCTAGGGCCGGGCTGGTGCTGGGAGGGGCCAGGCTGGTGCTGCTGGGGCCGGTCGGGCACGAGGAGGGGCCGGGCAGCGCTGAGGAGAGGCCGGGCGGCGCTAGGAAGGGGCCGGGCGGCACTAGGAGGAGGCCGGGCGGCACTAGGAGGAGGCCGGGCGGCACTAGGAGGAGGCCGAGCGGCACTAGGAGGAGGCCAGGCGGGCGAGCGCTAACAGCAGGCGCGACAGGGGCCAGCGGGCGCGACGGGGCCTAAGGGGCGCGACGGGGCCCAGCGGGCACGACGGGGCCCAGGGGGGGCGCGACGGGGCCGAGGAGGCGCGACGGGGACCAGCGGGCACGACGGGGCCCAGGGGGGCCGCGACGGGGCCTAACGGGCGCGACGGGGCCCAGGGGGGGCGCGACGGGGCCTAGCAGGCGCGACGGGGCCTAGGAAGCGCGAAGGGGCCCAGCGGGCGCGACGGGGCCTAGGAGGGGCGCGACGGGGCCGAACGGGCGCGACGGGGCCCAGAGGGGGGGGACGCGACGGGGCTTAGGAGGCGCGACGATGCCTAGGAGGCACGACGGGGCTCAGCGGGCTCGACGGGGCCCATGGGGGGCGCGACGGGGCCTAGGAGGCGCAACGGGGCCCAGCGGGGGCGAGTTAGGGCCTAGGGGTCGCGACGGGACCCAGTGGGCGCGACGGGGCCCAGGGGGAGCGCGACGGGGCCTAGGAGGCGCGACGGGGCCCAACGGGCACGACGGGGCCCAGGGGGGGCGCGACGGGGCCTAACGAGCGCGACGGGGCCCAGGGGGGGCGCGACGGGGCCTAGGGGGCGCGACGGGGCCTAGGAGGCGCGACGGGCGGAAGCGGTAGGCGGGGGGATCCTAACCTAAGCGTGATACCATGTTAACGTAGAAACGAATGATTTACTAGAGGTGGAAACCTAGAACAAATACTAGTTGGTTGTACTCACTAGAAGCATACCTCAGTCTCGCCTATAACTTCTACATAGATAATATGTATAAGTTGACAAAAATACCTTTACGGCCCTTATAATAAGGGTGGGGTAGCTGTTGGACCCTTATTTTAAATAGTGGTTTAGTTTTTGACCCTTATGAAAAAAACTAGATCTATACGGGACCCTGTTTTTTCAAAGTGGTCGAGTGTAGGGACCCTGATGCGGAAAAATGTTGTGTAAAATCACCCTTACACAATCACACATGCGATCCCCCCCTATAATATTTTATCCCCTTGGCAACCTGTAGATTTCGGCTAAGTCCCCCCAATCCGAGAGTCATTCCTCCTATACCCCCCGCAACCCAAAATTTCGGCTAAGTCCCCCACTGCCAAAGGCATTCCTTCCGCAGCCCTCGAGCGACCCCGAAAAATTGGTGAAGTCCCCCACTCGCAGAGACAAAGCCGCTGTAGTACCTTCGCAACCCGGAGGATTCGGCTAAGTCCCCCAGTTCCAAGTGTGTTCCAGTCAGACTCAGGGGAATAACTACTTTGAAATTATAGGGTAGCCTGAAACGAAAAGAAAGCCCTGGACGTGATACCGTAATCACCCGGATAGACGCCCCTATGGGCGTTTATAGGACTGGTTTTTAATCAAGGGGGGGCGTTTAATTGAATAAAAAATATACGCCCATGGGCGTTTATAACGAATTTTACAGAATATTTTTTAAAAAAATGGAAAACTGTAGGTCTTGATGTTTGTAGGCTATTGGGCGTGGTTCCAGAGGGGACACGCTGAGAACAGGCATGGAAACTAGGCTTGAATGTGCGCCCAGCACAGCAAGGCATGAAAGTTGCCATGCGGCCCTATCACAAGCAATCCTGGTGCCGTGCTGTGCCAGCACACATGGTTCGGTGGTGTTGGGGACCACGTTCCTGCAACATCCGCACCAGGGCAGCCACGTGGCTTGGGGTACCAGGAATCTGGACAGGAATCTTGCTGAAAATATTCCTTCCTCCACCCCTTTCATCGACGAGGAATCTGACCCCGACGAGGAACCCAAGCCGCCTTCCAGGAGGGGGTACCTCGTCGAGGGGTTCAGTATTTCATTTCCTATCGATGTGAACGCTGAAGCAGCACCAGCTCCCCTTGCGGGAGCTATGGCTGGCTTTCCCATGTCTGGCATTTTGATCCTTTTTGGTAGACCAGGCGAGCCCACGCGCATTAGAGCAGAGCATCGTCCAGCTCCTCCCGCACCTCCCGCTCCTCCGGCTCCTCCGGCTCCCCCTGCCCCTCCTGCTCCGCCGGCTCCTCCCACTCCTCCTGCCCCGCCAGCGCCACCCGCTCCTCCGTACCTGTACGGACTGCCAGTCCTGACTCTGCTGCTGTCGGGCGAGAAGATTCCGCAAGACGACATCAATGCACATCCAAAGCCTAACGCTAGCTCTTCCGCTGCGCCACCTGCTGCTCGTGATTGGGGGATTCCGCACGGCGATGAGTGGCCCGAGCACGACGTGGATGCTGATGATGGAGCCGAGTACTGGTCTCGGGATGGTCTTCCTGAGAAGCTCCCTGTGCCGTCGTTTCCCGAGGGCAGAAAACCGCCACATCCTTCTTCTGTGAATCGAGATGCCTGCCCCCCATCCCCCAGGAATCGGATGAACGGGAGGAAGCGAAAGTCCTACACGGCGAAGGAGAAGCTTTTTTGGCTGGACCGACTGAAAGAGGTAAAGAAGAAGAATGAAGTCGCACGACAGTCTGGAATCTCGCGCCGCCGCATCAACGACTGGTCGAAGCACGAGGAGGAGCTGAGAGCTGCCCACGGCTGCCGTAAGAGGCTGCATGGGCAGGGGAGGTCTTCTTCGTACGCCGATATGGAGACGCAGGTGTATTCGAAGCTTCTCGCCGCGCGCGCTGTGGGAACTCCGGTCCCGGTGTCAAGGCTGCAGAAGTGGTCACGGGAGTTAATGAAGGTTCTTCACCCCGACGTTAAATGGCAGGGCTCCTACCGCTGGACCGAACGATTCCGGTCAAGGTGGAATCTGTCGGTTCGCGCCAAGACGAAAGTCGGTCAGAAAATGACCGATAGTAAGTACACCGTCATTGCATCCGTTTCTGTCTATTCTTTCCGCTTATGTACGTACTCTCTTATTCGAGTTCACACTGTCGCTCCATACGAATGTTGTACTAAGTTGTGTTTTTTTCGAATTCCCATACTGCCCTCCCACAGGTTGCTCGGCAGAGGTCGAAAACTTCTGGAGATTCTGCAGGGAGGTCCGGAGGATGTACGGCATTGAAGAGCGCTGGATAATCAACGCCGACCAAACTCCACTGTGGTTGGAGATGCCGGCTGACCGCACCGTCGAGCAGGTCGGCGTCAACTCCGTCCCTATCCGCTCCGCCGGCTACCAGAAGGAGCGAGTCACTGTTATGCTCGCGTGCACGGCAGGGGGAGAGAAGCTGAAGCCGTGGGTCTACTTCAAGAGGAAGACCGTCCCTCGAGGGGATTTCCCCGCTGGTATGTTTTGGTTTCGCAGCTTCTGTGTGTGAGTGTGTTTTTTGTTTCCTTGTTCTTCAATCGCGTTAACCAAGCTTATACTCTGTCTTTATGCAGATGTCGTCGTTGCGGCACAGCCCAACGGTTGGATGGATGCGGACGGTGTGAAGACCTGGCTAGAAAACGCCGTCGAGCCCTTCATCCGCCCAAGATTTGGTTTGCGTGCGCGCTCTGCCCTACTGATTCTTGACTCCTACCGTGGTCACCTGACGCCTGAAGTGAAGGAATGCTATGGGAAGCTTGCTGTCGTCCCCGGAGTCATCCCCGCGGGCTGCACTTCCGTCGTGCAGCCCCTGGACGTATGCGTCAACCGAGCTTTCAAGGCTCGGGTGAGGCAATACTACCAGGAGTGGTTTGACTCCGTGGGGATGTATTCCAAGACCGCTAAGGGTGAGTATCTTGTGGCTTGTTTTTAACAGTTTGTTTTTTGTAAACATGGTTCTAACTGAGTGGTTACTCATGTTTGCTGGCGCAGGAAACCTCAAGAAGCCTCCACCGGAGGAGATCCTGAAGTGGATCTCCAAGGCGTGGAGGGCCATCCCTGCCACCCTCATTTAGAGGGCTTTCAAGACGTGTGGCATTAGCAACTCGCTCGACGGCAGTGAAGACTATCTGACCCTCCAGCACATGCGCAACAAGCGAGAGGCAGAGGTGGATGTTGATGACGAGGTCGGGGCGGATGGCTTCTCTGGAGACAACTCGGTAGGCTCTGAAGGTGGGGCTGCAGAGGATGAGGAGGAGGAGGAGGAGGAGGAGGAGGAGGAGGAGGAGGAGGAGGAGGAGGAGGAGGAGGAGGAGGTGGAGGATGAGGAGAATGAGGAGGATGAGGAGGAAGGGGAGGAGGAGTAGGAGTAGACTAGGAGTAGGTGTAATGTGCGATAACCAATGCTAGCCTGAAAGTGTTGCATATACCAGGTTAAGGTTTGAATAGGATGACTTCTAACTGTCTAAAAAATTATGTTTTTAGTGCATTTTGCCTAACTTGGCTAGTTCCTTCAAATGCTGTTTCAAAAGAGGGGGGGGCGTATAGGGATTTGATCCAGAGCAGAGAGGAGGGGCGTGTAATCGAATAATGCTTATAAGTCCCAATGCACGAGTTAAAGCCCATGGGACTAATCCTACGGAGGGGCGTCTATCCGGGTGATTACGGTATGTCAAATTTTCTCTTTCCCCCTACCCACTTCGGCGAGGGAATCTCGGCGACTTGAATTGAAGTTTCCACGGGTTTTTACCTGGCCCCTGCCCGCGCACGACGGGGATTCAAGTCGTCAATTTCTTCTGCTAATGGTTTATGTTTTTTTTGCTGCCACTCACCCAAGAATTCATGCGCACGGTTACAAAACTTGCCGTCTTGAATGTATAATTCGTGTTGGTAGAGTCGTATCGGCCACTACATTAGCTAAGGAATGAAAGAACCAAAAAAAAAAAAAAAAAAAAAAAAAACGAGTGCGGCACCAACGGGAAATGAGGTCGCGACCAGGAAGGGTCTAGGGAATGAGGTCGTATTTCTACAAGACAGTAATCAGTACCAGCAAACCCGGAATGGACTCTGAAACGCGAAACGGTGAGGTCCGAGGGTCAAAACGCGAATTCATGTTCGGTTCGATTTGGTACTTCGCGAAGTTTGGTTCCCTGGTACTGAACGCACTAATGTAGAAATACGCACTAACAGCAAAATTACCGAGGTGCGACATTCCCCCCACTTCAGCGCTAACAAACAAAAACAAAAATCTTGGTGCACCCTTTCGAGTGCCACCCAAGGCACGTCGTCACATATCTGCAACACGTCAGTCGTCTGATCACGCGAGATCCTGTAACTACAGTAAAGTGTAAGGCTGCGCTGGAGTTATACCCTTATGTGAAAAAGTACAAATATTTAGGACCCTTATATTACTAAGTAGCTTCTAAATATACCCTTACAGAAAAAGTGGCAGCAAGCGAGTACCCTTACAAGAAAGAGTACTTCTTATCCTATCCAGAGGCCTGGGCACTACTAGTCCAACCTCTTAGACAAGGGTCTGAGAGACCAGTCAGAAGGAGTACAGACAAGGCAAGAACAAGAGCAGGGCGGCACTACTAGTCCAGCCACTGGGAGAGGACACAAGTCCAGTCTGAGTATACATATAAAGGACAGTACAAAGTCAAGGTCCTAGCAAGTGAGAGGCTACAGGAACTAGACCAAGCTGTACACAGTGCCGCTGATGATCTTTAGGCGCAAGCGCCTTCGTAAAGATATCAGCCGTGTTGGCACCTGAGGCCAAGTGTACTACGCGAGCCTGACGTCGCTGCTGTAGCTCACGCAGGAGGAAGTACCGCAGCTGAATGTGCTTCGCTCTGCCCTCGAGTCGAGGCTCCTGACACAGGAGGATCATGGCCCTGTTGTCAGCGAACAGGACCGGGGCAGAGCTAGGTCGCTCACCTAAGTCAGTGAGCAAGAAGGTCAGCCAGCGGAGCTCCTGTGCCGCCATGGCACCAGCGTAGATCTCAGCCTCACAGCTGGACTGCGCCATAGACGAGGAGCGGGTAGCTCTCCACGAAACGGCACCTGAGCCAAGGCTGAAGCAGTAGCCCTGGGTAGACCTGAGTGTCTCAGCGTCGTCTGCCCACGAAGCGTCTGTGTGTCCAGTAAGGACCACTGGCCTGCGTCCTCCTAGCACTAACCCCATGCCCGATGTACTAGCAAGATAACGCAGAACCCTCTTAGCGGCAGACCAGTGCTGAGGTCGGTGTCTGCATGTGGCCACAAAACGAGCCAGGATGCTGAGAGGGTATGCGAGATCTGGGCGAGTGCAAGTCATCAGGTACATGAGGCAACCCACCAGCTCTGCGTAGGGGCCGCTGGGCTCTACCAACTCCTCAGACACTGGAGCGGAGAGCCTGTGGTCTACAGGCAGAGGGGTGGGCTGTGCTGAGGAGAACTGAAGGCTGAACCTCTGAAGGACCTGGCGCACCAAGTGTGACTGAGTCAGGGTGATGGTGCGCGCAGCTCTGTCCCTGGAGATCTGCAAGCCAAGGTAACGGCGCAGTTCTCCAAGGTCAGTGCACGTGTGTCTCTTCAGCAGCTCTGCCTTCACGGAGGCCAGTGCGTCCCTGTCTGCTGTGGCAAAGACCAGGTCGTCGACGTAAACAAGGATGTAGAACGGAGTCTGGCCAGCACGAACGAAGAGTGAAGGGTCTGCGGAAGACGGAAAGAACTGCAGGTCAGCAAGCGTAGCACGGAGAGTGTCGTGCCACTTACGGGGAGCCTGGCGCAGGCCGTAGACGGGGCGCCGCAGGAGCCACTGGGTCCCAAGAGGGAAGGTGCCAGTAAAGCCCTGAGGGCGACGCAGGTAGACCTGCTCGTGTAGGCTGCCCTGAAGGAAGGCAGTGGAGAAGTCGAGGGAGTGAAGCTCGTAGTCACGCTGAGCAGCTAGGTGTAACAGAACCCGAAGAGTAGTCATCTTCGGGGTCGGAGCGAAGGTCTGGAAGAAGTCCACCCCCTCGCGCTGACTGAAGCCTCTAGCCACATAGCGCGCCTTGAAGACAGGCGGCTCTCCAGGAGGGCGCTTCACCTTGAAGAGCCAGCGGCCATCGACTACGTTCACCCCAGGTGGGGGAACTGCGTCGACGAAGGTGCCGGTGGATCTCCAAGATGCCATCTCCTGCTCCATGGCAGCTATCCACTGCGAGGCCCAGGGTCCCGAAGTCGCCTCAGCGTAAGTGCGAGGGGTCGGGATGTCGAAAGCGTCTGGGTCACCCTCAGGGACTAGCAGCATGGAACAGAGATGGGGAGCAGCCTCGGAGAGGAAAGCAAGCTCGAACTGGCGGTCCTCCAGGACGTCACTGCCAAGGGCAGGAGCACCCCCGACAGACGGAGGACAGGCAGGTTCAGAGACCACAGCGGTGGCGTAGTCAAGACGGCGGGTAGAGGCGAAGTCAGCGACAGCAGCGACAAGAGTGTCAAGGCACGAGACCGGAACAGACGGGTCGGTAACGAGAGAGGCAAGGACCCGAGGAACAAGGGGACGAGCGGCACGAAGGTAGTCAGACAGCGGGGGGGGTGCAACAACAAGGGAGGACGAAGGAGGCGACGGCAGAAGGGGAGGACGAGACGCGTGGGAACGAAGCAACATAGGGTGGGAGCTCAAGACAGGCGAGGCAGGACGAGCACGGGAGGGACGGTGAGACCAGACGTGCGACGGGGGAGTCGGGTCAGGAGACAGAGGAGGGGACACAGGAGGGGAACGAGGGGGGAGACGGGCCGGGGACGAGGCCGGCGGAGGGAAAACAGGGCCGTAGACAGGAAGAGGAGGAGACAGTCGGGGAGGAACCGACGCAAGGTCGGGGGACGGAAGGCCGAGCAGGCGAAGGGCTGACACCGGCGGGGACTGCTGCTGCAGCGGCACAACGGCGACACCTGGACCGCAAGCTGCTCCTCGGCTGCCACCGGCACTCTCCACACCAGCACCCCCAGAGGGACCACCCCCAGGGCTACCGGGACGAGCACCCCCAGAGTCAGCGAACGGGTGCTGCGACGGTGGCGGCGGCGTCAACAACGACGGCTGCAGCGGCGGCAGAGGCGGTGGAGGAGGGGACTGGGGAGGGGACGCCAGGGGAGGGGGGGCCGGCGAGGACTGAACAGGAGGGCCACCAGAGTCAGAAGACTCCTCAACCGGGTCCACCGACGGAAGGGGGGTGACGTGGGACACACCAGAGGGGGCGGGACGGGGAGGAGGAGGAGGAGGGGCAGGGACTACCGGGGAAGGAGTGACCAGGAACAGGGGGGGGGTAACCGGAGGACCACGGTGGGGGAAGCGACGGTAGTAGGAGACGGACTCGTCAAAGGTGACGTCACGAGAGTGAAAGAAGCGGTGAGACGGGGGGTGGTAAAAGTGCCAGTCGGACGCGTCAAGGGGAAAACCGAGGAAGACGCAGTGAAGGGTGCGGGCAGTGAGCTTGTCCGTGCCGGAGGCACGGACGTGAGCAAGGCAGCCCCAGACGTGGAACGCAGACGCGTCACCAGGAGACCCAGTCCAAAGACGGGTCGGCGAAACCTGCGGCTGCTGAGGGTGCGGCCACAAGTTAAGCTGGTGAGAAGCGTAGCGCACAGCGAACGGCCACAGAAAATGGGGTGCACCGGCATGGATCATGGAGGTGCGAGCCACCTCCATGACCAAACCGATGCGTCGCTCAACGACCCCATTCTGCTGTGGGGAGTCCGGTAGGGTGAACGTCTGGGTGATGCCCTCCGCACGACAAAAGCGACCAAGGACACCTGAGGCAAACTCGCCACCACGGTCTGAGTGAAGACGCAAGACAGGGAGAACGCGGTGGACACGCGCAGAGACAAGCCAGGGGATGAGAGCGCCAGGCACGTCGGCCTTGCGCTCCAGGGGAAAGACTGTGGTGTAACGAGTGAAGTCGTCGACAAGCACAAGGAAGTAGCGCTCTCGACGCGGCCCAGGGACGAGGGCGGGGCCCCAGACGTCCAGGTGCAGGGTCTGCAGCGGCGCGGCGGTAGGGGGAAACGAGGAGGAGTGAGGGGCACGGCGAAGCCGACCCTCGACACAAGGCGTGCAAGGTGGGGATGGGGAGGAGGGAAACGCGGGGAGGGAACCTGGGAGACCAAGGACAAGACCGTGCTGGGACATGTGACGCAGACGCGGGAGCGCAGGGTGACCTAGGCGGTGGTGCCAAAGGAGGGTCGGGTGAGTGAGGGACCGACAGGAGCAGGCAGCAGCAACCTGGGTGAGCGCTCCAGCCGGGGGGGTCACGGTGTCCAGAGTGAACAGGCCGGACACCGGGTCCTGGGGGAACGTGGACAGGGGGGCACCAGTGGCGGCCTCGGTACAGACAGCATACCGCTCGTGACCAGGGAACGTAGTGGTGACGCCAAGGTCCTGGAGGCAGCCGACACCAACTAGGTTCCTGGAGAACGAGGGGATATGCAGACCTGTGAGAGTGCCCGAAGGAACCGCCGGACAGGGAAGGGTGGTGGAGCTGCGGGCGACTACCGGACCGCCGGAGGGGTCAGCAAGAGAAACGGCAGCAGGAACAGGAAGCGGCGTCAGGGCGGTGGAGTCGCGGAAGAAACACCGAGAAGCGCCAGAGTCCAAGGTGAAGGAAAGCGAAGCAGAGGCGTCTGGCGACGGAACGACGGCGGAAGCACCAAGACTACACAAAGCAGGGGATCCTACGCCTGACGCAGTAGGGGAGGCTAAGCTAGGCACACCTACACTAGGCAACAGTGAGTAATAAGCGGGAAGCACACTAGAGTCAGCAGCATACATCACATGCAGAGCAGACATAATGGCATCCATGTCCATATCAAAAATCTGAATCTTACGACTAAGCAAACTGTGCCAGTCCGGGAGGTCTGGCGACGGGCCGAAGCGCTGACGAAAGAGGTCGTCCAGGCGACGAAAACAGCGGGGAGTGGAGTGACCGGTCTTACCGCTAACGAAGCCGCGGCGAGGACCGGTCTGGATCTGGTACTGACAACGCCCGCTGCCAGAGCCACCACTCGGCACACCACCACGCGCCCGGCCACCGCCAGCGCCGGGCCACCCGGGCGGGAGGACACTCGTCTGCCGCGTCTGCGACGGCTGCTGCGGCTGCTGCGAAGGCTGCGACTGCGGCGGCTGCTGCGGCTGCTGCAACTGCAGGGGCGGCGGCTCAGCTGGACTGGGCAGGGTCCCCTCGTCCGCTCCAGCACCAGGCGACCCGACCCCACCACCACCCCCTCCCGCACCCCCGCCTCCTCCGCCGCGCCCAACCTTGGGGCGGCGGCCCTTCCCCGAACGAGACAGCGCTGCAGCAGCAGTCTCAGCCACAGCGGCAGAACCGTCGGAGAAGGTACACTGAGCGGGGGCACAACCCTGAAAGATAGGGACCGGGACGGTACCGCTCGCCTGGGCGATGGAGCGGTGGCGGCTCTCTATCACAGTCAGGGTGTCGACAAAGTCAGTGAGGGTGAGGTCTGCGGGGTGAATGCTAAGGAAGCGGTCGCGGGCGACAGCAAGGTGGTCAGGGAGGCGGGTGGCAAGCAGGTAAAGGGTAGAGGTAATGGGCGGCTGGTGGGCTCTAAGCTGTGCGTCAGTGCAGGCAGTGCGCCAGGTCTCATCTATCGAGCGCAGGTGAGCAGCAAGGTCAGAGACAGTGGGGAAAGATGCAAGGTCAGGAAAGAGCATCGGGAGGATCAGGCGACCCACCGAGGCAGCCGGAGGGGTGGAATAGCGCTTGATGACCGCATCTAAGTATCCCTGAGCAGTAGTGAGGGACCTAAAGCGAGGGCGCTCGGACGGGGGAAGGGCGTTGCTAATGGCAAGCTGAGCAACAGCATCGCGAGAAAGCCAGACAGAGCGCGCACGGGCAGTGGCAGCAGTGGACTCGCGCTCAGTGGGTGTGGAGGTAGCGGGCAGAATAGCAGGGGGGTTTGGGCAGGGGAGCGTACCGTCAAGGTGTGCGGAAAGCGGTTCACCATCCTGCCGCTGGCCAGTGAGTTGGCGGCGGAGGTCGGCAAGCCACGCCTCGAACTCCAGAGGCTGGCCTTCAGCATCGAAGCGAAGCTCCGCCGCCATCAGGAGCAATGCAGTGCGGTCCAGTGCGGTGCAGGGCAGTACAGTGTGGTGCAGGGCGGGGGGGGGGGGGGGGGGGGGGAACCGTACCAGTGAGGAGGAAGGGGCCGAGGCAGGGACGAGCACAGGGGCCGGGCCGGGGCAACGGGGCCGGGCGGGTGCGACGGGGCCGGGCGGGCGCAACGGGGCCGGGCCGGTGCGACGGGGCCGAGCGAGGGCGACGGGGCCGGGCCGGTGCGGCGGGGCCGGGCGGGTGCGACAGGGCCGGGCCGGTGCGACTGGGCCGGGCGAGTGCGACGGGGCCGGGCGGGCGCGACAGGGCCGGGCGGGCGCGACGGGGCCGGGCGGGTGCGACGGGGCCGGGCGAGGGCGACGGGGTCGGGCGGGTGCGACGGGGCCGGGCGAGCGCGACGGGGCCGGGCTGATGCGGCGGGGCCGGGCGGGTGCGACGTGGCCGGGCAGGTGCGACGGGGCCGGGCAGGGGGCGACGGGGCCGGGCAGGGCGCGACAGGGCCTGAAGGCGTGACGGGGCCCAGGAGGGGCGCTACGGGGCCCAGGAGGGGCGTTACGGGGCCCAGGAGGGGCGTTACGAGGCCAAGGAGGGGCACGACAGGGCCCAGGAGGGGCCCAGGAGGGGCACGACAGGGCCCAGGAGGGGCCCAGGAGGGGCACTACGGGACCCAGGAGGGGCGCGACGGTGCCCAGGAGGGGCGCTACGGGGCCCAGGAGGGGCATTACGGGGCCCAGCAGGGGCGCGACGGGGCCCAGGAGGGGCGCTACGGGGCCCAGGAGGGGCGCTATGGGGCCCAGGGAGGGCGCGACGGGGCCCAGGAGGGGCGCTACGGGGCCCAGGGAGGGGCACTACGGGGCCCAGGAGGGGCGCGACGGGGCCCAGGAGGGGCGCGACGGGGCCCAGGAGGGGCGCTACGGGGCCCAGGGAGGGGCACTACGGGGCCCAGGAGGGGCGCGACGGGGCCCAGGAGGGGCGCGACGGGGCCCAGGAGGGGCGCGACGGGGCCTAGGAGGGGCGCTACGGGGCCCAGGAAGGGCGCGACGGGGCTAGAGAGGGGGGGGGGGGGGGTCGCGACGGGGCTAGGAGGCAAGCGGAAGCGGTAGGTGGGGGGGGGGATCCTACCCAGGCCTCAGGATATCAGGGTAAAATACCCTTACGGCCCTTACTATAAGGCTGGGGTTGGTGTTGGACCCTTATTTTTAAAAGTGCTTTAGTTTTGGACCCTTATGAAAAAAACTACGTTTGTACGGGACCCTGATTTTCAAAAGTGGTGTATCGTTCGCACCCTTATGCGAAAAAGTGCCTTTACAAAATACCCTGATGTGATTCTACATGTAGCCCCCCCGTTTGGGGGCAAGAATATTCCCCCGAGTCATGCCGCAATCAGCGCCATTATTGCTCTATGCTGGCGCGCGTCGACGAGACTGCTCCAGCGAGTCAAAGTGTGTGGCCTTCTAGGAAAAGACAAACCAATCAGCGTCAGGGGTCGGAGCGCGCATGGACAGCGCGGCAGCAATGGTCCTGCGGTGACCTGTTCTGCAGGCAAATGACATGATTGGTGGAAAGAAGGGGGCACAACTGTCGATCCCCTTCTCCTCTGTTCGGGGCACCAGTTCTTCTTCATTTGTCTCTTCCAAGCTATTCTTGAGAGCACCGAGATACAATCTGCTCTGTGTTTGTATCTCTCACCCGCTTCCTTACCATATTCCTCTCACCTCGACGATAGCCATGGACCCCGACGACGGCGATGAGGAGGAGGATGGTGGGCGGAAACGCCCGCTATCCCCTCCGCGATCAGCCCTTAGTTTCCTCCGTCGCGCACCAATCACAGTCGCTCAGCCGTTCCCACCTCCAACCTCCCCTTGCGTTGGGTCGCCTCCTGTGACCGAACCCATAGCGGATGTCCCTGAGCGTACACCCCCATCTCCCGCTGCTCTACCGGTTTCTGCCTCTGGGGGTTCTCCTGCCCCATCCCCAACTGCTGTGGGCTTGACGTCGTCTTCCGCGAAGCGGAAAGCGAGCAGCCTGCCGCAGAAGTGGCGGCAGCAACATCTACCCTTCGCTCGGTCAACGGACAAAACGCCTGTTGAGGAACCCGACGACGTCGCCGGTGACGATGATGACGAGGATCACGAACCCACCGACGAAGAGGCTTCCAAAGATCCACATGCTGCTTTTGCAAAAGCGCACCGACGTTTTAAGTCTTCTTGGGAGAGTTTGTTCCCTTGGCTTGTCCTCGACCGTGCTGACGATGGTTTCCCTGTATTGCGCTGCAGCACTTGCCTCGAGCACGGAGTTTCAGGTGCGGACACCAAGTACGGCAAGGACGGTTGCGGCGGGCGTGACATGCAGAAGAACAGCATCCAGACTCACCAGCGGTCCAACGCCCACCGCGACGCCTACCGTCTAATGAAGGCTAAGCAGTCGAGGATGTTGCGGCAAACACTCCTAAACGAGTACGAGGGCCTCGACAAAAGCACGCTACATCTCATCACCGCCATGAAGACGGCGGTGTACACGTGCCAATCGGAGGCGCCGATAACATCCTACGTCGGCTTCATCAAGTTCATGGCTTCAGTGCAGACGCCCAACCTCCCTCTGGATCAGAAGGGCGCCTACTTTTCAGAGTGAGAAACTACGAATTCGAATCTTAGTGCATTGTTTTCAAGTACCGAGTGACCATATTATTGGTCCATGAGTTGCAACATCTATGACTACTCTCTTGTTTCATCGTGTGTATGCTTGGCAGATACGGATTCAACGAGTTGGTCGAGGCCGCATCAAAGTACCTACGAGAAGAGCAGCTAAAGAACATCGCAAGCAGCCCCTATCTCGGCATCGCTATTGACGAGAGCACGGACCGTGTCAGAGGGAAGCATCTAATAGTATATGTGACTTATATCAAGGATGGCTATGTGCGTACCGAGTTCCTGACGCTCCTCACCGTGCAAAAATGTGATGTAGCAAGCCTCACTGAAGTTCTGGAGACTTACATGCGATCGGTCGGAATCGACATGGAGAAGATCGTCGGGATAAGTACGGACGGCGCGTCTGTCATGGTAGGCGAGCACAAGGGCGTCGTCGCACGGTTGCGTGTTAAGATTCGGCACCTAGTGTCATGCCACTGCATCGCCCATCGGTGAGTTGACTCCGGTGTTTGGTGTTTGACAGGTTGTCTTTCGGTTGTTGGTTCCCAAATCGCATGCGATGTCACGTTCTACTGTCACACACCTGGTGTGTATCTATGTGTTCCCTCCCCCCTCCCTACCAGTGAGTCTCTGGCAGCCAAAGACGCGGCAGCAAAGGTTAGAGACTTCTCCGTCATCGACCAGGTCATCAGAACCGTCTCTGAACTGCTGTCAAGGAGCGGGATCTGGCACAGGCGCTTCAAGAAGCTGCAGGAAGAGCTGTGTGACACGAATCTGGAGCTCCAGGGAATATATGACGTCCGCTGGCTTTCACGGGGGAGCGCGGTGAAGCGGTTCGCGCAGCTGTTGCCGGCTGTAGTCGTGCTTCTGCACGAGTATCAGCACGAGCTATACGGACTTGTGAAGAGTTTCAAGTTTCACTTCCTTGTGTACTTCCTGGCAGATTTGCTCGAGGTCCTCAACGACCTCAACGCGAAGTTTCAGAAGAAGCAGGTGAGGTTTCTGACGGCAGTGACGTTGTGTTTGTTTAACTGCAGGCCCTAATTTTTGTTATTTCTCTGCTTTATGCACGACCTCAGGTGGACATTACACTGGTCGCTGGCGAGGTCAACCTGGTGTGCAGAAAGATTGACGTTCGCTACATCGACTGCGAAAACGCTTTCGGCAGGGACTCACCGCTTCTGAAGAATTTCTTGAAGGAGCATGCCAACCCCCAGTTTCGAGAGGTGACAGTCGAAGGTGTCGACAAGGAAGACGCTCCGACTGTGCATACCTTCACGCTAAGCGAGGAGCCGTGGGAAGGTCAGAAAGGCAAGGGGGACTACCCGACCTGCGTGAAGCTGTGCAGGGAGTATGCGGCGGAGGCAAAGGCACGACTGGAGCACAGGCTGGACGACCTGCAGGATCTAAACGGCGCGAAGTTGTTTCGGCCGCTCGTTTACCCCGAGGATTGGGCATCGTTGATGAAAAAGGCCAGGGAGTGGTTGGCTCTGCTAGATAAGCTCTTCCATTTTAAGCTTTACGGTAAGTGTCTTACACTTCAAAACCTTAATGCCATTGTAAACCTCCTTCGCTGTCACATTGTTGCTGCCTTGCACGCCCGAAACTTTAAAACCTTATTGCCATTGCGTCCTCCCTCCCCTCCTCCCCCCCTTCCACCCATATACTGTATCCTACCCATTTCCCCCATATGAGTTCCCAGGGGTCAACTTCAAGACCTGCGTGTCAGAGCTGCATCTCTTCCTCCACACGATGAACACCAACCACGCGAATCTCGGCTTTCACAAGTCCATGAAGCTCATGCTGGACAGCACGGATTACGAGGGAGCATACCCCAACATCGTGCGGCTGTGGCAGGCGGTCGCCGTGCTGCCCCTCAGCACGGTTGAGTGCGAGAGGGGCTTCAGCCGCCAGAATCGCATCAAGTCGTGGACGCGCAGCTGCTTGGGCGATGGGAAGCTCGAGGACCTTATGACAGTGGCCCTCGTGCAGTGCGACATGGAGTGGCTGAAGATGGTTGACATTTTCCGAACAATCAAGGACCGCCGCCCTGCTACCCAGTTTGACATGGCCGCCGACTAAAAGCACCGGCAGTAGAGGGTCTCCTCTCCAGCAGCAGCAACAGCAATTGCAGCAGTAGCAGCAGTAGTAGTGGCATCACCAGCATCAGCATCACCAGCAGTAGTAGCAGTAGCCGCAGTAGTAGTATTTGGTATGGTGCAGGATTAGTGTGCTATGCTTTGCAATGTCAACATCTATAATGCTAAGCAAATTTATCCAGTTACGAATGAGTATGGCGTTTGTACACCCTGATGTGGAAAAGCAGTTTTTTTTAGCACCCTTATAAAACAAAGTCGAAAAAAAAAACACCCTTACAGAAAAAGTGGTCGAGGATTCATACCCTTACATGAAAAACTACTCCAAATCCTATCCAGAGGCCTGATCCTACCTACGCGTGATTGTCAGAAACCCAGTCACTGACCACTGGGTTAAAAGGGCTTGTTGAATAGCGGGTAAGTGCGCCCATAGCCCCCCAGGCTCTGCACCTGTGGCCCTTCCCCGAGGATCTCAAGGGCAACCCCAGCGGGTCACTCAACAGTGATACCATATCAGAATTGGAGAAGTGATAAAGAGATAGAGTGAGAGTACACACAGATATACCTAAGTGTTGTACCCTCTAAGAGGCTACCCTATACAGTCTATACAAACATGACAAATACACATGTTTGACACCCAAGCCATTCTGCAAATTGTAAATACTAGTACGCTTTAAAAAAAACACCAGATGAATCTAGAAAGTGACACCCTATGAATCTACACCCTAGTATTCCAGGAGGAGAAAAGAAAACTCTGACCCCGATTTTTCCAGCATCTTTAGCTGCCAAACGGACTGTGGGTTGGGTACATTGTAATTTAATAACACTTTTCACAAAAAGAGCTGCTGTGACAAATCAATACCACCCTGCACATTGTACGCCCACATTGCTACTGTAGCTCAACCACCATACCTATCCGCCAGGCTCGGCGGAGGAGGTTCGATCATGATGTCTGGATGCTGGAGCAGGTACTGGCGAATGGTGGTGCTGCGATCGGCCAGAAACGTGTGGTCCAGGAAGCTGTCTAAGGCCTCTTCTCCCAATCCCTGTGCTGCCAGCACACTGCAAGAGAGATGTGGGTGGGTGGGTGGTTGGGGGGGGGGGGGGGGTGGGGGGTTGTTTGGAGGGGGACCTTGACACATGTGGTCCAGGAATCTGTTCAAGGCCTCTTCTCCCAATCCCTGTGCTGCCAGCACACTGCAGGAGAGACAAGGGGCAAACAAGGGGAAGACCGTGATTCTACGGTACCTCAAGAGACTAGCACTGGCCAATGGTGGTGCTGCGGCCGGCCAGAAAGGTGTGGTCTAGGAAGACGTTTGGAGCTCCTTCGCCCGCGCCCTGAGCTGCCAGTATGCTGCAATAAAGAGGGGGTTGGAAGGGGGTTGAGGGGGGTGGAAGGGGTGGGAAGGGGTGGAGGGTCTTGAAGATGCTTAGGGCTCTGTGTTGCCGGTACGCTGCAACAGAAAAAGGGGGCCAGAGAGAAAAGGGATCAGAGAGAACGGGATGAGAAAAAGGCAACATTTCCACCTGAGGACACTGCGGGTACTGCGGATGGAGGTGCGGCTTGAAGTGAAGAGGTTGTGACTTGGGAAACCTGTCCATGGCTCCTTCTCCCACGCCCAGAGCTGTCAGGACAATAGCAGTGCACAGTTACCAGCTGCAGCAGTGCACAGTAACACAGTAGCACAGTAGCACAGTAACACAGTAACACAGTAAGCACGGCAGGCAGTACCAGGGTAAGATGCCAGAGTAGTATCTTACCAGTGCCTCACCAGACACCAGACACCAGACACCAGACACCAGACACCAGACACTGGCAGTAACACCATGCCTTTAAACGTCTTACCAGTGCCTGAGGTACACCTGGCATGGCAGTAGTGAATTGTTCCACACCCTCTCGAGATAGAAGCCTATGTTTGAGGCACCTCGAACAAGACTTCAATCACGCAGTACCACAGTACCACAGTCACATCGCACCAGTGCCTGAGGTACACCCGGCATGGCAGCAGTGAGTCGTCCCACACCCTCTCCACCCCCCACTGCCCATACCGCCTCTCGTACTCCTCTGCGTCACCTGATGGCAAGAGGAGTGGTGCAAGGGGGCAAACTGCGTCATGTTTCCCATGCCAACACACACACCCCTCCCACACCCTCTCCATCCCCCACTGCCCGTAGTTTTGAGGCGCCCCAAAACTTGTCTCATATGCCAACACACACTCCTCCCACACCCTCCCCACACCCCACTGGCCATACCGCCTCTCCAACTCATCTGCCTCACTTGGAAGGAGGGAGGAAAGGAGGGAGGAAAAAAGAGGAGAAGGGTGTTCGCGTGAAATTAGCGGCATGTGGCATGTGGCATGTGGCATGTGGCATGTGGCATGTGGCATGTGGCATGTGTCTTGTGCCAAAAGACAGTGAGTCATCCCACACCCTCTCCACCCTCCATTGGCCATACCGCCTCTCATAATCCTCTTCATCACCTGGAAAGTTGGAGGGTTAAAGCTAAGATGGGGGCAGAATTTTCTTTTTTAGGCTGCCCAAGGGCCCCCTTGAATGGAGATGGTTTTCCACTCACTTCACCGTTCTTGGGGAACTCCTAAATTGTTGGACGAACATTTCTGATTTTGTATCAGCTTTGCAACTGTTCGTTGCATGCTGCGGTGAAATCGGTCAGCATGTGATTTGCCGACCGAGTTAAATGTGTCGCAGGTTTGACAATGATGTTGAGAAGGGTTGGTGACTCAACAATTAGCCAGTCAACGCTGCCTCCTCGACAACCTCCCCTCCCCTTCCCATTGCACGCACTCATTTTCCCCAGCAACCCCCTCCCTATGCTTGTCGAGCTACTCTAGGTTTTGCAATTTCCTATTGTGACTTAGTCGCGACCTATTATGCACCTAACTCAACTACGTAAACATTTCCTTAGGCAATCCCTTTGGGTCTGCCATTCGACCACTGTCCCCCCCCTCCCCCCCCCCCCCCGGTGTGAGTGCTAGTGCTAGTATTTTTCGCCTGGCCGCATAAATTACGTGTAAAAACATAAACGTAAACGTATGGCATGTGGATTGAGGGCTGGAGGTTAAAGGGTTATATCGCATGTGGATTGAGGGTTGGGGGTTAAAGGGTTATATGGCATGTGGAGTGGATTGAGGGTTAAAGCCCGAGTCCCAAATTGCGTGCCGTGTGGTTCAAGCTTTAGAAACTTGAAATCTGACGATTTTCAGGCACTTTTTTTTTACGAAGCTGGGGTTACGCATATCGCAAAAGCACCTGATTGGCTGAAAACTTGACTGGGGGGTTTGCGTGGATTGGCCTGCAGAAACTTGAAAACGGGGTCATTGCAATTTGGGACTTTTGCATCCCACCAGTGCACCTGAGATTCGCTGACTCAGCGAAACGTGGTTCCATTTTTTAGGCACTCGCGACAGTTTCGTCGAAATCAATCACGTCGTCACCCCCTAAATATCTAACAGAAGTGCGTCATGTTTCTAAAGCATGAACGATTTGGGCCGCGGGGTTTAAAGGGTTATACGGCATGTGGATTGAGGGTTGGAGGTTTAAGGGTTATATGGCATGTGGATTGAGGGTTTGGGGTTAGAACCAGGGTCTAGTGTTTCCCTAGGATTCACTCGCGGAGGGGCACAAGAGCTGCCAAATTTTACGAAGGGTGTAACGATATTTGCGAGAATAAACAGATCGGACATTTCGCCCGTCGTCCTCCAATCACATTGTGGGAGGCCTTTCATTTGCAAAACATTACAAAAATGCTAGACCCTGGTTTTAAAGGTTAACATGGCCTGTGGGTTGAGCGTTGGGGGTTAAAGGTTTATATGCCATAAGGATTGTTGCGCATGGCATGTCATGGTTGGCCTAGAGCTGACCTTTCAGGCGAATCTGGAGGTACTCATGGTCGCTGTAGCGGCTGCAGATGACCTGGTGGGGAGCGGGAGCATGTGAGGGAGGGTGATAGAGAGTGAGAGAGTGAGAGTGAGAGAGTGAGAGTGAGAGTGAGTAAGAGTGAGAGAGATCGAGCAAAGCACAGGGGGCAATGTAATCAGGTAGATTGGCAAACGGAAGGACGCCGGGGAGTGAGAAAATCAGGGTGTAATCATGCTCTTCTTAGCTTTGTTGAATACAACACCATGGTGATAAATTTTGTGCTAGAGAGGTTGAGGATGTTGCAGGTGCTGCTGCTGCTGCTGCTGCTGCTGCTGCTGCTGCTGCTGCTGCTGAGTCTGGTGATGGCGCTGCTTCTTGCATGGTCACTTACCGCACCACGTGATAAATTATGTGCAAGTGAGGGTGACGATGCTGCTGCTGCTACTACTGCTGCTGAGTCTGGTGATGGTGCTGATGGTGATATTCTGCTGGGAGGAACCTGTATGGCGACGATAGCAGGGAATAAGGAAAAGAGTAGGGGGTGGATGGGTGAGGAGATTAGTTGTCATGGAAGAGTAGCAGCAGCGTAGGAAGGTCGCGTTAGCAAAAAACTGACAGTTAGAAAAAACTTGTACCCTCAGAAAATAGGTGAACTCGAAAAAGTTCCTAACACGACCTTCCTACGCTGCTGCTACTCTTCCATGACAACTAATCCCTGGGAGGGAGTGGATGGGAGAGGAGGGGGTGGATGGGAGAGGAGGGGGTGGATGGGAGAGGAGGGGGTGGATGGGAGAGGAGGGGGTGGATGGGAGAGGAGGGGATGGAGACTGGGTAGGCGGAATGAGAGCAGGGAAGGGGAGGACTGAACTGGCAAGGAGGCTCAAGGCGAGGTGAGGAACTGTAGTGCGGTGAGGTGAGGTGAGGTGAGGTGAGGTGAGGTGAGGTGAGGTGAGGGGCGTGAAAGGAGCAAGTGTAGTTTTGAGACGTCTGACAACTACAGCTCTATCACAATGAGAGCAGGGAAGGGGAGGCCTGACATGGCAAGGAGGCTCGCGGAAAGCAGCATAACAGACTGAAAGACTGTTATGACTGAAAGTCTTCCTTTGCCTACAAGCAAACAAGGGGGCAAGCAGTGTGGTGACGAGCGTGACCGAAGCATTCCTTTGCCTACATGCCGTGGCTCATGCAGCAAGGGAGAGATTGTGGGAGGGAGGGATTGAGGGGTGGAGGGAGGAATTGAGGGGGGGAGGGAGGAATTGAGGGGGGGAGGGAGGAATTGAGGGGGGGAGGGAGGAATTGAGGGGGGCAGGGAGGAATTGAGGGGGGGAGGGAGGAATTGAGGGGGAGAGGGAGGGAGGGAGGGAGGGAGGGAGGGAGGGAGGAGGGAGGGATTGAGGGGGGGGAGGGAGGGGTGGAGGAAGCTTACAAGAAGGAATCGAAACTCGTGCTCTCTTTCAATGAATGCCGGCACCTGCCACATCACCATGCCACGTCACCATGCCACATCACCATGCCACAGAAACGTGCTTAGAGACGGAAATAGGGTACACATGGGCAGGTGTGGTGAGCAGTGCAGCGCATATGATTCGAGAGACACCCCTCCCCTTCTCTCGTCTCGTCGTCTCCTGCCACTCCAAAAGCAGAACTTATATCGAGTACCTCAATAGCGGGTATGGAGAAGAGAGTGATGACGATCTCCTCCCCCTCACAGGGCTCCACACTCAGGCTCGAGTACTCCTGGGAGTGGGGAGGGTGGGGGTAGGAGAAGGAGGGGTTGGGGAGGGGGATGGGAAGGGTTCAATGCTACGTATCAGGTGTGGCAGCAATCTCCTTCCTCACAGGGCGCCACACTCGGGCTCGATTACTCATAGGGGTGCAAGTTGGGTGGAACATGCGGGAAGGTGGGTGGGACGGGCGGGACAGTGGGCGTGACGGGCAGGAAGATGGGCGGGACAGGCGGGACGGTGGGCGTGACGGGCGGGACGGTGAGCGGGACGGGCGGGATGGTGGGCGGGACGGGCGGGACGGGCGGGACGGGCGGGACGGGCGGGACGGTGGGCGGGAAAGGACAGGGAATGGAGGAGCACCGATAGGCGGGTGGAGCACGATAGGTGGGTGGAGCACGATAGGTGGGTGGGGCAGGGAAGGTAGTGGTGGTCGTGAGAGACAGAGCAGAGGAATTCACTCATCTTCGTCTCCTTATTAGCAATCCCCCTTAAAAAAGAACACCGGAGCGGCGTGGCAGAAAACCCGTCTGAACGATAATAGGTGGTTTGACTCACCTTTGTCTCCTTATGAGCTATCCCCCTTATAAAGAACACCGGAGCAGCGTGGCAGAACACCCGTCTGAACCCTTTCAGCCTGGCCTGGTGGAAGCTCTCTAGAGAGGGGAACGTGCTGCGCGCACTGCGCTCTTGGTGGAGGAGAGGGGAAGACGGGGGGCCGGGAGGAGGGGGGGGTGGTGGGGAGGTGTGGGGAGGGGTGGAGGAGAAGGTTGAGTGACCACTTAATGCACCCGTGTGAACCCTTTCAGCCTGGCCTGGCGGAAGCCCTCTAGAGAGGGGAACGTGCTGCGCGCACTGCGCTCTTGGTGGGGGAGAGAAGGGAAGAGGGGAAGACGGGGGCGGGGGGGAGGGGGGAGGGGAGAGAGAAGTGGAGAGGGATGGAGAGGGGTGGAGAGGGGTGGAAGGGAAGGATGAGTGACCCCTTGATGCACCCGTGTGAACGCCCTCAGCCTGGCCTGGCAGAAATCCTCCAATGAGGGGAGCGTGCTGCCTGGCCTGGCAGAAACCCTCCAATGAGCGTGCGGCCTGGCAATGAGTCCTGAGATTGGCACGGCAGAAACCCTCCAATGAGGGCAGCGTGCGGCCTGGCCTGGCAGAAACCATCCCACGCACTGCACTCCCCTCCAATGAGGGCAGCGTGCGGCACCCACTGCACTCTTAGTGGGAGAGAGAGGAAGAAGGGGGAGGGGTTGCGAGGGGTGAGGAGGGGTGGGGAGGGGTGGAGGAGGATGAGCGTGCACTGCACTGTGCTGTTGCGTTGCTGTTACGTTCTGCTCTCTTCAAGACCCGTGCCTTGGTTGGACGAGAGTGTTACACAAGTGTCGGTTTGAGTCGGCTCAAAACGGGAGTACTAACACACGCGTTCCAAGACTATTTTTGAGGCGCCTAAAAGATAGACTCGGAACGAAATCACTGCCACACGCATTCTCCCCCTCTTCAAGACCTGTGTCTTGGTCGGAAGAGGTGACCTTTGAGTCGACTCAGAAGTCAAGATGACCTGTGCTGTGGTTAGAAGAGGGGGGGACCAGAGAAGCCCAAGGAGGTAAAGCAGCGGGCCAATGCACGCAGTTACCGGAGAGCAGCCATCCGAATCCGAGAATGGCGATGCGAATTGTGTGGGTAGTCGCTCTGGGGGTAATGCTGTGGGAATTGTAGTCGCTCTGGGGGTAATGCTGTGGGAATTGTAGTCGCTCTGGGGGTAATGCTGTGGGAATTGTAGTCGCTCTGGGGGTAATGCTGTGGGAATTGTAGTCGCTCTGGGGGTAATGCTGTGGGAATTGTAGTCGCTCTGGGGGTAATGCTCTGGGAATTGTAGTCGCTCTGGGGGTAATGCTGTGGGAATTGTAGTCGCTCTGGGGGTAATGCTCTGGGAATTGTAGTCGCTCTGGGGGTAATGCTGTGGGAATTGTAGTCGCTCTGGGGCCAATGCCCTGGGAAGTCTAGCTCCAGATCAGACCACACCTCGACCTTACCGGAGAGCAGCGATCCGAATCCGAGAATGGAGATTCGGCCATCCTCATTCGCTGCCTGTACGAAATCCGATTCGTCCGTCAGCTCCACGCAGCCACTAGCGTCCCCCTGCGTCTGGGATCTAGCCGCTAACGGCCAGTCAGCGTCGCCTCCTAACGGCCTTCCGAATTGCCGGCTGAAAATGTCGCTGTTGCGTGATCGCAGCCGCCGCATCATTCCGTCATGTCGGGATCGAGCCCCATCTAGCGCCCCATCTAGAGCCCCATCTAGAGCCCCATATAGCGCACTCAACTCCTTTCCCGGCATGTGCTGCGGACGCAAGTCGCGCCGCGGAATGCGGCAGGCTGTGCGGCAGGCGGCTTGGGGAAATGCAGATGCACGGCTGCTCGCTCGGGTGCGAACAGCAGGCGGCATTAGTGATTGTCGCGGAAGAGCAGCGGGCACGTTGGGAACTATAGCGTGCCACGCAGCCATATTGAAGCGGTGTAAGGATCTCTCTGGCTGTTAGCGCGGAATGCGGCGGAATTACGGAGCAGACATTGAATTGCTCCTGGTGGTCAAGACGGCTGGCAGCCAGAGGGGTAGAGAGGTAGGGATGGAAGGAATGTATATACAATTGTATAAGAGTTTCTAAATATATCTGTGAGGAATGATGAATTTCTTACTGAGGCTTTCTACAAAGCGTACTACTCGAACAGTCCCGAACCCGCGATAGGGTTCCAGACCTTTCAGTTCGAGCCTCCTGGGCCTTACCGGACCTCGTTTCGACACATCGACGCCCTTCGACGCTTCTCCCGTACCTTCCAATCCTACGTCCAGGATCACCCTAGGTTTCCTATATATTATATTCTTTCATTTTATTGTCATTCACTCGTTCGCGGTTTCGCCGTTACCCTCCGCGCTACGCGGCAGTTCCATTCATAACAATACCTCTGTATGTTTGTAACGGTAACGTCTGCGATTCATCCACTGACGCAGCAACGTCAATCAACCAGTCGCAGGGCCTGGATGGCGCAGCGATCGACGAAGCACCTTGGCAAATGCTGCGAAGTATCGCAAGGGGTAAACGGATGGGGCTGACGAAGAGGGCTGTTTCCTTCATTGGTCGCAGCTCGCAGGATCCATGCGACAAGGCGCTGAATCTGGACTCGTGCAGACAAACCGAGCGACACTTTCTCTGTCCTTTCAACCTCTGTCCGACAAGGCATGTGTTTCTGGGCAAGTTTTGAGGCCATGTTTGATAGTGTTCTCTACATAAGATAGTGTATTTGCGTTTTGTTGCTGCAACCAATTTCGCTCGTTAGACCTGTATAGTGAGACAAAGCATATGGATACAACTTGTTCTGTGTTTCAGATTGCTTTTGGGTAGGTTACCCTCAAGATGCTTTCAGATTACCCTCAAGCATCCAAGCCCTTGCAGCATTTGCTCTGCTCTTTCCGACGTTGTGCCCTCTTCGGCGACGTCAGCGGGTTTGCGATTGCGATCGATGACGATTCTTTAAGGGGAACAAACAAAGCTGTCGCGCGCCAGCATGTCGCACGATCTCATCCAATTCGCCCAAAGCCCCTATAAGCGAATCGCATGCTTTGGGCGACGCCAAGGTCCTCTCTGCGATTCGCTGGTCAAGCTCCTTCAAAAGGGTATGCCCAGCCCACGCCCTCTCATTCGCCAATCTCAGGGGTACCAAAAACAGAGAGGGGTACACCGTAGACCTCGTTAAAATCAAGATTGTATGTCAGGACGACTGCGTTTGTTTTTAGCGGAATGTGATTGTACGTGACACAGCGCGGAACCATCCGTCGGGGGTATTTTTCTAGAAACCGAAGCATTAGTGGTGTACTCTGGAGTGACGAAAGTTTGACCCCAATGAGAGGGTTAACCGATAAGAATATTTTCAACACTGCAAGGGTCGCAACAGCCAAAAAGACCCGCGCACTGAACCGAATGTTGTTCCTGTACCGTCGAGAGCAGGTGGCTAGTTCCCTGTTTCCTTCGAGAACTCACAGATGCTCAGGTAACGCTGTGGGATGTCAAAGGGCCCGGCGCAACCCGTTCTCTTCTGTGGTTTTTCTCACACTATGCCATATTTGGTCCAGAGCAATGTGAAATTCCATTTCACAGTTGATGAGAAGCCGATCTGGGCAATGACTGTATCCGCTTTTTTATACTACGTGATTTGAGGAAAACGAGATTTAGGGTGTACAGTATTCTCGTTTGGAATGCCCGCAACCTTGGGAAGTTGGATGGGACTCCACTCCTCAAATTGTCATTCTTGCTGTCCGTTAGTCCGGTCAACTTGCTGCCGCTAACCCATTGCCAGCCTGGAGAATATTTTTGAATCGTGTGGTGCCCGTTTGCTCCTCACGCCATTCTCAATCCCGTTCTGGCGTTACTCCAGACGGGCCGGTCGGAAGAAATCACAGCGGGCACCGTTGCTGCAGGCCAGGGCAGCATTGAGAAAAGTTTGTTGGGGGGATCCTGCCCTGCCCGACCAGACACAACTCTCTTTCACTCACCCTGAAAGATTCTATCCTCCTGACCTTCGTGCTGGGTGCGAAGAACCTTTCGTGACTCATACGGGAAATTTTCCCTTTCCCCAATCCAAGTTGAAGCAAGACTCCATCCAGAAACGAGAATCGAGATCAATCGGGGGCACATCGGACCACACTTGTCAGCCCCATCCCATCCAGCGCGTCCTCTAGAAGGCTCCGGACTGTGTGTAAAGGAGATAACTGTGGTTGTGGCGTCTTGAACCCGTTCCAGCATGGAGTGAGTCTGGAAGGACGTTAGTTCCGTACCCCGGAGTCGGCACTTCTACCTCGCCGAGTCTCCCGTGACGTCCCCGGCCCGGTCAGTCTCCGCTCAAGCCGCGCGAAGAAAGTCCATCTCACTCGCGCCTCAATCCGGCCTCTCCTCCCAGCTGTTTTTAGGTGGCGCGAATTATATCGTTCCACATCCCAGCAGTCTCACAGCCAACAACGGTGAATTCGAGGCATAGCGAGCTAGACCGACAGCGCAGCCAGAACGCGACGCCGCTCGTTGCTCTCACTGGCAAAGCCGCACCGACCGCAGCGCATTTTTTCTCCAGTTCGCGCCAGAACCAGCGCAAGAAATAGCTGCCAAAGCGGCGCTAATTGTAAAATTTCAAGTCACCGACAACCCAGCCGTCGCAGCCGCAGTCAGTAGCGGCACTCTCTGCCTCGAGTCCATCCACCGACAACCCTGGCCGAGAGATTAATGATTGAATTGATGGACGCCATGTGGACCTTCAATAGTATCACTGCCACGTCACCGCCCGCCAGGCGTCTCTCACTTCGTCATGGCGCCTCGGCAGCGGAGATTAAAGCCCACATGAAGGACCTCTTCCACGAGCTCGAGACCACGCGGCTCGCTGGCTTCCCGCTCTCCGCCAACGGCTGGCGGCGCCGCACCGCCGGCGCGCCGCGGCTGCAGGACTGCTACAAGCTTGGGCGGGAGCTGGGGCGCGGGCATTTCGGCGTGGTGCGCGAGTGCGTGGACGCGGGCACGGGGGAGTTGTTCGCGTGCAAGTCGATTCTCAAGGACCAGATTCAGCGACCCGAGGATCTCAAGGAGCTCCGCGCCGAGGTGCTCGTTCCGCTGCTGCTGCAGGGGGGAGGCGCGGCGGCGGGAGGCGCGGGGAAGGCGACACCTGGCGCAGGCGGCATCCTGCGACTCTTCGAGATTGCGGAGGACGAGTCCGCGCTGCACCTCGTCGTGGAGCACTGCGCGGGGGGGGACCTCTTCGACCATGTCGCGCGCAACACGCGCCTGCCGGAGCGCGAAGCCGCGGGGATCTTCCGCCAGGTCGTCTCCGTCGTGCTGCGCATGCACGCGCGCGGAATCGTTCACCGCGACCTCAAGCCCGAGAATATCTTCCTCCGCCGCCCGCCCTCCGCCGGCTGCGCCTCCGCCACTCTGGCCAGCGCCAGCGCCGCCTCTCCGCCCACGACCGCAGCTGTTGACGCTCGCGCCGACGCGACTTCCGCGGAATGTTGCGCGGAGGTGCGCGTGGGGGACTTCGGGCTGGCGCAGCAGCTAACGCGCGAGCGGCCGCGGCTGCGCGGATTGGCGGGGAGCCCGTTTTACATGGCGCCGGAAATCGTGCGGGGAAAAGAATACGGCGCGGAGGTCGACGTTTGGAGCCTGGGTGTCGTTTTGTACACGTGTCTATCCGGCGTGCTCCCTTTTTACGGAAAAAATCATAACGCTATTTTCGCTGCTGCATGTCGTGCGGATCCGGATATGAGCAAACGTCCGTGGTCGCTGATTTCTACGGAAGCGAAGCACCTTGTGAGGAGTATGCTTCAGGCGGATCCAACCCGGCGAATTCGCCTGCACGACGTACTGTACCATCCGTGGCTGAGAATCGCCGGTCGCCAAAGCGTTTACCGGAGCCTCCTCCAACGGGAGATTGCCTCGCTTTTCCCTGCTACAGTTTCGGTTTCCCCGATGTCAAAAGCAGCTGCTATGTCCGCGCCAAAGTCAGCCCCAATTCCCATCCCCGTGACTGGTCCAACTACACTCAAAGCAGCAGTTATTGGAGCAGCTGTCAACTCTACAATTTCAAACCCCGTTACAGTCACCTCAGCTACTACCACTTGCAATCCTCCTGATTGCAATGACTCCTCCTCTACTGCTTCCTCATCACCTGGCTCATCCGGATCTTCCTTCTCCATCACCCTCTCTACAAGCATCTCCAGTAGCAGGAGCACCAGCAGCAGCAGTAGCAGCAACTGCAGCAACATGGCCAACTCCACCGTGCCACCTGTGCCGCTTTTTATTCGCCAAAATACCATCAAAGTCCCTTCTGCAGCTTGGGCCGCCTTTCCGCCGTCAGCCCTTCCTGCTCCTCTCACTCCCCCCTCTCTAGCTCCTCCTCTCACTCCCTCGTCTGCTGTGGTCGCCAGCATCGGCAACACCAGCAGTTGGAGCGTTTGGGACGGGCTCCCTCTGACCTCTTTCCTCCAATCGGCTGTGCCTACCCAGTAGCTCGTGGACTGCGCTTTTTAGGGGGATTGGCTGAGATTCAAGCAGGCATCTAAACTTTCGTGGACTGCCCTTTTTTGTAGCTGTGCTACACTGCCCTTGTTTAGAAATCCATTGAATCTATACACTTGGTATGGCTTCCAATAAAATGTGTCACTGGATCAATGTGTCTGAAAAACATACATTGAACAGTGTCAATAAATGGGTCATGACTCATAATCTGGGCGAAGAGAGGAAATCACTGTTAGAATAAGATAATGATTACACGGCAGAGAAACCTGGAACATATACCTGTTGGGTTGTACTCACTAGAAGCACACACCTAGTCTAGCCTATAACTTCTACATAGAACATATGTATAAGTTGACACACCCCTTAGGCTAGATAAGGGGTGGAGCTAAGCAAGAAGCACACAGCTCAGGGTGGCACTACTAGTCCAACCACTGAGGCAGGGGTCTGGAGACCAGTCAGCAAGAGTACAAACAAGACTAAAGCAAGCCAGGGCGGCACAATTAGTCCAGTCACTGAAGGTAAGGCCACAAGGCCAGTCAGACAAATATAAATAGTAGAGTACACAATCAGGGTCCTAACAAGTGAGAAGTGACAGGAACAAGACCAAGCTGTACACAGTGCCGCTGATGATCTTTAGGCACAAGCGCCTTAGTAAAGATATCAGCAGTGTTGGCACCGGAGGCCAAGTGAACTACGCGGGCCTGGCGACGCTGCTGTAGCTCGCGCATGAGGAAGTACCGCAGCTGGATATGCTTCGCTCTGCCCTCAAGCCGAGGCTCCTGACACAGGAGAATCATGGCCGTGTTGTCAGCGTACAGGACCGGGGTAGAGCTAGGCTGCTCACCTAAGTCTGTGAGCAAGAAGGTAAGCCAGCGGAGCTCCTGTACCGCCATGGCACCGGCGTAGATCTCAGCCTCACAGCCGGACTGAGCAAGAGACGACGAGCGAATGGATCTCCAAGAGATAGCACCCGAACCAAGACTAAAACAGTAGCCCTGAGACGACCTGAGAGTCTAAGAGTCGTCTGTCCAAGAAGCGTCTGTGTGCCCAGTGAGGGCCACTGGCCTGCGTCCTCCTAGCACTAACCCCATTCCCGATGTACTTGCAAGATAACGCAAAACCCTCTTAGCGGCAGACCAGTGCTGAGGTCGGTGTCTGCCTGTAGCCACAAAGCGAGCTAGGATGCTGAGAGGGTATGCGAGATCTGGGCGAGTGCAAGTCATCAGGTACTGGGCTCTACTGGCTCCTCAGGAACGGGAACGGAGAGCCTATGGTTTATAGGTAGAAGTGTGGGCTGTGCGGAGGAGAACTGAAGACCGAACCTCTGAAGGACCTGACGCACCAAGTGTGACTGTGTCTGAGTGATGGTGCGTGCTGCTCTGTCCCTAGAGATCTGCAGGCCAAGATAGCGATGCAGCTCTCCAAGGTCAGTGCAGGTGTGTCTCTTCAGCAGCTCGACCTTCACAGAGGCCAGTGCGTCCCTGTCAGCAATAGCGAAGACAAGGTCGTCTACGTAGACAAGGATGTAGAACGGAGTCTGGCCGGAACGGACAAACAGTGAGGGGTCAGCAGAGGATGGAAAGAACTGCAGGTCTGCTAACGTGGCCCGCAGCATGTCGTGCCACTCGCGGGGAGCCTGACGCAGGCCCTAGACCGGGTGCCTGAGAAGCCACTGCGTCCCAGGGGGGAAGGTACCAGTGAAGCCCTGTGGTTGGCGCAGGTAGACTTGCTCGTGTAGGCTGCCCTGAAGAAAGGCACTAGAGATGTCGAGGGAGTGAAGCTCGTAGTCGCGCTGTGCTGCTACGTGTAGCAGCGCCCGAAGAGTGGTCATCTTCGGGGTTGGGGCGAAGGTCTGGAAGAAGTCAATCCCCTTGCGCTGGCTGAAGCCTCTGGCCACGTAGCGCGCCTTGAAGGCAGGTGGCTCTCCAGGGGGGCGCTTCACCTTGAAGAGCCACCGACCATCGACTACGTTCACCCCAGGCAGGGGAATTGCGTCGACGTAAGTGCCGGTGGACCTCCAGGATGCCATCTCCTGCTCCATGGCAGCTATCCACTGAGAGGCCCAAGGTCCCGAGGTGGCCTCAGCGTAAGTGCGAGGGGTCGGGATGCCGAAGGCGTCTGGGTCACCCTCAGGGACTAACGGCATGGAGCAGAGATGGGGAGCGGCCTCGGAAAAGAAAGCAAGCTCGTATTGCTTGTCCTCTAAAACATCAATACCAAGGGCAAGAGCACCCCCGACGGACGGAGGACGGGCAGGGTCATAGACCAGAGCGGTAGCGTAGTCAAGGCGGCGGGTAGAGGCGAAGTCAGCGACAGCAGCGACAAGCGCGTCAAGGCGCGAGACAGGAACAGAAGGGTCGGTAACAAGAGAGGCAAGAACCCAAGGGACAAGAGGACGAGCGGCGCGGAGGTAGTCAGACAACGGAGGAGGTGCAACAGCAAGCGACGAGGGAGGAGGGAAGGGGAGGAGGGGAGGACGAGACGAGTGGGAACGGAGCAACATAGGGTGGGAGCGCAGGACATGAGAGACGGGACGAGCACGGGAGGGACGGCGAGACAAAACGTGGGACGGACGTGTAGGGTCAGGAGATAGACGAGGGGACACATGAGGGGAACGAGGAGGAGGACGGGCCGGAGACGAGTCCGGCGGCGGGAACACAGGACCGTAAACAGGAAAATCAGGAGGTGGTGGGGGAGACACCGGCAAGCGGTCAGGGGAGGGAAGGCCGAGCAGGCAGAGAGCGGAGACCGGCGGCGACGGCTGCTGCGGCTGCTGCGACTGCTGGGCTGGAACCCTCGGACCGGCAGGACGACCGCCGGCAGAACACTCAACAGCAACACCCCTAGAACCAACACCCCCAGAGCGAGAACCCCCCCCAACACGAGCGGCATCCCCAGGGGCCGCAGGACGAACACCCTCCTCAACGCCAGCACCCCCAGTGGCCAAGCGCGGCGGCGGCAGCGGCGGCGACAGCGGCGGCGGCTGCGGCAGCGGCAGCGGTGGCGACGGCGGCGGCGGCTGCGGCGGAGTCGGCGACTGCAACAGTGGGGGCGGAGACACCGGGGGAGGGGGACGCGGCAAGGACGGGCCGGGGGTACCACCAGAGTCAGCAGACTCCTCAAGAGGGACAACTGACGGGAGGGGAGTGACGTGAGAGACACCAGACGGGGTAGGACGATGCGGGAGAGGAGCAGGGGCTACCGGGGGAGAGGGAGCAAGGAGCAGGGGCGGGGCAACCGGGAGACCGCGGTAAGGGAAGCGGTGGTAGAAGGAGACAGACTCGTCAAATGTGACGTCACGAGAGTGGAGGAAGCGGTGAGACGGCGGGTGGTAGAAAAGCCAGTCAGACTAGTCAAGGGGGAAACCGTGGAAGACACAGGGGACGGTGCGGGCAGTAAGCTTGTCCGTGCCCGAGGCACGAACGTGAGCAAGGCAGCCCCAGACATGGAACGCAGACGCGTCACCGAGGGACCCGGTCCAAAGGAGGGTCGGCGAAACCTGCGGCCGCTGGGAGCGTGGCCACAAGTTAAGCTGGTGAGCAGCATAGCGAACAGCAAACGGCCACAGAAAATGGGCCGCATCGGCATGAATCATGGAGGTACGAGCAACCTCCATGACCAAGCCGATGCGGCGCTCAGCAACCCCATTCTGCTGTGGCGAGTGCGGCAAGGTGTACGACTGGGTGATGCCCTCCGCACCGCAGAACTGTCCAAGTCGACCAAAGGCGAACTCGCCGCCACGGTCAGAGTAGAGACACAATACGGGGAGACCGCGGTGAAGACGCGCATCCACAACCCACGGGAGAAGAACGTCGGGCACGTCGGCCTTCCGCTCCAGGGGAAACACAGTGTTGTAGCGCGTGTAGTCGTCGACGAGCACAAGGAAGTAGCGCTCACCACGCGGTCCGGGGACGGGAGCAGGGCCCCAGACGTCTAGGTGCAGGGTCTGAAGGGGGGCAGTAGCAGGGCACAACGAGGAGGAGTGAGGAGCACGGCGGAGCCGGTCCTCGACGCAGGGCGTGCACGGTGGCGCAGTCGAGGGGGGAAGGGCAGGGAGCGACGCAGGGAGACCTAAGACAAGACCGTGATGGGACATGTGACGCAAACGAGGGAGAGCAGGATGACCTAAGCAGTGGTGCCACAAAAGGGAAGGGTGAGTGAGGGACCGACACGAGCAAGCTGAAGCAACCTGGGAGGACGCACCAACCGGGGGGGAAGCGGTGTCTAAGGTGAACAGACCGGACACCGGGTCCCCGGGGAACGCCGCAAGGTGGGAACTTGAGACAGCCTCAGAACAGACAGCGATCCGCTTGTGCCCCGTGAACGTAGTGGTGACGCCGAGGTCCTGGAGACAGCCGACACCAACCAGGTTCCTCGAGAACGAGGGAACGAGGGAACACCCACGGCTGCGGCGGCTGCTGCTGGGATGGCGGCTGCTGCTGGGGCTGCTCCTGCTGCGGAGGGGACTGCGTCTGCTCCTGCCCACCGGTGGTAGTCCTCTCAGGCGGACTACCGTCACCACCACCACTCCCTTCACCCCCAGCGCCACCACCCTGACCTCCCTGGCGGCCACGGCCACCGCGACGCAAGCGCTGCTGCGGGTGGACCGTAGCAGCAGTCTCGGTAGGGGGGGTCGCAGAGGCGACCGCAGCCGAAACGTCAGTAAATGTGCACTGGGAGGGGGCACAGCCATGAAAGATAGAGACTGCCGACGCACCGCTCGACTGAGCGATAGTGCGCTGGCGTGTCTCGATCTCGGTGAGGGTGTCGACAAAGGCGGTGAGAGTGAGGTCACCTGGGTGCTGGCTAAGGAAGTGGTCGCGAGCATTAGCTAGGCAGTCCGGCAGGCGCATGGCAATAGAATAGAGCGTCATGCAGAAGGGGGGGGGGGAGCGCAGTGAGCTGGGCAGCAGTGCTGGCAGTGCGATAGCGGGTCTCTAGGGCACGCAAGCGAGTGGCAAAGTCTGCGACAGTAGGGAAGGCAGCAAGGTCTCGGAACAGCATCGGGAAGAGCTAGCGACCGGCAGAAGCGGATGCAGGTGTGGAATAGCGAGCAATAACGGTGTCTAAATAAGCTTTCGCCGTATCAACCGTAGCAAAACGCGAGCGCTCAGACACCGGGAGGGCGTGACTAATAGCAACCAGAGCTACTACATTGCGGGAGTCCCAGACCGCACAGGCAAGCGCAGCAGTAGAGAAGGCCTCACGGTCATCAGAGGAGGGATCAGCAGGGAGGGGAGCAAGGGCAGGGGGGCGGGGGAGCAAGCCATCGACATGGACAACCAAAGAGTGGCCATCCTGGCGCTGACCTGTAAGGTGGCAGCGGAGATCGGAGAGCTAGGCAGCGAAGTCAACCGCGTGGCCCTCAGCGTCCAGTCGGAGCACGAAGTCAGCCATCGTGCAGGGTTAGCGACACAGCTCCACAGCGACACAGCAGCACATCTCCACAGGAACACAGCAGCGGGGGGACACGGCGGCAGCACTCTTCAGCAGGGCGGCCACGAGGCGCCGCAGGGCGGACGAGCAGAGGAGACAGGGCCTGAGGTGGCACGGCAGGCCGAGCAGGGAGGAGGAGGGGCCGGGCGGGCAATAGGAGGGGCCGGGCTGGCGCTGAAAGTCGAAGAGGCGCAGCGGGGCCGGGCGGGCGCTAGGAGCCTGGCGGGTGCGAAAGGGCCGGGCGGCACTAGGAAGGGGCCGGGCCATCGCTAGGAGGGGCCCGGCGGCACTAGGAAGGGGGCCGGGTCAGCTAGGAGGGGCCGGCGCGCGCAACAGGCCGGGCAGGCACGGTGGGGCCCAGCGGGGCGCTAGAGGGCCAGGCGAGTGCGGTGGGGCCAGGCGGGCGGGACGGGGCCATGCGGGCGCGACGAGGCCAGGCGGGCGCGGCGGGGCCAGGCATGCGCGACGGGGCCAGGCGGGCGCGACGGGGCCAGGCGGGCGCGGCGGGGCCAGGCGGGCGCGACGGGGCCAGGCGGGCGCAGCTAGGCCAGGCAGGCGCGACGGGGGCCTAGCGGGCGCGATAGGGGCCGAGAGGGCGTGACGGGGGCTAGGAGGGCGCTACGGGGCCTGGACGGGCTAGGTAGGTAGGGGAGGGGCGAGAGGCTAGGGCGCGGGCTGAAGCGGGCAGGTGGACCTAACTTGCTCGATACCATGTTATAATAAGATAATGATTACTAGGAAGAGAAACCTAGAAAATATACCTGTTGGGTTGTACTCACTAGAAGCACACACCTAGTCTAGCCTATTACTTCTGTATAAGTTGACAATCACTACCATGCAACGAACTGTATTTCCACATCACTTCACCACAGTTTCTCCAAGCTCTGTTGAATTCCTTACCACCCTGAAACACTTTGATCATTGTAACACCAAACCTCAGCAGCAGCATACACAGTACAGCACTGAACACCACCTCAACTCTAAGAGTTGCCACTCCTTCCAGCCACCTGGTTATGGTTGATGCATTACACTTTAATGGTCGCTACACCGAACCCTGGCACCACTAAACGTCTCAGCCTTGCCCCCCAGTGTTGCCTCTGGTAACCCTGCTGCAACATCGAACCCCAGCGATTCAAACACAGCACTGAACACCTCAACCAGCGACTGTTATCCTGTTACAGTTGACGCGCTACACCTGAATGGTTGCAACATCGAATCCCGGCATCTCAAAAGCCGCACTGAACGCCTCCACCTCCTCCTTCAACGCCAGGAGGTCCTTGTTCTGCTCCAGGTCCTTCAGGAAGTCGCGCAGGAGCTTCCCCTTCTCATTCTGAATGTCCAGGCATATCTTAACAGCTCTGTCCAAAAACTCGGCCACTTTTTCAAAGTCCTTTTCCACCAGGCCTCGAGAGGTCATGGCAGGGGTACCTGATGCAGAAAAGGGATGGGAGGGGGATGTGGGGACGGTTATCTTAACTGCTCTGTCCAAAAGCTTGGCCATTTTTTCGTAGTCCTTCTCCACGAGGCCTCGAGAGGTCATGGCAGGGGTACCTGATGTGCGGAAGGGATGGGAGGGGGATGTGGGAGAGGGTTCACGGAATGTGGGTGACCAAAAACTCGGCCACTTTCTGTAAGTCCTTTTCCAGGCAGGGGTACCTGATGTACAAAAGGGATGGGAGGGGGATGTGGGTACGGTTATCTTGACTGCTCTGTCCAAAAGCTCGGCCATTCTTTCCAAATCGTTCTCCACAAGGCCTCGAGAAGTCATGGCAGGGGTACCTGTGGTGTGATGGGAATGGAAGGGAATGGGTGGGACGAAGTGGGATGGGATGGGGTTGTATGGGATGGGATTGTATGGGATGGGATTGTATGGGCTGGGATTGTATGGGATGGGATTGTATGGGATGGGATTGTATGGGATGAGATTGTATGGGACGGGCTGTATGGGACGGGACTGTATGGGACGGGACTGTATGGGATGGGATTGTATGGGATGGAATGGGATTGTATGGGATGGGATGGGATGATTGCCATCTCGTGCAGGTCGTGAGAGGTCATCACACGAGGGGATGGAAAGAAGGTGCATGGAAACGCTGGCAGGGGGATGTGCGAGTGAAGCCACCAATTCTCAGACTTCCTGTAAAAAAATAAACTAATGAAGAAAAAGACAAACCTATTCTGACGCCGCCAGGAGCGAGAGCATTGCTGTCACCGAAGACGGAGTTCTTGTTGAGCGTGATGTGTGCCACGTCACACACCTTCTCCATCTTGTTGCCTGCCACGTGGACAAACCCACGGTTCAAGGGGGTTCAAGGATAAGGTGATAAGGTTCAGATATACAAGGACGTGGCAGATTCTGCAACGGGAGAGGCACACTTCTATGCAAGCATGGTTCCACCAGGAAACTGCTGTCAAAAAAGTTGATAAGAACACAAGAGTGACACAACAGCATGTGATACAACACATGACACAACGGAATGTGACAACATACCCGTGAGTCCCAGAGGCCGCAGGTCCCACAGCAGCAGGTGGTTGTCTGTGCCGCCAGTAACCAGCTTGTAACCCTTAGCCACCAGGGCCTCTCCCAGCACGTGGGCATTGGCCTTCACCTGGGGACCAATCAGGGAATGACAGCATTGAACGAGAATCAATCAGATGGCTTTTGAGTCAACTCTAAGTTCCCTTCGCCACCAGACCAGACCCTCTCCAGGCACGTGGGCACAGGACTTCACCTGAACCCGACCGGAGGAACAAGCAGCGCGAAATGTTTTCGTGTTAAGAGAGCTCCAGGGCGATTAATTTGCGGCTTGGAAGGTTTAAGTGTTGAAAGATCCGGAGTTGGGCAGGTCAGGGTTCAGGGAATCAGGGCTCCAGGGTTCAGGGTTTAACCGAGAATTGGTGTAGATATATGGCTATGCGGCCTGCCCCAGGTACCACCCTCCCGTGACCCATCGGTGCTACCGTGCTACCACCCTCCTGGCTTTCGTGCTGGGCACACGCCTTGAAGGCAGGACTGAGAGCCTCCTTCAGAGCCAGCTCTGGCTGTTACACCGCCCCCCTTGCACAGTAGGAAATTGTATGTTATCCCTTCCCCGCGTCTTACCTGCTGGGAGTGAGCCTTCAACGCGGGAGTGGAAGCCTGCTTCAGGGCCACGGCAAGCGCGCCGATCTGGCGGTTGCAGGGACCCCCTTGCACAGTAGGAAATTGTATCTTATCCCTTCCCCGCGTCTCACCTGCTGGGCATACGCCTTGAACGCAGGAGTGGAAGCCTGCTTCAGAGCCACGGCAAGCGCGCCGATCTGGTGGTTGTGCGGGCCGCCTTGCAGAGTGGGGAACACCGCGAAGTTAACCCGCTCCTCGAAATGGTACATCCCGTCGTCCGCCGCCTCCGCCGCTTTTCCGCCCGCCTTGCTCGGCGACGCGGCCGCTTTGGCGGGCGGAGCGGGCTTGGGGCCGCGGCGGAAGAAGATCATCCCCGCGCGAGGGCCGCGCAGGCTCTTGTGCGTCGTGGTGGTGACGAGGTCGCAGTAGTCGAACGGATTCGCCGCCTCCTGCGCGGATCGGAGGGATCGGGGGTCGGGGGGGTGGGGTAAGAGGGGGAGGAGGACTTCGAGTCAGACTCAACAGTCATCTCGTGGTGGCGACGACGTCGCAGTAGTCCAACGGATTCGCCGCCTCCTGCGCAGATATCAAGGATCGGGGCAGGAGGCGGAGGAGGGGAAGGTGGGGGAGGGGGAGGGGGAGGGGGCGGGGACGGGGACGGAGACGGGGGGTGGGACGGGGACGGGGTTGGGAGAGGGGGGCGAGCAGCCGAGGTCAGCTTCACGACAACGAAGGTGTTCAACAACAGAGGGTAGTTAGATCGTGACCCTCTGAAAAATAACCTTGTTCGTCATCCCTAATTGAGACTTACTGCCATGGATCTTGGATCTGCTGTCAATCGTGAAGCTTTTGGATCGACTCACAAGTCACCCTCTGAAAGAACGTTGCTCGTCTAGCCTAATTGTGAGTTTCCGCCATGGCCCACCAACTGCTTAATTGTGAAGATAAGTGCCACTTAAGAACGCGGACTCCCCACGGCCTGAGAAATCAGAAACCTAGGGGACTGTCCAAAAACTGCGGGTAGGCAAACAAATTGTGTCGTATAAAAAGAGGGTCTCACCTGCGATGCGACCAGCCCGCTGATATGCGCCATGTCGCACAGCAGCGTCGCACCGACTTTGTCCGCGATCGCACGGAATCGCGCGTAGTCCCAGTCGCGAGGGTACGCGCTTCCGCCGCAAATGATCATCTTCGGCCGGAAATCGATCGCCTTCTCCTCGAGCTTCGCGTAATCCACGATGCCCGTCTCGGGATCCACCTTGTACGGCAGCGATTCGAAGAAGATCGACGTCGCCGATATACGCTTCCCGTTAGCCATATAGTACCCGTGCGTCAGATGCCCGCCGGAGGGCAGATCCAGGCCCATAACGCGATCGTGCGGCTGTAAAATCGCCGTGTACGCCGCGAAATTCGCCGGGCTGCCCGAGTACGGCTGCACGTTGACGCCCCACTTCGCGGGGTCGAGATGAAACGCCTCGAGCGCGCGCTTCCGGCAGAGGTTCTCGATCTCGTCGATGTACTCATTGCCGCCGTAGTACCGCGCTCCAGGCATGCCCTCGGAGTATTTATTTGTCAGCGGGCTTCCCAGCGCCTCGAGCACGGCCTGCGAGGTGAAATTCTCGGACGCGATGAGCTCGATGCCGCGCCACTGGCGCTTCTTCTCCTTCTCGATCAGATCGAACATCTCCGGGTCGACCTGGGCCAGCGGGGAGTTGCCCCATGCCTTCACCGGATCCATGTTTCTGGAGCGTGGTACTTGAACGTTCCGCGCAGTTTGTAGATGCAGCTACGGAAACCAAGACCGCAAACCTCGCCTCTGAGAACGAGACCAGGTGGAGGAGTGACACTTAGAGAAGCTCTAAACTCGAGATGACGAAAAATGGCCGTAGATTGCGCAGATGAGCTCTTTTGAAGAAAAGATCAAGGAGGCTCTTGAGAAAGGGCTACAGTAGATGGTTGGGGGGTGGATCTCTGATTGGTTGGTTCTAGGATGGAATCTAGGGGCTGGTTGCGCCAGACGAGAGGAGTTCCTAAAGGGGCTTGGTTGGGTACAGTACGGTGTATCTGGTCTGGGGAATGGGTGGCTGGCATCTGGTAAACCGCGGCAACGGCAACTGCCTAAGGGAATCTGGTGTTTTCTGAAAGAACTGGGCAGCGTTTGATCTGAGAGTGTAATTCCTGGTGTACAATACTGGGTGTATTGTTCCTTCGTCTCTCGTCACGGGAGAAACGTATGCCACCACTTTTCGCCTTTCATCAGGCCCAGCATATTCGGACGCAGTAGGCCACTTTTGTAGCGAATTCAGCAACGCTTGGGCTTTACGAATCCTCGATTCAATGTTCCCCGGGGTTGGTGGAACCAGCAGAGCAGTAGGACACTCCGAGCCGCATCAAGGCAGGGAGCCCTGACGCCCCGCGATTTGACGTCAGATTACCGAAACGTAAAACCTTGGAACTCCCTGCAAACACGAGGATCCAGTGACGTGATAACCTGACGTCCTGTCAAACCCCGAGGCACTACAAACTCAAGGCCAGAATTTCCCACACGTCACCTCATCACGGGACCATACCGAGGCAGGAATTTACCCCGATCTGCGAGCAGCATGATCGTCGAGGCGTCGCAACGGTCAGTGATTGGATGAACGGGGTTGCTCGTCGTCCCTGCTGGCGCCGACATGGCTCCCATCTTGCGGGAAAAGCCCAGGGTTTCGGGGCACGAGGGACAACTGGGCAATTCAGTGACGCTGGGCTACACGTGGAGCCAACAGTGACACAGTGTACACCGCGAGTGTATATCGCCTTTTCAACCCATCATGTACACATGATCCCGCTTACAGAAATCCGCGCTAGTCGCACAATCACGGTTAAGGACCCATTGAAGTATACACCCTGCTCTTTTCCCCTAGTGTATATGCACAATCGCTGTTCAACATGAAACGGGTCGCAAGAGTGTACTGTACAAGATAGCGCGAAGATTCCGCAGCAACCAATAGGATTCGTCCAGAAGATTACGTTAGCGAAAAACAACAGCCTAGCGAATTCACTAGAAGGCTTATCGTCAGTCAACGAGCTGTTAACACGCCACGTAGACACGGAAGTTTCTAGCAAGAACAGATTCCTATGTTCGAATGAATGAACTAAAGAACACGTCAGCGTTCGCCAGCGCAGTTAACCGGCGTGTTCTACGAACTTCAAATGCGTGGGAGGAGCCACGCCAATCCAAACAACCTCCAGCCACGCACTATTACCCCATCCATCTCCGCATTCGCCCAACTGATAACATGCAAGCCCCTCGCTCCCGTCGCTTGCCTCGCCTGCACAGAAGGGCCCAGATTTCGCTCGACATGAAGCGAGAAATCTGTCGGCAAGCGGAAACCCACCAATCTTGGCGCCAGGAAGATCTCGCCCGTTGGTGTTTCACGAGGTTTGGGATTGTTCCTGACCGCAGCACTGTGGTGAGGATTGTTCGCCAGGCGGACAAGTGGAAAGCCGCTACTGCAGCACACAATGCCATCCGCATGCGGAAGGGTCGTTTCCCTAACTTGGAGAGAGCACTGACGACCTGGGTGCAGGGAGCCGAAGACGCTGGCATCCCTCTCACTCTGTTGATTACTCGACAGAAGGCTTTGGACTTGCGCCCTGAGTGTGGCGTCCCTAACACTTTCGAATGCTCGATCAGCCGGTGCCACCGCGCCAGGCATCGCATGGGCTTCCTGTAACCTCGCACGCAAGGGCGAGGCGTTCGACGCAGACAAGACTGCTGTCGAGCTGTGTAGGCAGCGCATGTCGGAGCTCATTGAGCATATCGGCGTTATTCCACGTGATCTTTACAATTGGGATGAGACTGCCCTCTTCCCGGGTCAGCAGCCTCGTCGTACCTGGTCGGATGGTTCGCCCGTCGGTCGCAAGGTTGCAAAATACCGCATCACGGTGGCCTTTATATGCAACGCAGACGGATCAAGCATGTATCGTCCTCTCGTCGTCTCCAAAGTGCGCCGGCCGACTGACTTCAACGATAACAGCTTCGACCCCGAGCCGTACATCTACTGGCGCCAAAATACCAAGGGCTGGATGACTTCCGAGGTGAGTGATGTATTGTTTTGCATGTGCGTCAGTTTCCGATACTACCTTGCGCGCTCTCTAAATTGCAGGTGCGTCTACGTGATACTTTAACAGATTTTCATGTGTGGTTCAATTGTTTTCTCCACCCACCTCCCCCCCGCCCCCCCACCTACAGATCTTCACCTTTTTTTTCGAGTCGGTGAACGCCTGCATGTTCGCCGAACAGAGGCAGATCGTTGTCTTGGTGGACAACGCATCCTCTCATAACCTACTCTCTCCCACCGCCACCACCGAGGATGTCTGTGGCTTCCGCACGCGGAAGCTCGGCAATGTAAGAATCGTTTTTCTCCCCCCCAACACCACAGCATACTGTCAGCCGTTGGACCAAGGCATTATCGCGACCGTCAAGCGGAGGTTTCGATCCAAGTGGCTACAGGAGCTGTGGAAGCTGTGGGACTCCCGAGTGTCACCATCGTCACAGGCGACGAAGAAGCCGAAGGCATGGCAAATGGTGCAGTGGCTCTCCGATGCATGGGGAAGTGTTGAGCTAGACACCGTGCAGCGGTGCTGGCACTACGCCAAGATACTGCCCCACAGCTGGAGTCGGATCCTCCCGCACCTCATGTATGAGAGCTCCGACCCAAGCGACCACACCGAAGAACTGTGGGTGGTGGGATCACAGATTGACCAGTTCGCGTTCAGTGCCGACGCCCTCTCGGCCGAGGACTTCACTCGCATCGACGAGACCCACCCGATGTGCGAGCCCGAGGGCGTCGATCCTCTCTCCACTGAACCCCCTCCAGTGCGCTAAACGGGAGGAGAGCCTCCCTTCGTCATCGAGCTGTCTGAGCGCGCGAGGGCAATGCGGCGGGTTCGGCGCCTAGCGACGGATCTGCTCATCGCTTATGCGAGGGCGACGCGGATCCCTCCACGCTACCTCAAGGAGTTGTTCGACATCCGAAACGCTGATGTCATTGAACGCCTCGAGAGGGCCAGCCCGAAGCTGCACAGGACGTTCAGCATCGACCTGAACTATGCTCCATCTCCTCGTGCTTTAGCCAGTGGCAGCGACGATCGAGACACTGCGGACACCGCCATCAGCCGTGAACGACTTATGCAAGCGACGGCTGTGATGGACGGCTTTGATGGTGCGGCGGAGATCACAAGAACCTTTTAAACCCGCCATGCTTTTCAGCGAAGAAGGGTCGGCGCGCGGGCGATTAACACTATCCCCTCTGTTTTGTGCATGCCATGTGTTGGTTGCAGTGGTCTGCGTTTCCTCGTGTGCCTCATTGTTTGCGTGCGTGGGTTTGTGTTCCTCTCTGGAGTGTGATTGTACGAGCGTGTGTGTGGGTGTGTGTGCCTCTGTGTGTTGTGATTCGTTGCAAGAGTGCCCGTTAGTGTGTGTGCATCTATATTTTGTGTGTCTGTAAAGGGGTGTGTGGATTGGTGTGCCTCTCTGGTTTGTGCTTCTTCATGAGTGTGTGTGAGGCACTGCGAGCCTCTCTGTTTGGTGCTTATTTGGGAGTGTGTGCCCTCTTGCTCTTCCAGTGTTATGTGCTGTTTGCTGATGTGCATGTGTGTGGATGTCATGAATGTGTGCTTGGCGGGTATAATGATGTGTCGTGAGTGTATGCTTCTCAGCAGCGCGGCAGCTGCTAACAAGGGAGAGTATGAGCAGGTGGATGTTAAATTATATATGTTAGTATATAATTGTAGGCTTGGTAGTGGTTACTTAACATTTCTGTAGACGGTACAATACCCCTCCTTGTATCCCTCTCTCTTCTTTTCTAGTCCTCTTTTCTCTCACCAACTTTCCTACCCTAAAACCTTACGCCATTTCCATGGCTCCTCCTACCTAGATCCTAGTTTTCGGACATGGTATCAGAGCAGGTTCCCTTCCCGGGCCTGCTCCCCTCGCTTCTGCCGCGCACTCCCTCCCCGTCATGCCGCGCTGCCCCCGTCAATCCGCGCTGGCCCCATCGCGTCGCACGGGCCACGCTTCCGCCGCGTACCCATCCTTACTTCGCCACCGCCGCCGCCTTCCGTTTGCCTGCCGCCGTGGCACATTTTCCGATATGTCGCGGCGGCCTCTGTGTGCTGTCGTCTCAGCGTCGACGAGTAGCCGCGGCCCCGACGCCATGCTGTGGTGGCGTCATAGTGGTGTTGTGGCGGTGTCGTCGGCCTGTTGCCGTCGCGCACCACCTGCGTCGCTGCTGGACTTGCAACCCCCCCGCACGCCAGTAAGCGCCGCTCTAAAGATCCGAAGCCCCGCCCTTTCCCCCTTCCCTCTGTCCCCTCCTCTTCGCCAAAGCCGTCGCCTGATTCTCACCGGTCGTCCCCCTGTCGCGGAGTATGGACACGTCGCCGGATGGCGGGGGCCGCTGCCGTTACCGCTGTCGTAAGCCGAAGCCGTCGCTGTCGTCGCCGCAGGCCTGTTGCCGCCGCACGCTCGTCGTCGCCGTCGCTGTCGCCGCTGCCGGGACGGCCGCCGTCGCCATCTCCAGGGCCTTGGGGTTGGGCCCTGCTGGAGTAGTCGTGGCTGATGGGAATGAGGGTGCTAGGCTAGCGGGTGTGGGGGTGTGTGGGTCCTTGCTACCAAGCCTAGGGGGTGTGTTAAATTATATATGTTAGTATATAATTTTAGGCTTGGTAGTGGTTACTGAACATTTCTGTAGAGGGCAGAACACCCTTCCTTGTATCCCTCCTTTTCTAGTCCTCTTTTCTCTCACCAACTTTCCTACCCTAAAACCTCACGCCATTTCCATGGCTCCTCCTCCTACCTAGATCCTAGTTTTCAGACAGTGGACAGTGGACGATATGGAAGAGTGTTGTTTGGTGCTATGGGAGTTGGGGGAGCACGGCACCGTGGTTATGGTTGAAATGGGAAGGCTGAAAATGTGGCCTTTGGCAGGGAATTGGCACATGTGGTGTCATCTCTGGAAATACAGTTCACTGTTGTAAACAAGGTGTTGTAATTCTGTATCTGTTGTGTCATAAACGTAGTGCAATGTTGTTGTCGTTGTAACATGACCCGTTTCATGCGGGTCAGAAGGTTCTTGCGCTGGTTACCAAAACGGACGCACGTAGGCCGTCCGCATTTAATGACTACAGACCGGCTACTACCGCCCCCGAAGTGTACAAGCCCTTTTTGCCCGGCGTTTACACCGGAGGATACATGCACGCATCGCGGAATTTTTGTGCGTGCCTGAATTGTGGAACATGTGTAGCAAAGCTATATGATGTATCATACAATGTCAAAAAACGTATCAAGCATCTTAACTAAGTATTGCCTCTTGACCAGCCTACATCTTAGCCAGCAATTCCAGCGTCAGGCCTGAACGAGCCACTAGGACCGCCATTCGGCAAGGATCCACGTGAGGCAGCGGTAAAAGAGGTTGTGGTAGGAGAGGGCAAACTCGGAGTGAAAGCAGAGCCACCCACCTCTCAACCTCCATCTCCACGATATCCCATTCTCGATTAAAACTAGCCCGAAAAATACATTACTTTGCCAGCGTAAAAGATAGGAGCTCCTACTCAAGCGAGATGGCGACTGGCCGGCGAGAAAGACGGCAGGTCTGGGCCAGAGTCCGGAGCAGAGCGCGCCACAAGCGCAGCCGTCATAATGAGCAGCGGCAAAGCAAGGATCCACTTGAGGAGGTGGTAGAAGTGGTAGTGGAAGGAGAGCGCAAACTCGTCGTGGAAGTAGAGGCGGCGCTCGTCCTCCATCTCGATGAAGAAGGTGGCGTGTGTGCGGCGCTTAGGCGTGGGGATCACCAGCGTGTGCACACCGGGATGGGAGAACGTCTCTTCATGGGTCAGCTCCCGGCGCTCGTTGTCAAACAGCCACACCTGGTGGGTTTACAGATCAGGGAGCGCAAGAACAGCGGACGTGAGGAAAAGAGAGGGAATAGACAGTGCGTGCGGTGCTTGGGCGGGGATCACCAACGTGCGCACGCTGGAGTGCGTGAACGTCCTTGTGGGTTGGCTCCCAGCTCTCGCTGTCAAACAGCCACACCTGGTGGGTTGATGGATCACGGGAGGCAAGAGCCGATTTTTGAGGCGCCTCAAAAATCACCTGGTGGGTTGATGGATCACGGGAGGCAAGAGGCAAGAGCAACTACAGACATGGGATGGAGAACTGAGATACATGGGCATGGCCATGGGGGATTACCAGCACAGACACTTCTCCTCAGTTTCGCTTTGTAGGGACTGATTTGAGCCCCGAAAACTCCTGCGTGCCCCAGAAAGACGCGCACATCCACAATTCGTTTTGAGATATCTCAAAGCGAAGTTGCGCACATCCACAATTCGTGTTGAGACATCTCAAAGCGAAGTTGCGCACATCCACAATTCGTTTTGAGACATCTCAAAGCGAAGTTGCGCACATCCACAATTCGTGTTGAGACATCTCAAAGCGAAGTTGCGCACATCCACAATTCGTTTTGAGACATCTCAAAGCGAAGTTGCGCACATCCACAATCTCACAACTGACTCGGCGGAAGGAGTCAGCTCTGAGTCTCTCCTGACGTCCCACAATGGGCAGCCCAGGACAGGACAGCCCAGGAAAGGACAGCCCAGGAAAGGACAGCCCAGGAAAGGACAGCCCAGGAAAGGACAGCCCAGGAAAGGACAGCCCAGGGAAGGACAGCCCAGGAAAGGACAGCCCAGGAAAGGACAGCCCAGGAAAGGACAGCCCAGGAAAGGACAGCCCAGGAAAGGACAGCCCAGGAAAGGACAGCCCAGGAAAGGACAGCCCAGCAAAGGACAGCACCAGAAGGATGCCCTCACCTTTACTTTGTACGGCCCAATCTGAGCGCCGTATGCCCCCCCGTGCCCCAGGGGGTTGCGAGCGTCCACGATCTCAAAGCTGACGCGGAAGGAGTCCCTGCCGATGTCGCGGTACTGGCGGGAGTGCGGCAGCATGTAGATGCCCTCGTGGCCGTAGCGCGGGAAGAACACGTTGCGCCCCTGGTTCTGGGACGGCCACGCCTGGTGGGGAGGGGGAGAGTTGTCGGATGGGATGGGGGGAGAGTGAGGACACATGAGTCGACTCAGATGGCACATGGGAAGAACACATTGCGCCCCTGGTTCTGGGGCGGCCACGCCTGGTGGGGAGGTGGGGAGAAACGGGACGGGAGCGGAGCAAGGGATACGTGGTACGGCAGGGGAAGGAGAGGAGATTGAAGTAGTCTCAAATGTCACGTGGAAGAACACGTGAGTTTGCCTCAGGAAACAGCCTGATTCTAGAAGAACAGGTTTCAAGCCTGATGCTGAGGAGACCACATGGTGAGATGCGACATGAGGGATGGGGGATGGGGATGGGGGATGGTACTGCACGGATGTCTGGAAGCAGTAAACGCCACCATTCATAGCGGCAGAACCATTCGTGGATCAAGACAACATGTTCGATAAAGGGGGGTTATCCTACATCAAATTGGACCTCATATCGAATCAAAAACCTTGTATCGAATCGTACCTTCAACGGGTGGTACTGCACGGACGTCTGGAAGCAGTAGACAGCACCGTTCATGGTGGAAACCACCAGGTCTAGGTCGTCCCCTCCGTCCACGTTCTCTGCCAGCACCATGCTGTAGCTGTTTGGGGTGAGAGCCGGGGGGGGTGGGGGGGGGGGATGAAGGAAGAAGAGGAGAGGAACGGGGGGGATGGGGGGGGGGGGGGATGAAGGAAGAAGGGGAGAGGTGGGGAAGGTTGAGGAAACCACCAGGTCCAGGTCGTCCCCTCCGTCCGCGTTCTCCGCCAGCACCATGCTGTAGCTGTTTGGGGTGAGGGACGGGGGGGGTGGGGGGGGGGGGGAATGAAGGAAGAAGGGGAGGTCTAGGTTGTCCCTGCCATCCACGTTCTCCGCCAGCACCATGCTGTAGCTGCACGGTTGATATGCATGGGGGGGGGGGCAGTGAGAAAGAGAAGGACAGGGAGCGGAGGAGGGTGAGGACACCACCCGGTCTAGGTCGTCCCTGCCGTCCACGTTCTCTGCCAGCACCAGGCTGTAGCTGTTCAGGTGGGGAGGTAGGCATAGGGGCAAGGGCGGGGGGTACAAGGGAGGGGGGTACAAGGGAGGGGGGTACAAGGGAGGTGAGTCAAGCCGTCCCGTCCAACCACGTTCTCTATCAGCAGCAGTCTGTAGCTGATTAGATGTGGAGGCAAAGGGGCAACGGAGGGAGTGGCGCCTAGGGGAGGTGCCGAGACGCTTGACATACACAAGACACAATAAGGGACTTACGATGTCTCCCGACGTCAAAGGTGTCGGCGCATCCTGTGCGTCCATCCACGGCATAGAAGACCCCATCAAACGACACCACCACCAGGTCCAGCCCGGTGGAGGTGGCGACCACATGGTGGCCCTCCTTTGGCTTGACTCCCCACCGCCTCGTTCCCTTTCCACCCTAACCCACTTGCTACCCTTCCCCCCCCCCCCCCACCACCACCACCACCACCAAGCAGGTACGTACGATGTTTCCTCAATGTCGAAGGTGTCGGCGCATCCCGTGCGTCCATCCACGGCGTAGAGGGACCCATCAAACGACACCACCACCAGGTGCAGCCCGGTGGAAGTGGTCACATGGTGGCCGCCCTTGCTGCCTGCTGCCCACCTTGCTCCATTTCCCATTGCTCTCTTCTCCGCTTGCTGCCATTCACTGCACTCTGACTTACAATGTTTCACCAATGTCGAATGTGTCAGCACAGCCCGTGCATCCATCCACGGCATAGAGGGACCCATCAAACGACACCACCACCAGGTGCAGCCCAGTAGACGAAGAAGACGAGTGCACATAGAGGCCCTTGATCCCTTTGGCCACCTCGCTCTCTTCCCATTGCCCCCTAGCCCCCGTTTACCCTCTGACTTACGATGTCTCCCCAATGTCAAAGGTGTCGGCGCATCCTGTCCGTCCATCCACGGCGTAGAGGAACCCGTCAAACGACACCACCACCAGGTGCAGCCCGGAGGAGGTGGCAACGTGGTGGCCCTTGCCCCCCCCTGCGTGTTTGTGCAGGTCCACCAGGAGAATGGGCGCCATGATGCGCCCGTGCGTGCGGAAGGGGAAGGCCCCCACGTCCTTGCCTGGGGAAGGGGAAAAGGGACATGCAGTGGGGATGGAAGGGTTAGTGTCACTTGGTGGCCGCTGCGTGCTTGTGCAGGTCCACCAGGAGAATGGACGCCATGATGCGCCCGTGCGTTCGGAAGGGGAAGGCCCCCACGTCCTTGCCTGGAGGGATAGATGGGGGGGAAGGGGGCTAGGTTTGCTTGTGCAGGAGATTTTGCAGTGACTCAATAAACCAGGCTCCGAACAACAAGCTACCCCTATTAGATATATCCTCACTTATCCGCCCATCCAGCACGTATATGTGCCCAGACGACGACCCCAGCACCACCTCAGTGGATCCATACCCATTCACCTCCCCCACACTCGCGCCCTGTGCTATCAGCGACGCCAGCTGAGGCGCCTCTTCCCTGTGGTTGATGCTCAACTGTCCGCCCATCCAGCACGTATATGTGCCAAGACAACGACCCCAGCACGACCTCAGTGAACCCGTCGCCATTCACATCCCCCACGCTCGCCCCCTGCGCGATCAGCGACGCCAGGTGCCGCTCCCACAGCTCCTTGCCTCCTGAGGAGAACGCGGCTACGTTCCCCTGGGCGTCAGCTGCCACTACCAACCAGCTCACCTCTCTTTCCTCTCTATAAGCTTTTGACTCGCCTCAAATACAACCTGATTCCCAGCGAGCCCCAATATTCTGCTCACCTGTCCGCCCATCCAGCACGTAGATGTGGCCTGAAGACGATCCCAGCACCACCTCAGTGAACCCGTCGCCATTCACATCCCCCACGCTCGCCCCCTGCGCGATCAGCGACGCCAGGTGCCGCTCCCACAGCTCCTTGCCCTCCGAGGAAAACGCCGCCACGTTGCCCCTGGTGTCAGCGGCGACTATCTCGAGCTTGCCATCATGGTTCACGTCGGCCGCCACCACCTGCCCCTGCACCTCGCCCATTTGAAGAGGAAAGCCTGGTTTCACCTTGCCTGGTGGACCCAGGGGTGGGAGGTGGAGGGAGAGAAGGGAAGGAGGGAAGGCAAGAGGAGGCAGGTATATTCCCCCGGGTGTCAGCGGCAACTATCTCGAGCTTGCCGTCGTGGTTCACGTGGGCCGGCACCACCTGCCCCTGCACCTCGCGCATCTGCAGAGGAAAGCCCGGCTTCACCTTGCCTGGTCCAGAGGGGTGGGAGGAGAGGGGGGACGGTGGGTAAGGGAAGGAAACACCTGTCGGCCGCCACCACCTTCCCCTGCACCTCGCCCATTTGAAGAGGAAAGCCGGGTTTCACCTTGCCTGGTTGTGGGGGGAGGGGGGGGGGGTGCGAGGGGTGGGGAGGGCGTTGGGCGACAGAGAGGGACGGGAAGAGGAGGCAGCACCACATTGTCCCGGGTGTCGGCTGCAAAAATCTCGAGCTTGCCGTTGTGGTGCACATCAGTCGCCACCACCTGCCCCTGTCACCGCCCATCTGCAGAGGAAAGCCCAGCTTCACCTTGCCTGGGGGGGAGGGGGGGATGGAGGAGTAAGGTAGAGGCAGGGGCAGTAAGTGAAGCGAGGGGAAGGAACGTCTGCCGCCACCACCTGCCCCTGCACCTTGCCCATCTGCAGGGGGACGCCTTGCCTCACCTTGCCTGGTCATTCGGAGGGGGGGCGGGGGGGGGGGAGAGAAGGGGGGGAGGATTAGGCAGGCCTAACAAAAGAACACCAGAAGCAAGCAGCACCTAGACCAGGCAAGCGCACCAAAGGCGTCAAGACAGTAGATAAAGCCCACGGAGGTGCCAACAATGGTCTGCAGGAAGCCATCCCCGTCTAAATCCACGACAGTGGGAGCAGAGTAGATGTAGGCGCGGAACAAGTTGTAGTCCGTGGTGAGGTCGAGGTTCTGCGACCACTTGACTTCCTGCTGCTGCCTGAGCTGGCTGGGTGAGACGACTCAAAGGACAACAACCCAGTAGCACCAGGAGCTCACAAAGCAACAGGAAACACCACGAAGTGCTGCAACCACATGAGCTGCTGCTGCTGCTGCTGCTGCCTGAGCTGGCTGGGTGAGACGACTCAAGGAAACACACCCACCAGGGCGGGGACCACCTACCTACCAACAGCAAGCAGCAGGCGCTGATTGTTGCGGCAGGAAAAGAGCATACCAAAGGCGTCGAGGCAGTAGATGAAGCCCACCGAGGTCCCAACAATGATCTCCAGAAACCCATCCCCGTCTAAATCCACCACAGTGGGCGCGGAGTAGATGTAGGCGCGGAACTGGGTGCTGTCCGTGGTGAGGTCGAGGTGCTGCGACCACTTGAGCTGCTGCGTGTGCAGGTCGAAGACCACGATGGCGCCCCCAATATACTTGCTCATGTCCACGCCCTCCTCCAGCTCGTGCTTGTGCGCCGGGTCCTCGTAGTACCTGGTGAGGGAATGAGAGAGGGAGTTGTGGGAGGGAGGTGGGGAGGGAGGGAGGGAGGAAAGGAAGGAAGGAGCAGGACGAGGGATGGGAAGTGCATGCATAAGCGGTTGTTTTTGAGGCGTCTCAGAAACAGTCTCAGTGTTTTAGGCACCTAAAAAAATAGAAATATGGAAGGAGCAGGACGAGGAGGGATGGATGAGAAGGGCACGAATAAGCGGAGTGAAAGTTGACGCCAGAAACCTAGTTTTGAGGGACTCATGCACTTCTCAAAAGGAGCAGGACGACGAGGGAGGGATGAGAAGTGCATGAATAAGCGGAGTGAAAGTTGATGCCAGAAATCGGAGGATGTCTGTCAGGTGCTAAGAGTCTGCAGCAGTTTTGGGAGACTCCACGCGCACCAATAGTGTGGTGGATCGTGTGGCATGGCACATCATACATAGAACATACCTGATAAAGGTTCTGCCCCAATCAAACTCACTCTCGATCGAAGAAGTGCGAAGCCGCAATGACGAGCTCATCATGCCCATCATTGTCAATGTCTGCTATGACCTGATGGGTGGGATAGTGAGGGGGAGAGCGACAGAGAGAGAGCGACAAATGAGAGAGAGTGGGGTGCGAACTTGAGGCACCTTCCCGCCAACCACGGGCCCATCATTGTCAATGTCTGCTATGACCTGATGGGTGGGATAGTGAGGGGGAGAGCGACAGAGAGAGAGAGAGAGGGAGCGACAAAGCAGAGAGCGAGAGGTTAGATCTTGAGGCGCCTTGATCGCAACCCAAGGTCATCATGCCGATCGTTGTCTATGCCTGCTACGACCTGAGAGCAGGCCAGAGGAAGAGAAAGGAGCAGGGGAGGAACAGAATAGAGTATGAGACGAAGTGAAAGGGGGCCGGAGAGGACGAGAGGCGGGTGAGTGAGGCAAGAGCAGTACACTCCACAAGTCGGCTCACACAGACGAAATCAATAAGCAGAGCCCTTAAGGTGCCTGGAAGCGCAGTAAGTGGTTAATAGGGGCAGTCCGTGTGTAATGAGTGTATTTTGAGTCGACTCAAAGTCCACGCCAGCTTTTGAGTCGACTCAAAAATCGACTCATTACACACACGAATTATTAGGGGCAGTCCACGCCAGCCAAATACCTACCGGCGTGCACAGGATGTGGGAGTCAACCAGAATGAACTCCTTGTCCGCCTCGTGCTCTGCCTCCGTCCAGTCCTCGTCACTCTCAGGGGAAACTGTGACCATATGATGCAAGCACGGATGCAAGCGAGGATGCAAGCGAGGCCTACCGGAGTGCAGAGGATGTGCGAGTCGACGAGGATAAATTCCTTGTCCGCCTCGTGCTCCGCCTCCGTCCAGTCCTCGTCCTCCCACATGTTCTCATTCACATAGTCGTCATAGTCGTACTGGTACTCGTCCCCATCCTCCTTCTCCGCCCTTGGGCCCCCCCACTCATCATCCTCCGCCTCACTCCCCCCTCCCCCTCCGTGCTCCCCCTTGTGTGCCTCCCCCCGATGCCCCCCCTTGCCCTCATGCCCTCCCCCTTCCTCCTCCCCCTGGTCCTCCTCCCCCCCCTCCCCCTCCCTCCCATCTTCCGCCGCCCAATCGTCCCCATCGCCCTCCCAGTTCTGCCCGAAGTCGTCATCGTCTTTGAACACATCCCACGAGTCTGCCCCTTCCTCGTCCAACTCGCTGTCCGGCTCTGCTGAGGGGAACTGAGGGTGTGAGAGAGCAGGAGGGAGGGGAGACAGAGGGGAGATGTGGGGGGGAAGGGTGGAGATGGAAAACACTCCAGTTCTGCCTAAAGTCGTCATCGTCTTTGAATACGTCCCACGAGTCTCCCCCTTCCTCGTCCAACTCACTGTCCGGCTCTGCTGTGGGGAACTGAGGGTGTGAGAGAGCAGGAGGGAGGGGAGACAGTGGGGAGATGTGGGGGGGAAGGGTGGAGATGGAAAACACTCCAGTTCTGCCTAAAGTCGTCATCGTCTTTGAATACGTCCCACGAGTCTCCCCCTTCCTCGTCCAACTCACTGTCCGGCTCTGCTGTGGGGAACTGAGGGAGGGGAGAAGGGTGGGGGGCAGGGGGGAAATAGCCTAGTGCTGCCGAAACACGTCATCGTCTTTGAATACGTATCATGAGTATTGGTCTAGTGCTAACCGAGACGATGAGTGCTCTCTGCTCACCAAGGCGATGGATGCTCGTCGGGCCCTGCTGGGGGGAGCTGAGTTTCTTTGGCCGCCGCTGCCGTGGTCCCTATCCTATGCACTGGCAGACTTTTGAGTCGACTCACAAGTCACCTCGTATTGGTCTAGTGCTTACCAGGACGATGAGAGCTCTCTGCTCATCCAGCTCGCTGTCGGGCTCTGCTGTGGGGAACTGAGATTCGTTGGCCCCTGCTGCCATGGTCCCTATCCTATGCACCAGCAGCACCCTCCTGCGTGCCGCACGGCGCACGCAATTGCCACCGCGCACAAGCACGCACCCCACCATGCAAGCAACCCCCCCAGTTCCAGCAGCAGCAGCTCAGCCCGGAGTCACAGCTTCGTGACCGCCAGTGTGGTGGACCTCATGCATGCACCAACCCACGCTTACCACAAAACACCCCCCAACCAGCAGCAGCCCAGCCCGGACTCACGTCTTCATGGTCATCAGCAAGGTGATCCCCATGCGCCTGCAGCAGCCGCCTACGTGCTGGCCCCACACTCCCACCCATCACCATGCACACCCGCAGCCCCCCCCCCCCCCCTTCCCCCTTCCCTCAACACCCCATTCCTCCACACACCAGCACCGTGCATTTCCCCCACACACCAGCACTCACGTGCACTCACGTCTTCATGGTCACCTGCTTGGTGGTCCCCATGCGCCTGCAGCAGCCTCCTGTGCGCACCCCCCTCCTTTCCCCCATTCTTCAAACACCCCACCCCAGCACCGTGCAGCAGCCCCCACACACCAGCCCCGACTCACATCTTCGTGGTCGCCAGCATGGTGGTCCCCATGCGCCTGCAGCAGCCTTCTCCGTGCTGGCCCCACACTCCCACCAAGTCCGGCCTCCTCTCCCTCCCCTCCTCCCATCTTCTCCTCATGCACCTGCAGCAGCCGCCTGCGAGCACCATGCACCCCGCCACCAGCAGCACCAGCAGCGGTACCAGCAGCACCAGCAGCACCAGAAGCGCTGGGTGTTTCCTCTCCTGGCAGCAGGAGATTGCTTTTCCAGTCCTGGTAGTGCTTCCACATCGCCTGCTCCCTCTCCCCCATCCCCCCCGCCTTGACCATCACATCCTGCTGCCACTGCTCCCACGATTTGATCTTCTGCAGGTCCTCCTCTGTCGCTTGGACCTTCCCTGACCCTTCCCCCTGCTTCTGCCCCTGCTGCTGCCCCTGCGGCTGTCCCTGCTGCTGCCCCTGCTGCTGCGCCTGTCCCTGCTGCGCGCCTGCTGCCATTCCGCCGCTCATAGCAGCAGCCACAGCAGCAGCAGCGGCGGCTGCCTTGGCTTCTGCCGCCGCGTGAGCCTCCTTGGTGCACAGCCCGCCCTTCTCACAATCCAAATCCGCTATCGCCGCCCCTCTTCCCCCTGACCCCCCTCCCCCTGCTCCCCCCACCGCCCCATCAGCAGCAGCGCCGCCACCAGCAGCACCGCCACCAGCAGTGCCTGTGCCATGCCCTGCCGCCTCTACAGGCGGGGGCAGGTCTATCCCCCCGCTACTAGCACCTCCAGCACCAGCAGCAGCACCATTAGCAACAAGAGGGGGCAAACCTGGATCCCCATGGCCCCCTGCAAGCGGCTCTGTGTGTGCCTGAGCGGCCTGGTCCGTGAGCGTTCTAGCAGTGGCGGTGCCAAACCCTGTGTCAACTGCTGTGGGGATGCCTGGCTGCTGGACGTCATTCCCTTGGGGTAAACCTCCCCCCCCCTGCACGTGCTGCTGCTGCTGCTGTGGGTGCTCCTGATGCAGTGGCTGCGGCTCCTGATGCGGCTGCTGATGTGGCTGACCTAGATGCTGCTGCCCCTGTGCTTGCTGCCCCTGTGCTTGCTGCCCCTGTGCCTGCTGCCCCTGCGTCCGCGTCCCTTGGTCGTGTGCCTGCACGTGTGTTCCCTGCCCTGGTGCTCCTGGTGCGTGGGTGTCAGAGCCACCAGCGCCACGATCAGCACCGGGATCAGCATGGCCATCAGCAGCATGTGGCTTGGGCAGGTTCAGCAGGTCGCTCTCCTGGTGCTGGCTGGACGCGTTCTTGGCTGTCGTGTCCAAGACCGGGGGGGGAGAGGGGGGGAGAGGGGGGGGAAGAGAGAATCAGTGAACAAGGGAGTACAACCATCAGCGTGACTACGCCATTAGCAGCATGGGGCTTGGGCAGGTTCAGCAGGTCACTCTCCTGTTACTGGCTGGACGCGTTCTTGGCTGCCGTGAAAGCGACATAAGGGGGGGGGGGGGGTTGGGGGGGCGTTGGGGGGGGGTTGTGGTAAAGAAAAACCAGTGACCTAGAGAACAGAACCATATGCTGGACCTGCCCAGCGGGTGGCTTGGGCAGGTTCGGCAGCTGGCTTCCCTGGTGCTGGCTGGATTCGTTCTTGGCTGCTGTGTGAGCGAGGGAGAGGGGTGGGGAGTGAGTGAGGTTTATAACAAAGGAAAATCAGGCACAGCGGGGAAGGGAGGGGGCATGTTCTTCTACCTTGATCAAGGGCGTCTCACCATCGTCTATGGCAGCAGCATGGATGTCAGGGTGGGCATGACCCAGCCCACCATGGACCATCCACGTGGTCAGAGAGTCCAGTCCTCACACCTATTTTAGAACAAGGATATCTCCCCAGCTGCTATTGGAACCCTAAACAACTCACTATCGTCTATAGCAGCATAGATGTCGGGGTGTGCATGGTCCACCATGGACCGTCCACGTGGTCGGGGTCGAGCCCCACATACCACTCCTTGCGAATGCACAGCTGCTTATGACCAGGATTTCTCACGCTCGTCTTATAACGAGGACAACTCACCATCGTCAATGGCAGCGTGGATGTCGGGGTGTGCATGGTCCATGTGGTCCGGGTCCAGCCCCACATACCACTACTGAATATGCAGCTGTTTATAACGAGGATGTCTCACACTCGTCTCACCATCGTCTATGGCAGCATGGATGTCTGGGTGGGCATGGTCCACATGGTCCGGGTCGAGCCCCACATACCACTCCTTGCGAATGCGCAGCCGAGGAACACTCATCTTATAACGAGTCAGCTCCTGGCCGGCAGGACTGTCACATGGGGTGCAGGGCGATTGGGGAAGTGAAACGCGGGACAGCGGGCAACGAAACGGGGGAGGTGGGGTGAATGAGAGGGACTGGGAGTTAGGTGTACGGCTGAGGTTTCTGAGATGCGAAGTGGTTGAGAGCGGTCAAACGTCACGTGGTCAGCAGAACTGCATAAGCGGAAGGGAAGCAGAAGGACACGTGTGCTCTGGATGGAAGGACAGTTGGACCAAATGGATGCAGCTGCTATTGGGAAGGGCACGAGTGCTCTGGGCTGCTGAAACCAGGGAGAGTGACGAAGGGGAGAGAAAGAGGATGGTGCCAAGGGAGAGGACGGGGAGCACAAGGGCTTTTTCAAGTGAAGATGGATGGTGCGAACACTGTTGGCTGCAAGTATTAGCAGCACCCACCCCAGCGGACTCCACAGCATTCACAGCGAAAAGCGACTCACGTGAAGGAGATGATCTCGCCGTTGTAATCCGCGAGGATGATCTCCCGCACCCCGTCCTTGTTGATGTCGTACAGCAGCGGGCTCGTGTGCGTGCTGGAGCGGTAAAAGGCCGGCCAACCTGCAGAAAGGTCACAAGTCACAGGGATAAGTGACACGTTTAGAGGTGCCTCAACACCCTCCTGACCCCGTCCTTGTTGATGTCGTACAGCAGCGGGCTCGTGTGCGTGCTGGAGCGGTAAAAGGCCGGCCAGCCTGCAAAGAGGGCACAGGGAAAAAAAGAGCACTTAGAAGAAGAAACGCGTCAACGGATGCCTCAACACCTCACGCACCCCATTCTCGTTGATGTCGTACAGCAGCGGGCTCGTGTGCGTGCTGGAGAGGTAGAACACCGGCCAACCTGGCATCACAATACAGGGCACATGAGGAGGCACAGGGGAGGGGTGGCAGAGGGAACAAGTCATGAGGTGTCTCAAGGATGACTTCTCTCACCCCGTCCTTGTTGATGTCGTACAGCAGCGGGCTCGTGTGCGTGCTGGAGCGGTAAAAGGCCGGCCAGCCTGCAAACAGGTCAAAGGGCACAGCACAGGGAAAAAGGGCACAGCACAGGGAAAAGGGGCACACAAATTTAACACGTCAACGGATGCCTCAACGCCTCCCTCCACCCGCCCTGGTTGATTTCATACAGCAGGCGGCTCGTGTGCTTGCTGAAGCGGTAAAACGTCGGCCAACCTGATTCGGTGATAGGGCAGAGGCAACGAGAGAAAAGGCAAAGGGTGGGCCAGGGAACACGCATCCGTTGCCACAGGCAGAGGCATGCACAGGAGTGAAGGCATGCCCAGGCAAAGGCATGCACAGGCATCCGTCACCACCACTTACCATGCAGCCTGTCCCCGTCATAGCCGTCGAGCACCTCCAAGTAGTGCACGATACGAATGATGGCCCCACCACCACCTCATGTGAGTTCCAGGTGAAGCAGCCGCAACATTATGTGACAAACCCCGGACGAACAAGCAAGTGGCCGCCACATACCATGCAGCCTGTCCACATCATAGCCATCGAGCAGCTCCAAGTAGAGCACGATACGAACGATGGCAGCACCACCACCTCTTGCGGGTGAAGCAGCCGCATCATGTTGTGGCAAGTCGCAGGCGAACAAGTGAATCACGAATCACCACCACTTACCATGCAGCATGTCCCCGTGATAGCCGTCGAGCACCTCCAGGTAGTGCACTGCCAAACAGGGCAACAATCGCTTCCAGGTAAAACGGCACCACCACTTCCACCACTTACCATGCAGCCTGTCCCCGTCATAGCCGTCGAGCACCTCCAGGTAGTGCACAAAGGAGGGCACCACCACCTCCATCTTGCCATCCCTGTTGGACCAATCAGTGCAAAGGCGGCGCAGAAATGGGAGGGACGCAGTCAATTGATGACGATGTGCAGTTCGGAGTCTAATGAAGACGAAGTGGAGGGACGACGAAGTCAGCTGGCCGGGCTTTAGTTTCGCAACAAAAGAGAAGCATGTGCAATCAACCAAGACCCTGAAAAGCTTTGCAGGTAATAAAGTCAATGTGCAAATTGAAGAGACGCCTGGTCAAGCAGATTTTTAGGATTCTCAGAATCCGCAAAGCTTTTCATGGTCAAGAATCTCAGGATCCTCCTGGCCAATCATGAGAACGCGCGCTGCTCTTGCTTGCTCAACGCTCTGTGCTTTAAGAGCTGTCGACCAGGCAGGCACTTTGGAACAATACCAACACGATCAAGAACAAAAAAGAGAGGCTGCTACACGAATGTGGTTACCGTCGCATTCCAGAAGATAAATCGCTGAAGCCAGTGTAATTAATGGCATGTTAACACGAGAAAAAAGGACACATTCGCGGCCAAGATCCACGACGAAGACCAAGCCGATCTGTTGATGTCGGCGACGACGGGCGTGGAGTAGATGCTGCTGCTGACCTCCGTCTGCCACCGCAGCTCCAGGTTCACCGGGCACCGGCTGTTCCCCATGTCCTGTTGTTCTGACAAGTCTCAGATCGTGCTGACCTGTTGATGTCGGCGACAACAGGCGTGGAGTAGATGCTGCTGCTGACCTCCGCCTGCCACCGCAGCTCCAGATTCACCGGGCACCGGCTGTTCCCCATCGCCTCCTCGTCGCTGCTCGCACCCAATGTTCGTTCGTTGGTCGGTTCGATACAGACACGCCGATTCATGCAGCAGAGTCAATCGGGTTTGCCGAATCATGCAACAGAGAGGGTCGCACTGAAGGTGAGCACGAGTGCGAAACTGTCACGCTAAATGCGAATTCTTGCACGGCAATAGGAAAACAGAATGCGATTTCTTGCAACGCAAAAACGACGTTTGATTGCGAAAGGATTCCAAATCTGCTACCTGAACTGCTTCGAAGAGTAAGCGACGATGGATGGAAAATGGTATTGAAAAGTTCAGGAAACATGGCCTTACAGCGCTGGAATCGAGCTGTCTTTTGAATCGGTAGTGAAACGTTCAGATAAAATAACTCCTTACACAGCTGGAATCGGATCGCTGTCGGCCGTCGCGTGACGCGAAAGAAACTTATTCCCTTCATTGATCACGTGAGAGTCTCTGGTAACCGGATTCGACAGCTGAGCCCGACATTCCGTCGCGAACAACGTCACCAGGCCCAGCACCAAAATCCCGACCTTTACGATCGCCTTCATCCTTACGCCTAACGGAGACCACGACGAAAGCAAGACACGCGCAATATGCAGACCTCAACGCGACGGGCCAACCATGCGATCAGCGACGGATTCAGTAGAGACGCGTTCAGGAAAAGAACGCTGAAGAATGGATGACCCCTGGGATAATCGAAGCTAGTCGTGGGGAGGGGAAGCACAGACTGATCGGAGGAGCAGCGAGATCAAGAGCCGGAGGGGACATGGTATACGCGCTTCACAGACGGAGAGATGCCAACTTCAAGAGTGTTCTGTGTTGTATTTGACCTTCATGCCTAAATCTGCACTCATTTCTAGAAGCTCATATCATTAGTAGAAAGTACGTGTACCAAAATATAAAAGGCGGTGAAATAATGGCCCAATTCAGTACTAGTTAGCGTCCACACAAGGCATGACCCATCTACAACGACGCATTCGTCGGAAACCACAATGATTGATGAAATCAAATTATAGCCTCTATTCTGCATGCTCAGTGTAACAAACAGTGAAATTGATGAATAGAGAGAGAGAGTACACAAACATATACCTAAATGTTGTACTCTCTAGAAGATAACCCTATACAGTCTATACAAGCATGATAACTAAACATGTTTGACACACCCCCTGGACTGCATAAGGGAATGTTCTAGACAAGCAGCTCAGGGTGGCACTACTAGTCCAGCCTCTGAGACAAGGGTCTAAAAGACCAGTCAGAAGGAGTACAGGCAAGGCAAGAACTGTCAAACATGTTCAGTTATCATGCTTGTATAGACTGTATAGGGTTATCTTCTAGAGAGTACAACATTTAGGTATATGTTTGTGTACTCTCTCTCTCTATTCATCAAATTCACTGTTTGTTATGGTATCACGCGTAGGTAGGATCCCCCCCCCCCCCCTCACGCTTCTGCTCGCCCCCTAGCTGGGCCCCGTCGTGCTCCTAGCCCCGTCGCGACCCTCCCTAGCCCCATTGCGACCCTCCCTAGCCCCGTCGCGCCCCTTCCTGGGCCCCGTTGCGCCCCTTTCTGGGCCCCGTCGCGCTCCTCCCAGGCCTCGTAGCGCCCCTCCTGGGCCCCATTGCGCTCCTCCCAGGCCCCGTCGCGCCCCTTCCGGGACTTCGTAGCGCCCCTCCAGGCCCCGTCGCGCCCCTTTCAGGGCTTCGTAGCGCCCCTCCAGGCCCCGTCGCGCCCCTTTCAGGGCTTCGTAGCGCCCCTCCAGGCCCCGTCGCGCCCCTTCCAGGGCCTGGTAGCGCCCCTCCAGGGCCCCGTCGCGCTCCTCCCAGGCCCCGTAGCGCCCCTCCTGGGCCCCATTGCGCTCCTCCCAGGCCCCGTCGCGCCCCTCCCTAGCCCAGTCGCGCTCCTCCCAGGCCCCGTAGCGCCCCTCCTGGGCCCCATTGCGCTCCTCCCAGGCCCCGTCGCGCCCCTCCCTAGCCCAGTCGCACTCCTCCCAGGCCCCGTAGCGCCCCTCCTGGGCCCCATTGCGCTCCCCCCAGGCCCTGTCGCGCCCCTACCTGGGCTTGGTAACGCCCCTCCAGGCCCCGTCGCGCCCCTACCCATCCCCGTCGCCCCTGCTCGGCCCCGTCGCCCCTGCTCGGCCCCGTCGCCCCTGCTCGGCCCCGTCGCCCCTGCTCGGCCCCGTCGCCCCTGCTCGGCCCCGTCGCGGCCTATCGGCCGCGTGGCGCCCGCCCAGCCCCTGTCGCGGCTGCCCGGCCCCTGTCGCACCTGCCCGGCCCCTGCTCGCCCGCCCGGCCCCGTCGCCCCTGCCCGGCCCTGCTGTGGCCTGCCCGGGCCCCGTCCCTGCCGCCCGGCCCCGTCGCCGCCGCCCGGCCCCGTCGCAGCCGCCCGGCCCTGTCGCAGCCGCCCGGCCACGTCGCAGCCGCCCGGCCACGTCGCAGCCGCCCGGCCACGTCGCAGCCGCCCGGCCCCGTCGCCCCTGCCCGGCCCTGCTGTGTCCGGCCCGGCCTCGTCCCTGCCGCCCGGCCCCGTCGCAGCCGCCCGGCCCCGCCGCAGCCGCCCGGCCACGTCGCAGCCGCCCGGCCTTGTCGCTGCCGCCCGGCCCCGTCGCCGCCGCCCGGCCCCGTCGCAGCCGCCCGGCCCCGTCGCCGCCGCCCGGCCTTGTCGTGCCTGCCCGGCCCCGACGCACCTGCCCCGGCCCTCCATACTTCCTGGTACTGTCCCCCGTTCCCCGCACCACTTTGCACCCTCCTGCACTTTCCTGCCCCGCCTTGCATCGCATTGCACCTCACTGGATCGCACTGACCGCACTGCACCGCACTGGACCGCACTGCACCGCACTGCATCGCACTGCACCGCACTGGACCGCACTGGACCGCACTGCATCGCACTGCACCGCACTGCACTGTCCTCCACTGCCCCTCATGGCTGCTGAGCTTCGTTTTGATGTTGAGGGTCAGCCTCTGGAGTTCGAGGCGTGGTTGGCTGACCTTCGCCGCCACCTCACTGGCCAGCGGCAGGACGGCCACCCGCTTTCTGCACACCTAGACGGTATGCTCCCCTGCCCTGACCCCCCTGCTGTGCTGCCCGCTGATCCCACGCCCGCTGAGCGCGAGTCCACTGCCGCTGCTGCCCTTGCCCGCTCTGTCTGGCTTTCCCGCGATGCCCTTGCTCAGCTCGCCATTAGCAATGCCCTCCCCCCCACTGAGCGCCCTCGCTTTAGAACCATTCCTACCGCCCAGGCCTACCTCGATGCTGTCATCAAGCGCTATTCTACCCCTCCTGCTGCCTCAGTGGGTCGCCTGATCCTTCCCCTGCTCTTTCCTGACCTGGCGTCTTTCCCCACTGTCTCTGACCTCGCTGCCCACCTGCGCTCGATAGATGAGGCCTGGCGCGCTGCCTGCACTGATGCTCAGCTTAGAGTCCACCAGCCTCCCATGACCTCTACCCTCTACCTCCTTGCCACCCGCCTACCTGACCGCCTTGCCGCCGCCCGCGACCAGTTCCTTAGCATCCACCCTGCTGCTCTCACCCTCACCGACTTTGTTGACACCCTGACTGCCATAGAGACTCGTCACCGCTCCATAGCCCTGGCGAGCGGTACAGTACCGGTCCCTATCTTTCAGGGTTGTGCCCCCGCTCAGTGTACCTTCTCCGACGGCTCTGTCGCTGTGGCTGAGACTGCTGCTGCAGTGCAGTCCCGCTCGGCGAAGGGCCGCCGCCCCAAGGTTGGGAGCGGCGGAGGCGGCGGGGGTGCGGGTGGGGGTAGTGGTGGAGGCGGGTCGTCCGGTGCCAGTGCGGACGTGGGGACCCTGCCCGGTCCAGCTGCCCCGCTGCCTCCACAGTTGCAGCAGCCGCAGCAGCAGCAGTCGCCGCAGCCGCAGCCTTCGCAGCAGCCGCAGCAGCCGCCGCAGACGAGGCAGGCGAGTACTCTCCCACCTGGGTGGCCTGGAGCTGGTGGTGGTCGTGCGCGTGGTGGTGCACCGGGTGGTGGTTCTGGAGGCGGGCCCTGTCAGTACCAGATCCAGACCGGTCCTCGCCGCGGCTTCGTTTGCGGTAAGATCGGTCATTCTACTCCTCGCTGTTTTCGTCGCCTGGACGACCTGTTCCGCCAGCGCTTTGGCCCGGCGCCCGACCTCCCGGACTGGCACAGCTTGCTTAGGCGTAGCGTTAGGATTTTTGACTTGGACATGGATGCCATTGTAGTGGCTTTGCATGTGATGTATGCTGATGACTCTAGTGTGCTTCCCTCTTATTACCCCGTGTTGCCTAGTGTAGCGGTGCCTAGCGTAGACTCCCCTGCTGCGTCAGGCGTAGGATCTCCTGCTTTGCTTAGCCTTGGTGCTTCCACCGCTTCACTGCTGCCTCGCGCGACTGCTGCGCTTTCCTTCACCTTGGACTCTGGCGCCTCCCGGTGTTTCTTCCGCGACTCCACGACGCTGACGCCGCTGCCTGCTCCCGCTGCAGTTACTCTTGCTGACCCCTCCGGTGGTCCCGTCGTTGCCCGCAGTTCCACCTCCCTTCCCTGTCCGGCGGTTCCTTCGGGCACTCTCACAGGTCTGCATATCCCCTCGTTCTCCAGGAACCTAGTTGGTGTCGGCTGCCTCCAGGACCTTGGCGTCACCACTACGTTCCCTGGTCACGAGCGGTATGCTGTCTGTACCGAGGCCGCCACTGGTGCCCCCCTTACCACTTTCCCCCGGGACCCGGTGTCCGGCCTGTTCACACTTGACACCGCGCCGTCCCCGGCTGGGTCTTCCCCCCCGGTAGTTGCGTCCACCCAGGTTGCAGCCGCGTGCTCCTGTCGGTCCCTCACTCACCCGACTCTCCTTTGGCACCACCGCCTTGGTCACCCTGCACTCCCACGTCTGCATCACATGTCCCAGCACGGTCTCGTCCTTGGTCTCCCCGGTTCGTTCCCCGAGTTTCCCTCCTCCCCCGCCCCACCGTGCACGCCTTGTGTCGAGGGCCGGCTCCGCCGTGCCCCTCACTCCTCCTCTTTTCCCCCTACCACCGCACCACTGCAGACTCTGCACATGGACGTCTGGGGCCCAGCCCCGGTCCATGGGCCGCGTCGCGAGCGCTTCTTCCTAGTGCTTGTCGACGACTTCACGCGCTACACCACCGTCTTCCCCCTGGAGCGGAAGGCCGACGTGCCTGACGTTCTCATCCCCTGGCTTGTCTCTGCTCGTGTCCACCGCGGTCTCCCTGCCTTGCGCCTTCACTCCGACCGGGGTGGCGAGTTTGCCTCAGGTGTCCTTGGTCGCTTCTGTCGTGCGGAGGGCATCACCCAGACGTTTACCCTGCCGGACTCCCCGCAGCAGAATGGGGTCGCTGAGCGACGCATCGGTTTGGTCATGGAGGTGGCTCGCACCTCCATGATCCACGCCGGTGCACCCCATTTTCTGTGGCCGTTCGCCGTGCGCTACGCCGCTCACCAGCTTAACCTGTGGCCGCACCCCCAGCGGCCGCAGGTTTCGCCGACCCTTCTGTGGACCGGGTCCCCTGGTGACGCGTCTGCGTTCCGCGTCTGGGGCTGCCTTGCTCACGTTCGTGCCTCTGGCACGGACAAGCTCACTGCCCGCACCCTCCCCTGCGTCTTCCTCGGTTTCCCCCTTGACGCGTCCGACTGGCACTTCTACCACCCGCCGTCTCACCGCTTCTTTCACTCTCGCGACGTCACCTTTGACGAGTCCGTCTCCTTCTACCGCCGCTTTCCCCACCGTGGTCCCCCGGTTACTCCCCCCCTTTTCCTGGTTCCTCCCTCCCTGGTGGTCCCTGCCCCTCCTCCCCCCCGCCCCCCCGTCCGGCCCCCTCTGGTGTGTCTCACGTCACCCCCCTCCCGTCGGTCGTCCCGGTCGACGAGTCTTCTGACTCTGGTAGTCCTCCGGCGCAGTCCTCGCCGTCTGTCCCTCCCCCGGTGTCTCCTCCTCCACCGCCTCCGCAGCCGCCGTCGCCGCAGCTGCTGCAGCCGTCGTCTCCACCGCCGCCGCCGTTGCAGCCGTCGTCTCCGCCGCCGCCGCCGTCGCAGCCGTCGCTGCAGCCGCCGCCGCCGCTGTCGTCGCTGCCGCCGTTTGTGGACTCTGGGGGTGTCCCTTCTGGGGGTGCAGGTGTGGAGGGTTCGGGAGGTAGCCGTCGCGCAGCTTGTGGCCCTGGTGTTGGTGTTGTGTCGCCGCAGCAGCAGTCCCCGCCTGTGTCCGCCCTCCGTCTGCTCGGCCTTCCGTCTCCTGACCCTGCGCCTGTTCCTCTCCTGCCGTCTCCCCCTCTTCCCGTCTACGGCCCCGTGTTCCCTCTGCCAGACTCGTCCCCGGCTCGTCTTCCCCCTCGTTCCCCTCCTGTGTCCCCTCCTCTGTCTCCTGACCCGACGCCGCCCTCACACGTCTGGTCTCGCCGCCCCTCTCGTGCTCGTCCTGTCTCCCCTGTCCCGCGCTCTCACCCTAAACCCTAAAGCGTGAGGGGGGGGGGGGGGGGGGGATCCTACCTACGCGTGATACCATAACAAACAGTGAAATTGATGAATAGAGAGAGAGAGTACACAAACATATACCTAAATGTTGTACTCTCTAGAAGATAACCCTATACAGTCTATACAAGCATGATAACTAAACATGTTTGACACAGTGGACTATTACTGTGCCTGCTCTTGATTGTGAGAGAAGGCGGGTACTGCCAGATTATGGGAAAGACATGAAATGTGGCAGGCATAGTGTCTTTCTTGAACTCATGCCTGCAAGCAATTTTAGTTGTTAGCCAAAACCGAAAGCTAGTCCATGCTGAGGAATTATATCAACTGACAATGGGATGCAGAAGTGCTGAAAGAACTAGAGTAAGGGGATGCATAAGCAAAACACAACATAACGTTGGCTCCAATAATGAGTAAGGGGAGCACCGTGACAAAATATATGGCGCCGCCCGGACTTGAACCGGAGACCTTCAGTGTGTTAGACTGACGTGATAACCAACTACACCACGGCACCTGTCGGCAACTAGAGAAAACCATTATTGATTGCAAGTTTTAGGTTCACACCCTATCCTTTCTCCCCGTTCCAGTCATGGCGGCACTTCCTCTCGTCCCAACTTCCTGCATCGCCATCCGTCGCTGCATTTCTCAGCGGCTCCCGTTCTCCCGCTCGCCTCTTCGTTTAACTCGCCCACCGCATTTCGCTCTCTCCGCACCACCACGAAGAGAGTCTCTTTTCCGCGGTAGCGCGATCGTCAAGCGCGGCGTTGCGACAATGGCGGCGGGATATCAGGAGAGCGAGGCAGTGCGAGAAGCGCGCGATCTGGTGGCGGAGCTGTGCCGGCACTTCTACACCCTCGGATGGGTCTCGGGAACAGGTGCGCGTAGATCAGATCAGATTCCCCTTCGTTTTTCTCGCGGTCCTTACCTGCACGCTCATTCTAGAAACCCCCATTCTGAACGCTCTCATTCCCTAGATCCTTGTTGTACAGGCTCCACCTGTTGTGTGACCTGATTCTTCACTATCACCGATACCGAGTGTATGGAACGCGTGTCTTGCCAGCATTGGCCAGCGTTGGCCAGCATTGGCCAGCATTGACCAGCGTTGACCGGAGTTGACCAGCATCTGTGCACGTCTATGCGTATCTGTGTGCGTGCAGGCGGCAGCATCAGCATCAAGGCGAACGAGCCGGGGAAGACCAACCAGGAACGCACAATCGTCATGGCGCCCTCTGGTCAGTAGCGCCCCCTCCTCCGCCCTCTGGTCATTAGTGCCTCCTAAACCCCCCACTTCCCCCCCCTCCCAACCCATTCCTTTTCGCCCCTCCCTTGTGTCTCCTCTCGCTCCATTCCCGCATCCCTCCCTCTCTCCCCGCATCCCATCTCTTGTACTAGTCGCTGCTTCCCTCGCCCTCTCTCAGTCTTGATGGTACTGTCTTGATGGTACTGTCTTGATGATACTGTCTTGATGGTACTGTCTTGATGGAACCCAACCTCAAACCCGCCACCCTCCTTCCCCCTGCCTCGCCTGATTACCCATGTACCATCCATCCATCCGCCCACAGGCGTGCAGAAGGAGCGCATGGTGCCGGAGGACATGCACGTGATGGCCGCGGATGGCACAGTGCTGGTGGAGCCCAAGGTCAAGCGCACCACCCTCCATCCCACTCTCTTGCCTTACCGCCCATGCGCCCCGTGCTCACAACCAGGCGTGCAGAAGGAGCGCATGGTGCCGGAGGACATGTACGTGATGGCCCCAGACGGCACAGTGCTGGTGGAGCCCAAGGTCAAGCCCGCGCCGCACAAGCCCCCCAAGTGCAGCGAGTGCGGCCCTCTCTTCCTCAAGGTGCGTGAGCTCTCTGCTCCCTAGGGCGCGTGCTCCCTAAGGTGCGGCCCTCTGCTTTCCGAGGCTTGTGCGATGCAGTGTGGTGTGGTACCCTCTTATGGCACTAGACTAGACGGCCCAGTCGGTAGGTAGTTCTGCCCTGGTGGAGCCCAAGGTCAAGCCCGCGCCTCAAAAGCCCCCCAAGTGCAGCGAGTGCGGCCCTCTCTTCCTTTTGGTGCGTGAAGTTTCCTTTTCCTCAAGGTGCGTACATTTCCCGATCCCTCATGCCGAGTTTGCCGCCCGCCCTGTTGTCGCTATGTCGACTCATGGCGTGGAGTGGAGTGCACCTTGGAGTGCACCTTTGATTGACTGGGGTGTTTGTCTTGAAGTAGCCAAACAATGAGAGTGAAAAGATGCATCTTTTCCGTATATTTAGCCCACTCCCCCACCCTCCCCCTCCCTTCCCACTCTCGATGCCACACTGTTTCGAGATGCGAGGGGCGGGTGCAGCGATCCACAGCCACCTCATGGCAGTGGGCGCACATAAAATGCCCCAACCTCCCCAGTTACTTCCGCCCTTCCCTCAACCAACCCCGCTTCTTAAACCCCAGCAGTGCCACAGTGTTTGAAATGCGAGGGGCGCGTGCAGCGATCCACAGGCATGGCATGGCATGGTAGTGGCGCGTGCAGTGATCCACAGGCATGGCATGGCAGTGGGGTGCAGTGATCCGCATGGCATGGCATGGCAGTGGGGTGCAGTGATTGGCATGGCATGGCATGGCAGTGGGGTGCATTGTTTGACAGGCCCCGGTTATGAAGGTCTATCAGTGTGCTGATGAAGGCCTATTGCTGGCCGAAACGCGTTCGCACGCGACATCCGGGCCTATTGTGTCTGGCGTTCTGACTTGAGAAATCTTTCTCTTACCTTTCTCGCTGTTAGATTGTACCTCTAGTCTTAGATCTACTCTTAGGAGGCTTGCTGCGGATCGAATCCAACGTTTTCCCATCTGGGGTGCATACATTGCCCCGTTTACCTCAGTCCCCTCCTCCCCTCTTCACCCTATCCTGCAGTGCTTCGAGAAGCGAGGGGCGGGTGCAGTGATCCACAGGCACTGCAAGGAAGTGGGCGCACATACAGTGCCCCATCCTCCCCTCATCCTCCCCAACACCTTCACCCCTTTCCACACCCAACCCCGCTCCCCAAATCCCAATGACACAGTGCTTCGAGATGCGAGGGGCGCGTGCAGTGATCCACAGCCACGGCATGGCAGTGGGATACATCCATTGCCCCTTTACCTCAAGCCCCTCCTTCTACCCACTAACCCCCCTCCAACCCCCACACCCAATCCCGCAGTGCTTCGAGATGCGTGGGGCGGGTGCAGTGATCCACAGCCACGGCATGGAGACTGCCATGGCGACCATGATTGTCCCGGGCGCCAAGGAGTTCCGGGTGAGCTGGGTTGGACTAGGTGACTGTGGGGTTGACCGACAGTTGACTCTGGTCATAGCCGTGGGATGGAGACTGCCATGGCGACCATAATTGTCCCTGGCGCCAAGGAGTTTCGGGTGAGTTGACCGAGGTGACTCTGAGTTGACTGGGTTGACAATTGACTCCTGTTGACTCTAGTCACAGCCACTGCATGGAGACTGCCATGACTGTCCTTGGCGCTAAGGAGTTCCAGGTGAGTTGACTGATTCTACCGAGTTGACCGGGTTGACCGTGCTGACTGGGTTGACCAAGCTGACTGGGTTGTCCGAGTTGACTGGGATGACCGAGCTGACTGAGTTGACTGGGTTGACGGTGTTGACTTAGTAGACCGAGCTGATTGGGTTGACCGAGTTGGTGGACAGCTTGTCTTATTCGCCCACCCACCCTCACTGTTGTCCCCTTTGAAGGTTATCAGAAGTGACATCATGCGCCCCTCCCCAACCAGCCTTCCCCCTCACTCCCACACTCTCGATCGCTCTCACCGTCTCACCTCCAATCTCTCTCCCTCTCACTCGTTGCCGCACAGATTTCCCACATGAAGGTGATCCAGGGCATGGTGATCCAGGGCATGGTGATCCAGGGCATGGTGATCCAGGGCATGGTGATCCAGGGCATGGTGGGCCAGGGCATGGTGGGCCAGGGCATGGTGGGCCAGGGCATGGTGGGCCAGGGCATGGTGGGCCACTCACACTTTCTTTCTCTTCCTCCTCCCCATTGTCTCTCCAGCCCCCCCTTGGTCTCTCTCTCTCCCTCACTCGTTGCCACACAGATATCCCACAGGGAGATGATCAAGGGCATTGTGGGCCACAGGTACCACAACAACCTGAGTCTGAGCTGGTACTCGGGGTTATTGAGAACACTCTCTCTCTCCTGCCCTCCCACTATCTCTGTCTCTCTCTCCCCTCCCACAGATATCCCACATGGAGATGATCAAGGGCATAGTTGGCCATGGCTACTACGACGAGCTGGTGGTGCCGATCATCGAGAACACTGCTAGGGAGTATGAGCTCACCGACTCCCTTGCTGCTGCGGTGAGTGCTCTCGTCGCCCTCCCCTCTCGTTCCCCAACCACTGATCCTTTCCCTCTTCTCAACCTTGCGTGAGAAAATTATGAAGACACAGAGTGCCGCTCAACACAGAGTGCCGCTCAACACAGAGTGCCGCTCAACACAGAGTCCCGCTCTGCTGGTGCAGGTGCCACTCTTCAAATCCATCCCCTGCACCATTCCACTCTTTCTGAAGCTCCAAAAATAGAGTGCGAAAAAATTGCCTCAGAAATAGAGTGCTCTTCAAACCCATCCTCTCCCCCATTCCTCTCCACCATTCCTCTCCACCATTCCTCTCCACCATTCCTCTCGCCTCATCCTCCGTCTTCCCTCACCCTCGTCTCTCCTACTTACCCACTCCCTTCCTTCTCGCCACTTTCAGATTGAAGCCTACCCCAAGGCAACGGCAGTGCTGGTGCGCAACCACGGAGTGTACATCTGGGGGGACAACTGGATCCAGGCAAAGACCCAGGCGGAGTGCTACCACTACCTCTTTGACGCTGCTATCAGAATGCACCAGATGGGGCTCAACCCCTGCCATCCGCTGCACCTCCCTACCACCAGTGCTGCCCCTGCCGTCCCTGGTGCTGCTGCTGGCAACAAATCCTTTCCGGTGAGGCACAGGCATGAGCGGTTGCCAACCGACTCAAAGGAGTGTTTTGAGTCGACTCCAAACGACGACTCCAATCCAAACACACTTTTGAGTCGACTCCAAACACTCCTTTCCGGTGAGGCACAGGCTCAACTCAACCCATGCCACCCGCTGAGGCACAGGCAGAGTGCATTAGATGGGGCTCAACTCAACCCATGCCACAGAGGTCATAGTGCACGAAGAGGTCTCCTCTGTATGACATTGAAGGCACCACCACGCCCTAGACCTTCCCTTCCCCCATCCTGCCTTTCTCTCTGCAGAAGGTCCTAGTGCTGCACATCAAAGGCACCACCACGCCCATCTCCTTCTGCTGTCTCCCCCTCCCTCTCCCATCCGTCCTCCCTTCCCTCATCCCCCCTCCCTCCCTCCACCCTTCTTCCCCCCACCCATCTCGCGCCCCCTCTCTGCAGAAGGTCATAGTGCTGGACATCGAAGGCACCACCACGCCCATCTCCTTCGTCTCCCAGGTACACCGCTTACTCCTTCTGTTCCTTCTGCTCTTTTCTCAGTTTTTGCGGTTTTTGCTTGCTCCGCTCGTTTTTCTCTTTTCGCTCCTTCTTATCTTTTTGCGAATTCTTGTTTTCTCTTCTCCTTCAAGAGAACCCCTCCTCCACCCCCCATCCTCCACCTCTCCCCATTCCCCTCCCCCCCACCACCCCCTTCACATCCACAAAGAACTAGCCGTCTTCTCTCCTCCTCTCCCCTGTCCTCATCCCCACGCTGCCTCGGCCCTCCTTGGCACCTGCCGCACTGCCTAGGCCCCCCTCTTCTTCCCTGTCCCTTCCTCACTCATAACTCCTCACGTCAGCAATCGTGGATACCAAGTAATTTCGACAATTGCTGACATCACCCACGATTGCTACCGTGGTTCCGTGGGCCCGTGGCTATCCCTTCCTCCCATTTCTCTCCCCCCCCTCCCCCCACTCCCCCCCCCCCAGGTGCTCTTCCCCTACGCCAAATCGCACGTGGGGCAGCACCTGCTCGCCACCTACGACTCCGCTGAAACCCAAGCCGACATCCTGCTGCTGCGCTCCCAGATTGAACAAGACATCAAGCACGGGGTATCAGGAGCAGAGGAGGTCCCCGCTGCAGAAGCGGGTAAGGAGGCGGTGGTAGGGGCGCTGGAGAGGAACGTGGCGGCGATGATAGCAGCGGATCGGAAGGTGACGGCGCTGAAGCAGCTGCAGGGGCACATCTGGAGGGGCGGGTACGAGAAGGGCGAGCTGAAGGGGGAGTTCTTCAGCGACGTGCTGACGGCTCTCAGTCAGTGGCACGCTGCCGGGAGCAAGGTAAGCAAGAGAAGAGCACTTGAGAGCAGTGTGATGGTGATGATAGCGGCGGACCGGAAGGTGGGTAGCTCTTGGGGGAGCAAGCCTCAGAGAGTGTGGCGGCTGATGGTAGCGGCGGATCTGAAAGGGGAGCCTGAAGGGGGAGCCTGAAGGGGGAGCCTGAAGGGGGAGCCTGAAGGGGGAGCCTGAGCCTGAAGGGTGAGTTTCCCAGCGATGTGCTCACTGCCTTTAGTCAGTGGCGTGTGGCTGGGAGCAAGGTGAGGCTTGAGATGTAGGGTAGGCTCTATCTGGGTCATGTGCTATCTGGTGAAGGTGGTGTCTGGTTGTCTGTTAGACTGGCTTCAGGTTAGGTAGTGGCGGCGATGGTAGCGGCGGACCGGAAGGTGAGGGCGCTGAAGCAGCTGCAGGGGCACGTCTGGCGAGGGGGACACGAGAAGGGCGAACTCAAGGGGTCTATTTTTGAGGCACCTCAAAAATGCACATCTGGCGAGGGGGACACGAGAAGGGCGAACTCAAGGGGGAGTTCTTCAGCGACGTGCTGACGGCTCTCAGTCAGTGGCATGCTGCTGGGAGCAGGGTGGAGCTTGGGTAGCTTGGGTCCAGGGTGGTAAAGATTGGGGCCAACTCAAGGTAGAAAGGCAGCTCAATCTAGTGCGGGTGTTCTCAGCTGTCTGCTGCAAGGTAGGTACGCAAATGCTATCTCGAGGGGCGGCTACAAGAAGGGCCAGCTCTTTTCCAGGTTTCCGTTTCCAGGTTTTCCGGTTCGACTTGTTACCCTTCCCGATGCTCTCTCCAGCCCTCCTTCCCCTCCCGCCCCTCTCCCCTCCCCTCCCACTCCCCCCCTTCCTCCAGACCCCCAAGTGCAGAGGCCCCAAGTGCAGACCCCCCCTTCCGGATCCACATAGTTTCCTCTGGCAGAAGAAAGGCTCATCAGCTTATGTTTCAATTAATTGGTTTCACTAAACGAATCATCCCGTCCCCCCTCTCACCGCCTCTTCCCCCCCCCCCTCCCCTCCTCTCCCCATTTCTCCCCCCTTCCAACGCTCAGATCTACATCTACTCCAGTGGCAGCAGGGAGGCTCAGCGGCTCATTTTCGGGTTCAATGCTTTGTGATCCCCCTCTCCCCCCTGCCCGATTCCTTTCAACCTCCAGATCTACATCTACTCCAGTGGTAGCAGGGAGGCTCAGCGGCTCATTTTCGGGTACTCCAATGTGGGCGATTTGCGGCCGTTCATTAGTGGCTTCTTCGATACAACCACAGGGTGAGTCGGCATGTCTTACTGTATGCACTCAATTGTTTTCGATTGCTCTCTTTAGTGAATCAATTCTTTCTTACAAAGGAATATCAATCATAGATTCGATATTGCTCATCTCCCTCTCGCTCTTTCACTTGCAGCTATTCCCAGATCACTCTTTCAGTAGGCATGGACCCACCTGCTCTCTCTCTCACTCTCCCTGTCTCTCTCTCTCTCACCCACCCTCTCACTCCCTCCAAGCAGCAACAAGCGGGAGGCGCGGAGTTATTCCGAGATCGCTCTCTCAGTGGGTGTGGACTCACCTGCTCTCATCACCTTCTGCACCGACATCCTTGAGGAGGCTCAGGCCGCCAAGCAAGCAGGTGGGCATGGGATCCGCATGCTAGAAGTGGGTCGTGATTTCTCCATTACATCACATGGATCATGAAGCATCCCAGAAACCGGAGATGCACAACCGGTAGATGATTCATTCAGGTATGAGAAGAAACACAGATGGATCCAAGCAGGGAGGTCCCATCATCGTTGCAATCAGACAAATTTTGACAATCAGTCAGTTACCTGCTACGCAATAAAACCATGGCTTCTCAATCCTGGTTGGATAGCCGAGAATCTCAATCCTGCCAAGTCTCTCTTTTCCTCCTACGCCTCCCTGTGCGAATTCTTCCTTGGTACTCCTACCCACAGGTCTGCAGGCCGTGTTGCTTTCTCGCCCTGGCAATGGTCCCCTACCTTCCGACCATGGCTTCCAGGTTCTCACTTCGCTTGTGGACCTCTGAGAGGCCGTGCTGCTTTGTCCACAAGCCACGGCCTTCAGACAACGGTCATTTGAAGGTTATAGTTGAGATGCCCAATGTTGTGAGCACCTAGAAAAACATTCCTCTCGAAGGACCCCTCGTGGAATTCGGCATGAGAATCAAATGAAACCTTAGATAGGCACAAAGATTAGAATGCACATTAGAAACTGAATAAGTTGAGCTACCTGAAACGCTGGATAAAATCAGGAATCTTCTGTGTTTTGTTCCGAGACGAGGTGTACAATAACAGGTACGGTAATTGAAGCATTGGAATTGCCGCCGCCTGAACAACCACCACCACCACCAACTGAGCATTCACATTGCACACTGAGGGAGTTCAGCTGCAAACTACCATTTCAGACTGGCATCTTCAGTCAGGCAGAATCCTGACAGAATCTCTCTCTGTCTCTGCCTCACAGCCTGACTACCTCGGGTTCCTCTCGCAACCAGTAACCGACCGTGCTTCACGCGTGCCTGCAGCCAGCATCGGCTGCACCCTGGCGTTTCCCACGGCCTTTCTTCAGGAATTATGACGACTGACACGCTTCTGACTTTTCCCGCGGCCTTTCTGCCACGGTGGATTATGAGTCATCATGGCACAGTAATGACACACCTTTCTGACTTTTCCCACGGCGTTACTGCGGAAATGACGCCGTTCGAACCTCCCTGACGACCCTGACGCTTCACACGGCGTTCTATGCAGCGAAGATGTCTTGAATGCCTTCGGTTCGTCCCGTTTCGACGCAGCACGCCTTTCAGGCGCGTCGCAGTTCTCCTCGCTGCTACGATGCTCGAAGGAGATCGCTATTCCTCGCGATGCGGACTCTTTCCGCGGAAGGAGTTTCCGTTTCCTCGTTATAGTTTCAGCAGAGGTGCAGACGGTCCTCGTGGATTCACAGCTCGTATTGTACGAGAGTTCGGAGCCAGGAGATTCCTAGAATTGATTTTTTTAGGCGCCTCAAAAATGGTTCTTTTTTAGTTTGGAGCCAGGGGATTCCTGGAGTTGCAGGCTCAGTCTTTAGAATTCTCAAAACGGGTTGGAACCTGGTGATTCCTAGCGTTGCAGGTTTTTTTCTGGGTCGGAGCCAGGGGATTCCAAGCAAATTCCACACGAGAGCCTGGAATCTTCTCCTGAGCCTGGAATCACCTCCTGCGCCTGGAATCACCTCCTGCGCCTGGAATCCTCTGCTGAGCCTGGAATCTTCTGCCAGCACGAGAATCTCCCAGCATTTAATATTCCACATTAAATGCCGTGCAGACCAGAGGCTCCTATTCTGTATTGAAGACCTCGATAGTGAAGCAGCAGCTAAACGGAAATATGGTCCTGTTCCTCCTGCCGGCTATCCGACCGCTCGGTTTCAGCGTGCTTCTTCTAGGCCTCCTTTGGAGGTCATGCCATGTCGCAGCAGTGGGAGAGTCCCAAATGCCCGATCCATCGTTACATCCGGCCGTTCTGGCTAAATCTACGACTCCCGGAACCATTATTCCGACATCTGTTGGAAAATCTCCTGAAACATCTCCTGGCGAAACGCCTGTCGAACGCCTGGTACTTCACCCTGTTTCGAAGCCAGAATCTGGATCCACTGCCGTCCTGCTTCCGTATCTTTCAGTTGCAGCGCAAGGTTGGGCGAGGCTGGTGGGCAAGCGGTGGCTGTATGGCAGATTGTTGGGTTCTTGGAGAAAAAAACTGGCTCGTTCGGCAAAGAGCAGCGAAATGGGCTGGTACAGGTGGTTACCAGGGGAAAAACTCGTGGCCGGAGGAAGGAGCATGAGGAGGGGCGGGATGAGTGAGGTGGAGGTTTGGAGGGGAGAGAGGAGCAGGGGTGTAGAGGCGAGGGGGGGAGGTGTAAAGGCGAGGTTAGAGCGAGTAGGTCAAATGTGGAGCAAGAGAGGGGGGGTGAGGCGGAGGAGGGTGCTGGAATCACCTGCAGCGGCGTGTGGGGAGGGCGGGGGAACAGCCATAAGGAGAGACGCGAGGGGCGAGAGGAGGGTGATTGAGGCGTGGAGGCCTGTCAAGGGACGGTACCTGCTGGCGCTGTGCACCTATGGGCGACTATCCAACCAGGTGAGGGTGTGTGTAGCCGAGTTATGTGAGGAGGGCGGGGGAGCAGCCACAAGGAGAGAAACGAAGGACGACAGGAAGGTGATAGAGGCATTGAGACCCATCAAGGGGCGGTACCTGCTGGCGCTGTGCACCTATGGGCGGCTATCCAACCAGGTGAGCCGAACAAGCCAGCAAGCCTGAGCACATGCGACGCCACTGACTACGCCATTCTCAGTGCCTAACCTTCCCCCCTCCCTCCCTCACCCCCACCATCAGGAAGCGTGTTTGCACATGTACCTGGCGTTGGCAGCGCTCTTGAACCGAACACTGGTCATCCCGCGGCACGGCTACGCCATATCAGTTGTGGCAGAGTACCGCTGGCAGTGGGGGGTCATTGTGAACGTCCCCCACATGCGCTCCTGCCTCATGCCACATTATCCGTCCCCTGAGCCTGCTGCCACTGCTGCTGCTGCGAGTAATGCTGCCATTACTGCTTCTGGTGGTGGCGCCGTTGCTGCTGCTGCTGCATCTGGCAATAGCAATGACGGCACCAGTAGCAGCAGCAGCAGTGATAATAACGAGTGGAGCTGGCAGGCGGCCAGTGGGGAGGTGCCAACTGTGATAAGCCAGGACGAGTACGAGGCATTGGAGGGGCGCAACTTGACTGTGGACCGCATAGCGTGTGTTGTGCCGCACACATGCCTCAGCCACCCGCAGATGGTGAGTGTGCCTCAGCCACCCACAAATGGTGAGTGTGCCTCAGCCACCCACAAATGGTGAGTGCTCAAGAGTTGACTCAACTGGTCTGTGTTGTACCACACACATGTGCTAGCCATCCTCAACCACGGTGCCAACTGTGATAAGCAAGGACGAGTACGAGAGGCCTCTGAGGGGCGCAATTTGACTGTGGACCGCATAGCGTGTATTGTGCCGCACACATGCCACTGCCACCCGCAGATGGTGAGTATGTCTCAGCCAGCCACAGCGTGTATGTCAGTCACCCATGGTAAGTCTCACGCGTGGAGGGGCGCTACCTCACTGTGGACCGGATGGCGTGCATTGTGCCGCGCACATGCCTCAGCCAGCCACAGTTAATGACTTTGCCTCAGCCATATTGTCTGAGTCACCCCCAGCATGTGTGTCAGCCACCCATGGGTTAAGTCTCCCTTCACACATGTGTGTCAGCCACCCATGGGTTAAGTCTCCCTTCACACATGTGTGTCAGCCACCTTCAAGGCCCTACCAGACATCGCCTTCTCCTCGCACCTCGAGTACTCCCTCTTACACCCCCCCCCGTTCGTCTTCTGTCTTTTCTTCCCTTTCTCCCCTCCTCCCCCTCCCAGGTTTTCAAGGCCCTATCAGACATCTCCTTTTCCTCGCACCTAGAGTACCCCCCGTTACACTCACACCAATTAGACGAGCTGCAGCAGGTGCTCGCCAGCCCAGATGCGGCCCTGCACCCCCTGCCGGGCCTGCGCCAATCCCAAGAGCCTCTAGACCCCCAAGGGAAGCAGGAACCACTGGCTGCGCCTGCCCTTGCTTCCGCCTCGGCTGCTGCTTCTGCTGCTCAGTCTGAGTCAGACCTAACCGTTCTGCAAGCACCGGGAGAAGCGCCTCCTTTCCTCACCAACAGCAGCAGCAGCAGCAGCAGTGGCACCAGCAGTGCTGGCAGTGGCATCTATGCCTCCACCGCCATGCTATCCCTGGGCGATCTCAACGGCCTCACTCTCTCCAGCCTGCCATTTGACATGTTCAGCCCGCACCCCCCCTTCCGCCTCTCCTGTGTGGACCTCTGGCAGCCGCCCCCACCCGTGGAGGGCTTCGTGACTGGCTTTATCGATACATTTCTAGGAGGGGACTATGCGGCCGTGCACCTGAGAAGGTACGATTGTAAGCGGGTAACCTGGTACCACCCGCCCTTCCGCCTCTCCTGCGTGGACCTCTGGCAGCCGCCCCCACCCGTGGAGGGCTTCATGACTGGGTTTATCGACACGATCCTCGGAGGGGACTATGCTGCCGTGCACCTGAGAAGGTAAGATCCGGTTGGATGGCCGCCCCCTCGTCTCTTGTTGCCCTGTTGAGCCCACACCCGCCCTTCTGCCTCTCCTGTGTGGACCTCTGGCAGCCGCCCCCACCCGTGGAGGGGTTTGTTTCTGGGTTTATCGATACGTTCCTAGGAGGAGACTATGCAGCCGTGCACCTGAGAAGGTGCCATTCAGAAACCTGCCCTTCTCAGCCCATGCTCGGCCATCCACCTCTACTGCAGGGACCTCTGGCAGCTACCGCCCCACATTATCCAGGAGTTAATTTCACGTGGTTTATCGATGCCTTTCTTGGTGACTCTTGAGTCAACTCAAAATTCACCTCGTTTTTTCATTTGGTTTATCGATGCCATTCTTGGAGGGGACAACACCGCCGTGCACCTGAGGAGGTGATCAATGGACGTTAAGAAATCAGCATGTGGCAGCCACCCCTCCCCCTGTAGAGGGCTTTGTCATTATTATATGCTGCCATTGTCAGGCTGTTCAAGGGCTATCCTGCATTCCTCCTCATAGTGCCTGTGGGCCTCAATAGCGAGTATCTGACATCTTCTCCCATAACTTCTCCCCGCACTTCCATCCCACCCTCTCCACCTCTCCGCCCTCTCCACCTCTCCACCCTCTCCATCCTCTCCGCCCTCTCCACCCTCTCCGCCCTCTCCACCTCTCCGCCCTCTCCACCTCTCCGCCCTCTCCACCTCTCCACCCTCTCCATCCTCTCCGCCCTCTCCATCCGCTCCGCCCTCTCCACCTCTCCGCCCTCTCCATCCTCTCCGCCCTCTCCACCTCTCCGCCCTCTCCACCTCTCCACCCTCTCCATCCTCTCCGCCCTCTCCATCCGCTCCGCCCTCTCCATCCGCTCCGCCCTCTCCATCCGCTCCGCCCTCTCTGCCCTCTCTACCCTCTCTGCCCTCTCCACCCTCTCCGCCCTATCCATCCTCTCCGCCCTCTCCGCCCTCTCCATCCTCTCCGCTCTCTCCGCCCTCTCCATCCTCTCCGCCCTCTCCGCCCTCTCCGCCCTCTCCGCCCTCTCCGCCCTCTCCACCTCTCCACCCTCTCCATCCTCTCCGCCCTCTCCATCCGCTCCGCCCTCTCCATCCGCTCCGCCCTCTCCATCCGCTCCGCCCTCTCTGCCCTCTCTACCCTCTCTGCCCTCTCCACCCTCTCCGCCCTCTCCATCCTCTCCGCCCTCTCCGCCCTCTCCATCCTCTCCGCTCTCTCCGCCCTCTCCATCCTCTCCGCCCTCTCCGCCCTCTCCGCCCTCTCCACCCTCTCAGCCCTCCCCGCCCTCCCCACCCTCGCCCCCTGCTGGTCCGACTTCTCGCGTGTGTACCACCAGACACGCCAGGCCAAGAGCCATCCCGCCTTCCTGCCCATAGTACCAGTGGGTCTCATTGACGTGTGTCTGACCTCGCCTCCGGTCATTGCCACGTGATAGAAGATTTGTTTTGAGACGTCTCAAATCAAATTTTCCTTCCTGCCCATAGTAGCAGAGGGTCGCATTGACGTGTGTCTGACCTTGTCTCCCGTCATTCCTCGCCCTTAACCCCCCTTGCCCTTACAGGTCCGACTTCTCCCGTGTATACCACCACACGCATCAAGCAAAGAGCCATCCAGCATTTCTCCGCATAGTGGCAGTGCGTCTCAGTGATATGCATCTAACCTCTTCTCCCGTCACTTCCCGCTTCTAACCCCCAATTGCTCTTGCAGGTCCGACTTCTCTCGTGTGTACCACCACACGCATCAAACCAAGAGCCACCCCGCATTTCTCCCCATAGTGGCCGTGGGCAGATTCATCATGAGGCGGCTGGCCAATCACAACGTGACAGCTGTCTATCTCGCCACGGACGCCAGCCCATACGAAGTGGAGTTGCTGGAGCGGCTTCTCATTGGTGAGACGCAGTTGCTCTCCCTCTGCCTCTCGCCTTCCCTTCCCCTTTGTTAAAATTGCCAGAGAGGCTTCTGAGAGCCTTCTGAGAGCCTTCTGAGAGGCCACAGTGTGAGGTGGAGAGGATCAAGTAGCCCTTCAGAAGGCTCTCGGAAACCTCCACCCAGTGCGAGGTGGGGCTGCTGGAGCGGCTTCTTGTGGGTGAGCTGCGTGCTTTTCCCACTGCCTCCTTCCTTCCCTCTCTATTGAGTGTCCCAGTGAGGCTTTTGGGAGGCTTCCGGGAAGCTTCCGCGAGGCTTCTGGGTGGCTTCTGAGAGCCTTCTGAGAGGCTTCTTAGAGTCTTATGAAAGGCCTATGAGATCTCCCTGGCAACTTGGAATGCTGATTCACCTCCATCTTTCCTCTGTTTCAGGCATGGCTCCTGGCAGTCCCCTCATTGTGGTGCGTCTGCCCACCTTTGGCTCTAACTCCGATGAATACCAGCGCTTCCCGTGGGTAAAGGTAAGCACGGGGACCATGTCAGATGTCGTAAGCATTTTCACAGTCGTGTTTGAAAGCCTTTCTCCCCCCCTGCATCCACGTGTTATGAAACAAACGCCTGCAAAAAGAAACCCTTCCGTCGTCATTCCTTCTCTATGCCCGTGCAGACGTTTCATGAAGCCGAGAGGGACATGGAGGGGGGGACGAACACCAACGGCATTGCGAGGGCGCTCGCAGAGAAGCACATATGCGCAAGGGCGAAACACTTTATTGGCACCCCTTACTCTTCCTACTCCAAGGATATATTTCGCATGCGAGAAGTGCAAGGCTTGGCATCATGTGCAGATGCTTATATCGAAGCAGAGTGATACAAGATGCGTACAAAAAGTACAATCAGTAGATATGATTCGTAAATGGTTCACGTTTGCAGACTACTCAGTGTTGCGGGGCTGGTCTCGCAACGCGTATTTTTTTCATTACACCTGGCTGGTTTTTTTCTGGCCTTTGCTTGACATGCGGCGTGTGCAACGCCGGCCGGCAGATTCGGCAAGCGTGAACGTGAAGGTGACAGTCGCGCCGATTTCCTGCTTGCTAAACAGCACCAAAACCGGCAGCACCTGAGATCGCAATTCGTGATTCGCGATTCGAAACAAGACATTACCTGTGGCCTCGGTAATCAAAACCTCAGGTTATTCCGAACCGGAGTCATTCCTCCCCGCGGATCTCCCACACAATTAGTTTGTTCACTGCCTCTTCCCGCCAATGCCTAGCACAGAGACAGACAACATTCTTCGCGCCAACGCACTACGGCGGCTTTTCCTCTCAGCCATTTCCCAACAGCGGATCCCACGCCGTCGCATCATGCCGCGTCGCAGATACAATGCCGCGTCGAGTCGCCCCCATGAGTCGATAAAAAGCCCAACCTCCTCTTCCAGTCGTGCATAAATTTTTACTCCAATCGAGCCTCTTTCGTTTCCTCCTAAAGGTCCCGAGCACCCTCTACCAGTGGTACGTGTAGTGCTATCCAGTTCGACCCCTCCCCTCCCAAGAAACCATCATGGCTAAGTCGTCACAGCGAATCGCCTTCGCTCTCGCCGGTGAGCATCCTCGTTTGGACCCATTCGCGACATCACAGCCCTCTGGAAATGCAACTTACGGCGAGTTTCATGTTTTCATGATTTAATTATTTAATGTTTTCATGATTTAATGTTTTAATTATTTAATGTTTTAATGATTTACTGATCTCATGATTTCTGACTTATCCCGAGCAATCTTTCTTCCAATCATCTACCCCCTTCCCAGCGCTGCTCTCACTCGTCTCCTGCGCGTCCGCCGCCCGCCACCTTCTCCAAACCGGCATCAGCGTAGACACGCGATGTAAGACCTCCGGTCTCCCCCATACCCACTTGCAGCCGATTCGTTTTAAGCAAGTTGTTCGGACCAAGGCACGCCTACTGTATTGCTGCCCGCCACCTTCTCCAAACAGGCGTCAGCGCCGACACGCGATGTAAGACCTGGTGTCTCAAACTCAGGTCCCAAACCCACTTTCTACCCGATTCGTTATTTTTTTTTTTCTCCTTCTTTCTTTCTTATTCCTCAGACCCCAAACCAGGTTTAAACCCGTCTTGCACCTTCGTTTCTGCCCTGCTTTTTGGGAATGCTTCTCGTCCTTTGCGGCTTTCACAAGCCGTTCAACGATCAAAAGTTCTGACACTTGGCTCTCTCTTGTATTTTTCCCCTTGTGGGCCATCATCCAACGGCGCAGACAAAGCCACGTCAACGCCCACGAGATTCGTCGCTTTGAACGGCACGTCCACCACAACTACTACCTCGGTTTCTGGTGCTAACAGGTAACAGCAATTTCGTGCTAGGAATACCATCAATCTTTTACCCTACAATTTCAAGAGACTTGGTGGTGGCTAAAACCACCACCAAGTGGTGTTCTCTGGTGCTAACAGGTAACAGCAATTTCATGCTATGAATACTAGTTCCACTTTTACCGCTACTACTAGACATGCTAGCCGTTACCGTCCCACTTCGAGTCATACGTCTTGTGGAACCCTATTTTTTACCAGTACGAAAATCATGTTGTAAATGATTCCCTACGTGTACTTCTCTACATACCTTGCATGCAAATTGTGTTCTTACTACGAGCAGTAATGCATACTGATGCTTTCACAGTATTGTTTATGCCTCACCCCGCCCATCTCAGCACTTCCACCACCACCAGCAGCACTGACCTTTTCGGCAATTTCACTGTGGACATCAACATGTGAGCGTTCTTTCCTAGGACATCTCATTACTCTGCATTCCAACCTAGACTGTATCCAGGGACTATTTCCCAGGACTATTCGCATGGACTGTTTTCGTAGCACAACCATTTTCTCCAGATGCACCTCTTGACTAACCCTTCTGCTGTCACATCGGTGGCACAAACCCGCCGAACGCAAGCTTTTCTTTCCCGTATGTCTTACCCCTGCCACACATTTCAGCACGGCTACCCAACAGAGCTCCTTCTTCCTGTTCCGCGTCAGCAAAGTGATCTCCTCTACCCCAAACTTCACCACTCCCGGCTACTACACTAATAGCAACAGCTCCCTGGTGGCTGACTTCCCATGCACTTTCAAGGCTGCTGGAACCTTCGGCAGCTATGCCTGCAACGTTTCAGAGACCGTGTCGCTTGAAGTCGCATACCAGCCGGTTAACAAGGTCAAGGCTCTACTCGATGCTGGGTTCTTCTCAAACCCCAAGGGTTTCTATTCCTCGGTCAAAGTGAACGGTGTGGAGCTTAGAGGAGCCATTGCGGCTTCTGAAGCCACAATGTGATGTAGCAATAGAACCAGGAGCTTTTGAGCTAGGCCTGCAGGAACAAGCTTTTGTGCAACAAAACTTATAATGCCCTTCTAAGTCGCGTCTTAAATCTGCCATGGTTGTGCCTTGTTTTGTTTAACGCTTGTTATTTTAGTCCATGTTGCTAATACTTCGTGTCCTTGTTTTTTGTTCTCTTGTCCAACCCTATTGATGTTCAATAACGAGTACTAATGCCACTAACATCTTGTTGCCATTGTTCCCACACTCCGCCATAGTTTTGCGCTGGCAGTCTTCGTTCCGCCAGCAGGTAACCATTTCGCAGACCCGTCTCGCAGCTCCAAGATTGACCAGGTTTCCGAAATGGCTGTCACAACAATCGGTCGAGAAAATCGCCAGGTGCAGCGAGCGTGGTGGTGAGTGCGGCGCAGCGCGGAGCCGCGCGACTGGCTCAGAAAACGGAACCGAGGGGAACGAACGAAGTTCCCAAGGGAACAGAGGAACACAATTCCGTCAGGGGAGAGGGAGTTGGGGGGGAGGGGAAAGGGAAAAAAAATATGAGCCCGTCACGACAAGACCAAGGTCCTCAACAAATTTTCGTGCTGTGCCTCTTACTAATTTCGCTGCTCTGCTCCGAGTCAAACTCAGCCTGTAGTACAAGTAGCAACTGACAGCAGGGTGTATTCGCTATTGATTTCCTTTAGCTGTTTTTAGAATTCGCCTGACGCACATCTAGGATTGAAAGGTACTTAGGAGAGACTTGCTGCATGTGCCTGCGAGCGTTTACGCGGCGTGCGGCTCCTCCATCCATTCTGCTCGCCTCACGCCTTGAAACTCTCTCATCCGGAACTTACTCAGTCAATTCCGAAGATGCGCGGCAGGAGAACCAAACCCTTTAGCTTAGCTTTCTGCCATGCAGGTACATTTATCCTTCTCTCGTCGCTGCTGGTTTTCAACCTCCACTCCTCCGCAGCATCTGAAAGCGCCACTCTCGAAACGGGACGCGGGTCTATACCGCGGACATGGCTAGAGTACCTGCATTCAGGGGAAATGAGCCATATGCTGCGCTCGTGGAATCTGCTGCCGCCGGTCATGGAACAAAACAGCGACGTAGCGAGATTTCGCGAAACTTCTGCTGATCGACTAGCGAAACGTAGCAGCGACAGCAGCGGCGTTGGAACCAATGGTGACGGAAACATTGGTGCAAGTGCCAGCAGCCGCCTGATTCGTTTGAAGAAAAGCAACAGGGTATTTCGAGACGTCGACAGGCGAAGCGGGAACGTCGACAGGCTAAGGTTCACTGAAAGAGCCGGTTCAGGAAACGCCGCAAGGAAGAGCGTACTTACGGGGTCCCAGGCTGTAAGACGGAATCTAGCAGAAATTGTGCACTTGGTGCAAAGCGGACCTGATAGTAACGGAGCGGCCCGTATCCCCGTTGTAGAAAGGTCAGGAGTGAAGGATGGCAGCGACGACAAGCAGCGGCCGAAGAAGATCAAATCGCCTTACCCGCCAGCTCAGCAGATCGACTTATCCCAGCCGAAGATCGAATCCTGGACTCCCCGGAAAAACCGGTACCTCCTGGCGCTTTGCGTGTACGGACGGCTGTCCAATCAGGAGCAGTGCTTGCGGAACTACTTAATAGTCGCTGCTATTCTACAACGAACATTAATTATTCCTACCGAGAGCTGCGGCGTGGCATACGCGACGTTCTGCTGGCGGTGGGATAATATCGTGGATGTGACTAGAATGAGGGCGTGCCTCGCGCCCGCTTATGGCAATAACGAGACGGTGATTACGGTGGATGAATACGCGGCGCGGGAGGGGCGTGACGTGGCAATCGATCACATCGCGTGCTGCTCGAGCCACTCGTGTTTCGACAACTGGGCCCTGGTGAGCAGTCGTACGCAAACTTTTTACAACTTCCCACAAACCATCAAGAAGTTTTTGCAATTCGTTGTTTGCTCTGTTCCTCCAACACCACCGTTTTCCCTCTCGTTTCTGCACTCAACCACCCCTCCCCCATTCCCACCCTCCCTCCTTCACACTTTCCCTCTTTCGGTTGAAGTCAAACTCCCCAGAACTTCCCACAACTCCTCACAACTTCCCACAACTCCCCACAACTCCCCACAACTTCCCACAAACCATCAAGACGTTTATGCCACTCGTTGTTTGCTCTTTTCCTCCTCCCTCTTCTCCCTCTCGCATCTGAATTCAACCACCTCTCTTTTTGAGGCGCCTCAAAAATAGACTCTTCAACCACCTCTCTTTTTGAGGCGCCTAAAAAATAGACTCTTCAACCACCTCTCCCACACTCTCTCCCTCCCTCTTTCCCGCCTTCCCTCTTCTCACCCTCGCTAAGTCCTGCCGCTTTCAGTTAAGAGTCAAACTCCCCATGCTACCCTGCCCCGGGAATCCTAACCTCCCAGCCATCCCCTTTCCTTCCCTCCCCCCCCTCCCTCCCCCCCTTCTCCCTCCTCCGCTCCCCTTCCTATTTCACATGCTCCACAGATGAAGGAGCACTATCCGCACATCACGCTCCCAGAGAAGCTGGATTACCCCAGCATTCCCAGCAAAGACGTGAAGGACTTTCTTAGCGCGTATGCTCCTTATAACGAAGCGCCTGTGATCAGCCTTGGGGATGCCTTCGCCTTGGGCCTGCGCGGCCTGCCGTTCTTCTTCGAGGGCGGCGTTCCTCCCTTTAAAAGCACGTGTGCGGACATCTGGCAGCCTCCCCCCGTTATAGAGAACTTCGTTAAGGGTTTCATCGACACGTTTCTGGGGTCGGAGTATGCCGCGGTGCATCTAAGGCGGAGCGATTTTGCCAAGACATACCTGAAGGAGGGCCACGAGAGGGAGCGAGGCTCTTTCCTCCCTATAGTCACAGTCGCGCATTTCATTATAGAGCGATTGAGAGATAAGGGTGCTTCCGTGGTGTACCTCGCGACCGATGCAAGCCCGTCCGAGATTCAACTACTAGAGAAACTGTTTCTTGGTGAGTATACGCCCAGCACGTTCCCACATCTAATAGCAGTGTGCTGAGTGTGCACCCGTGTGTAATGAGTCGATTTTTCAGTCGACTCAAAAATCGACTCATTACACACGCACCTCAGACCACCTGATAATACCCCGTGGTGCAAGCTGGACCTCCTGCATTGCAATGCATGCATCCTGTAACTTCAACCGTTTCTTTACTAGTTCCTCTATTCATCGGCCTGGCCCTGCCTGCTTGTGTGCGTCTCATGTTTCCGCCTCTTACCCCATTCTTTCCCCATTCCTTCCACATGCTTTCCCCATCCTTCGATTGCAGGCTCCAGCAGCACGAGCCCGCTAGTGGTTGTGCGCCTGCCTGAGTTTCCCAAGGGGTCGGAGGAGTATTCTCAGTTTGCTTGGGTGAAGAAATTCCAAGACTTGGACTCCCAGGAGGACGGCGTTCTCAGGGCGCTTGCGGAGAAGCACATATGCGCTAATGCACGCTTCTTTATTGGCACACCGCGATCGACTTTCTCATCGGATATTTTCCGGTTGCGAGTGCTGCACGGGAGGATGAATGATGTGGATGCGTACTTGGGTGATGAGGGGTGATATGTCTTCCCCAGGTAGCGGAGAGGAAATCAGCTTGGTGGAGGATGCGGCAGTAGCTGCTTGCTATTGCAATAAGAGGCAACCCCAATACTCCACCAACAGGCAAGGGGCAAGTTTAGACATGATCGCCAAAAAAGAATGATGAATCGAATGTACGTAGTATTGAAATAAAAATTCATTTTGCATGTATCAGAATGATAAGGGGCGAGAATGGATGTGACCCCCAAGGAGGTGATATTGAGGTGGTACGGTACCTTATTTATTTCCGTGTATATTGGGAATTTGTGTGTTTATTTAATCAGGACATATTGCTCTTTTGATTTGTGTTACGCGAAGTTGGTGTGGTCTTCCCCCCACCGCCCCCCCACCGCCTCCCATTTCAAGTTTCAACCAAGCTTATGGGCAAAACGACCTCTTCCCCCCAACACCCTGCTTCCAGCATCACATCGGGGGGGATTCAGATCAGAATCTGGGTTGGCTTGGATGCACCGCCAGCCTTCCACTGCCGTCTGTGCGCTTCTGCGCGCCGAGTTTCCTCCCCTGGCGTGTAGGGGCTTCCTCTGCTTCGGATCAGAGCTCTGCTGGATGGCGCAAACCCTACCCACTTCCGCGCCTCATCCGCGCCTTCCACTTCCGCGTCTCTTCACAATTCAAACCGAAAACGTTCAGCACCGTACTGTAACGATGGAGGCGTCCCTAGAAATTGCATCCCCCCTGACTGCATTACCACCTACCAACCAACCTCGACTCCCATCAAGGCAGTCCTTGGTGCACCTCTTTATTCCAAGATACTCCCAGAAGGATCATATCTCTGTGCTCTTAGCTGGCTTCCAGTCAGCATCGCCTAGGCAAGCTCCTACGTAACGTCGCTGCTTAAAATAATAGTAAATAGGACAAATATCGCGGGTTTCACGAATCGCTTTTATGGCCACTTATGCGGTGTCCATGCTATTTTAGGACTGACCGCCGCTCTCGCATTGCCTTTCGATCCAAAGCATTTGCAACTCTCGTTGCAAGAGCATAGGGGTTCCTATCCCCGTTAAGAGCATACGGGTTCTCTCTAAGGTTAAGACGCTTCGTTAGGGATGGAGGAGGTAGAACTGGTGGCGTACGCGGGGATCGCGACGAGCAAAGGGAATATTCTGGCAGATTATGGCCGGGAAAGGGACGCGTACCGAGAGGCTATCTCATCGGCGCTGCCCAGTCTCCCGCAACACGTGTCGCAAGTCTCCATGGTAAGATCGCCCTGCTCGACCTAATATCGAGGATAATGTAGATAATTCCGAAGAGCCTCGAGAGTAGCGCAATGTTGCGTGAAACGGCTGTTGCATAGTTCAGCGGTTTGTTCTCGGAATATAGTGTCCATCAATGTCATATTTTATCACCGGCATTGGTCAGTTTTTTTTTTGTTATATTTCTGCCATTTTCACTGCGCGTTTATGAACAGGGTTTGCCGAGCTATTTTCGGGGTTTCCCGAGTATTATTCCAACATTATAATATCTGCTGTTATCACCAGGCGTATACGGCCTAGCGACCAACCGACCAACCGACCAGTGTACTCCTTAAGCACCGTTTGATATTTTTAATCGTCGCATTGCAATCGACATAGTTCCTAGGTCCAACAGAATACTGTCTAGCGACTCTGTCAGGTGTCAAGCGACCGTGCCAGGTTTCAAGCGGCCGTGCCAGGTGTCAAGCGACCGTGTCAAGTGCAAGGATCACATAGCCTAGTGCGTGGTTTCTAGTTCCACCACGGCTGAAGCTTCGACGAACGTTAGCGGGTCTTTTGAACAATACCCTCTTCGCGTCGCTTTTGAATGAAACCCTCTGCGTGGACCTCGAGCGTGCAACCGACAAGCTCGTCGCCCATTCCCCAACCATCCTCAACCCCTCTCGCGCGGTCTCCCGGCGTCTGCTCGTGCTGTTCCTCGTGGCCAAGGACGGCATTGTCTTCTCTTGCCAAGGACGCCCCCTCTCTCCTCTCCCTCCACCTTTTCCCCTCGCGTAGTGCCACGGGAGTCTGTTCGTGCTCATCCTGGTTGCCAAGGACGGCATTGTCTTCTTCTGCCTGGGCTACGACCCCCTCACCAAGGACCAGGCGCGCGGGCTGCAGGGACGCGTCTCTTATGAGTCAACCTCCAGAATGTTGAAAAAGAAAGGAAGAAACACCTCCTCTTCTCTCCCTCCCCGCCAACCCCCAGCCTGCCTGGGATACGAACCCCTCACCAAGGACCAGGCGCGCGGGCTGCTGGAGCGCGTCATTTTGTAGTCAGCAAAAACCCTTCCCCCTCCCCCGCGGCCCCCCTCCTCTACCCCTCCCCACCTCCGCTCCTCCCCGACCCCCTCCCCCCCTCCCCCCTTCCGCCGGTTCCAGGGTCACGGGCGTCTGTTCGTGCTCTTTCTGGTTGCGAAGGACGGCATCGTCTTCTTCTACCTGGGATACGACCCCCCCACCAAGGATCAGGCGTGCGGGCTGCTGAGACACATGTTCTGTAACCTTCCCTCTTCCCCACCCTCGCATATCCTCAGGGCCACGGGCGTCTGTTCGTGCTCTTTCTGGTAGCAAGAGACGGCATTGTCTTCTTCTGCCTGGGCTACGACCCCCTCACCAAGGACCAGGCGCGCGTGCTGCTGGGGCGAGTCATTTTGTAGTCAGCAGGAAAACGAAATCGAGGGATGAAATGCCTCCTCTTCCCTTACCCTCCCCCTTGCTCCCCTCCCCCGTCCCCACCCCCCCTCCTCCCGCCCGCCTGCTCCCAGGGCCACGGGCGTCTGTTCGTCCTGTTTCTGGTAGCAAAAGACGGCATTGTCTTCTTCTGCCTGGGCTACGACCCCCTCACCAAGGACCAGGCGCGCGGGCTGCTGGGGCGCGTGCGCACTGCGTTCCTCTACGCCGCGCGCAAGTGCGACCTGCACTCGGGCGCGCCGCTCCCCGACGCCACGCGCGACAACATCCGCAAGTCGTTCGCGTCGACGTTCCGGTCGCACAGAGGAAAGATCGAGGAAGGCGCGCAGCCGCCCCTGACGATCTACCACGACGCGCCGTTCGCGTACCGGACGAAATCGGAGGACTCGTTTCCCGCAGGTGAGAGTGAGGACGGGGAGGAGGGGGATGAGGGGGAGGAGGTTGAGGAGGGAGGGTGGGATGATGATGACGTGGACGATGGTGATTATAGCGAAGGTGATAGTGGTGGTCGGGGTTGTGGGCGGGAGATTGCAGAGCTGAGGGGGGAGGAGGGTGCTGACGGGACTAATAACTGTGACTATAGGCGGAGTTCCGCAAACGGGGGAGCAGGAGGAGGGGAAGGGGAAGCGGAAGGGAGACCAACTGCCGGTACAGGAACAGGGCCAAGAAGCAGCAGATCGAACGGCCAGGATTCGTCCTTGGGTTCCCATCTCGCCATCCCAGCAGCACAGCAGAAGAGGGAGCAGCAGCTAGCAGCAGGAGGGGCCAACGCTGGGGGCATCCACCCAGCCAACAATGGGGGTGGGGATGGGGATGATGACGAGGATGCTGGGTGGGTGGACGGTGCAGTCCTGGTGACGGGGCAAGGGCTGAAAGACGCCACGTGGCAGCGTCTCCCCGCGTCTGACCCAGGAATCGGGCGGGGGAGGGGCAGGAGGAAGGGGGGAGGCGGAGGGCGGAGTGGTGTTGGTGGTGGGAATGGTGGGAGGGGGAGTGCGAGCAGTCGGCACAGCTTGACGCCTCGGCAGAGGCTGTTAAACGAAGTGGGGGATGTGCTGGCGGAGGTAGGGGCAGCTGGGGCAGCTTTTCCAGGGGGTGATGTTGACCCCTGCTTTGACCTGGGTCAACCCGTCCGGCCGATCGACCCGTGCTTTGACCTGGGTCAACCTGTGCGGCCAGTGGCCAGAAACGCCAGGTCTTGCAAGGCAACTGCTGCCGATTGCAGCAGCAACGCCAGCGGCAGCGCTGAAGGTACTGCAGGTGGTGCATGGCCAGCAGCAGCAGAAGCAGCAGTAGCAGCAGGAGGAGCAGATACACCTGTTACAACTGTCAGTGAGGCGCAGTTACAACCGTCGCCAGCTGCACCTGACCGCCCCTTCCCAGGATACCCCCCCCGTGGCTGCTCCACTCCCCAGGACTACCGCAGTGCTGCTGGCACTCCCCCCATCGCCCCCTCCTTCGCCTCCCCTTCGGGCTTTCGCGGCGCCGGGAAGCGCCTCTCGACCAGTGACCGGCCGCCAGCTGGCATAGCGGGCGGCAGCGGCGGCGGGTGGAACATGAGTGTAACGCTACCACCGCAAGCCCTGGCTCAGCTCGCAGCAGCTATGCAGGAAGAGGAAGAGGAGGAGGGGGAAGGGAAGAGGGGTGGAGATGGGGGGGAGGGAGGGAGAGGAGGAGCCGGAGTTGGGTTTGAGCGGAGGAGTGTGTCTTCAGCGGTGGCAGCAGCGCAGAGAGGGGAGCGTGCCATGGTGCACAGCCACAGCTGGAACGTCCAATCTAGCAGCTGCGGGGAGGAGGGGGATGGAGTGGGCGACGAAGGAGTGCCAGGCAGGAGAACGATAAGCAACCAAGGGAGGGGCAACCAGGGGAGGGGGAACCAGGGGAGGGACTCTGCGTCGCCAGGCATGTCGAGAATGTCCCCGCTGTCGTCGTCCCGTGCTTTTCCGGATATGGCGGGCATGGAGGGCCCATACAGGCAAAGTCCACTTTCAGATATGAATGCCCCCTCGAGGCAAAGCCCTCTTGCTCGAGAAATCGAGGAGCTGGAGAAGGAAAGCGGCACTGTACAGCATGTCCCCGTTATAAGCTCGTCCTCTCCAGGCAGGCTTGCTTTCCCGGATATAGCACCAGCGAGCGCCAGGCGGAGCAGCCTTGCACAGGAGATAGAGGAGCTTGAGGGGACAGGGTGTGGCGACAGCACAAGTAGCAGTGGCCGCAGGCTTTTCAATGGTGGGAGCGGTGGTGATCTGTTCAAAGGTAGCAGTGGTGGTGATTTAGTCAAAAGAACCGGTGGAGGATTGGTCAAAAGCAGCAGCAGCACTCATCTTCCAGGCTGCAATCCGGATTGGAGAACCGGTCCTGGCAGTGACGGCAGCAGCCACACTGGTGGTTTCGGCGGTTACTGCGTTACCGGGCCGTTTGGTATGGACGGAACTATAGCGTCCGGGCCGTCTGCTTCCCCCGGATCGCATACCCGGTCCCCTGTGAGTGCTGCTGCTGCTCCTCTTCGCCGGACATTAACAGACTCGGCTCGGCTTGCTGCAGCTGGAGGTTCGGGAGGAGGTTTGGGAGGAGGGATGGGAGGAGGTTCGGCGGGCGGAATTGCAGTGGCAGCAGCAGCTGGTGCGGGCAGTGCTGCTGGGGCAGATTCAACGTATCTGGCCTCGCCTGCGCGTTCTTGCGCTTCCAGCATTGACGCCCGTTCCGAAGTAATGCTGCGATCCCCACAATCTTTAAGAGCAGCAGCAGCAGCAGGAGGAGTAGCCGCCGCGAGTGCAACAGCAGCAGCAACAGTGGGAAGGGTTGACTTTGCTTCTGCTGCTGCATTCGCACCCACCCCACCAACGCCTGACCAGGCTACCCGTCCCGCGTTCCCAGACTACAGCTACTCCCCCTCCGCCTCACCGATCTCCACCGCGTCCCCCTCGAGATTCCAAACCCCACAACCAGCCCCCACCTATGCCTCTTCTCCCTCTAGGTCTGCAGCCCCGCCCATCCCTCCCTCGGGCTCTAAGACCAGCCGCACCTCCAAGGTGCTTAGCAAAGCGTTTGGGCCTAAGAGCCCGCTAAGCACCATGAAATCCGGGAGTTTCTGGCCGGTGCAGAGCGGTTGGGGGGGAGACGCCAGCCCTGCCAGCAGCACTGCCAGTGGCTTCTCGGCTGCTGCATCTACTGCCGCCTCTGATGCTGCTGCTGCTGCTGCTGGTACCAGCACTCCTGTTGCTGCTGGCGTTGCCAGTTCGATCAGTAGCAGCAGCAACAGCGGCCAGAAGGCGGGGGAGGGATCTATCGGAAAGATATGGCTGAAACTGTTTGGAAAAGGTTGGGGCAAAGGGGGCACGGAGGGAGGGGGGAGTGAGGGGGTGGATGAGGGAGAGGAAGGTGTGGGAAGGAGGGGAAGGAGGATGTCGCTTCAAGGGTCCAGGAGCGAGGCTGGGGAGGGGGAGGAAGGTCTGGGGAGGAGAGGAAGGAGGATGTCGCTTCAAGGGTCTAGGAGCGAGGCTGGAGGGGCAGGGGAGGATGAAGCGGCTGGGCAAGTCCGGGGCAGGTTGCGACGAAACTCTCTATCTTCCCGGCTGGAAAAGGCAGGGTTTCGGACGAGCTCAGCCGTTGGATCGAACCCATGGGGCGTGAAAGGGGAGAGAGGAGGCGAAGCCGATGGGGGTGATGGCCGTGAGGGGGGGGAGAGAGGTGAGGGAGCAGCATGGCAGATAGGGAGAGGAGGGGGGAAGGATGAGAGGAAGGAGAAGGCAGGGGAGAATGGGGGTGGGGAGGAGGACGATGAGGGGCAAGGGGAGTGGAAGGGCAAGTTTAATTTATCAGGGGGGGCTAAGTCTAAGGGCAGGGCTAGCTGCTCCGTGTGACGCAGCTGGCTTGGTGATGGGTGGTGTTGATGCCAGCTACTTCGTACACAGAATGTTGCTGCAGAAGACATCCACTTGATGTGCTGTTGCTGATTGGGGGCCAGGGATTTGGGGCAGCGTTTGGATAATTTACCCTTTTTTATGGTCAGGGTGGGCTGACAAGGCCATGTGACGAAGGGGATGGGGTTTACCTCAAGGGGGAGAGCAGTGATGGGGTAAAGGAGGGAAGTGATAGGGAGAAGGAAAAAAAAGGAGGGGATGGTGGTGAAGAGCGTTTGTCAGTTCTGCCTTGTCCATTTTGTGCAAATGCCGTAAGCTGAGCCGCTTCTGCTTCGCCTTGCAAGGACCCTTGCAAGGAAGAAACGATTCGTGACTGAACTCTGAGTCCCTTTCCCCCCGAGGCCGCCCGTACCACCACTGCTGCTGCTGCTGCTGCAGGCTTTTCCTGACTTCGGTTCCCGGGCCGGGGCCTCAAGCATGGGATAGACTGCTCCTGCTGCCTCAAGTGTTGGGTTTACTGCTGGGCTCAACCCTGCTTGAAGGATGGGGTAGGCTTCTTTCTCCTGCTCGCCCTTCAGCTTCAGCCTTCTATTTGCCTCCTCCAAGGGGTTACAGGGAGTAGGCTAGCAATCTATAGGGGGTTCTCTAGGATTTTGCCAACTTTCGTAACAGAAGATGCTGAATCCGGATCATGCCTTGAAGCATGCATATAGCTTCCAGATCCACACTCATGAACATTTATAGCTTTCTGGTCTGCCCTCTACCTTGATAACATTGAAGCACATCAACATATAATTTCATATTTTTTTTGTCGTAAAACTGCAGGCAACAAATTTGATGGCCACGAGGCTTTGTTAATGAGTTACATTTGTGTAGAATGATATCATGCTTACTTTTTCCATGACCATTTATCAGAAGATCATGCAACCCATTAGCGCAATAGGTAAAAAACAGATTTTGCACTGCAGCGAAACCGCATCTAACGACGAATCGCATGCAAAAATGATAGTCCTTATGTTTGTCGGCAGTCAGGTGTTCATCCTGGTTACCATTGGGAGCTTATCACACCTGCTCGCCTGTGCAAGCCGCAGGTGAGATGTTCAGGAGAGCTGTGTGGCTCACAAATCACGCTGAGTGGTGGAGATGGCTAGCTTCGGCTGTTTTTTTGGGCTCGTCAGGAGGCTGTTCAGGGGTTTTATCACATGCGGAAGGTGCCAGAAACAGGGTGTTTGTTGCCTGTAATGTGCTGCCCGTGGGTGGACGCATGGAGAAAAAAACTGTGAAATGGGCGAAGTTCCGCGACTGATCAAGTCGGAAAACCGGAATTCGAACTCTGTGGCCCAGAGGACGTTGGCCAGGGCTGTCAACCTCCCCCACCTGTGGTTATAGAACCCTTAAACTTTAAACTCCTCGGAGCACGCGTTGTTTCTAGGTACATAGCACCCGAGAAGTTTAGGGCGCCGTGCTTTAGGCGGAAAATGCATCAATTCCAATGTCAACCTCAATGTCAACCTCAAGAAGCTCTTGAAATACACAAAACCGTCTACAACCCTTTTAAAAGTTCGAGCTTCGGACTTTTTCCGAACCCCACGCGCCCTTAGAGTTAAGCTGTATACAGTACACTGCCCGAGAATTGTCGTGTGTGTGGCCTGCGTGGTCCCATTCTGTCGCTCTTGTCCCTTTGGCTCAGCACTCGAGCCAGACACGGTCCCATAGGCATTCCTGAGTTTCTCCCTCACCACATCAAAAGCACGGGGGAGCATTGAAGCTAGTATCAGTCTGCAAAACTCACGGGGGCTCCTCTGTACTCCCAAGGTCGACTCTTCCTAACTGCTTGTTGTACAGTACTAAAATACCAGTGCAGTTTCACAGCAACAGAGGCGCCATGGCATCCCGGCTCTCGATCCTCCTGGCGGTCCTGGCGATGGTGGCCGTCGCCCACGCCACCAAGCCCGTAGCGAAGCCCTACCCGAACGACCTCAAGGGCCTGTGCACCAAGGGCGGCTGCGATTACACATCAGGGTCGTTCGACTACTGGACGGTTAGTACCTTGTGGCTTTACTAATCTACTTATAAGATGTAGCGGCCCCTATTTCTTCAGGCACCTGCCTGTGTCATCATCATCATCATCAGCCCTGTCTTCCCTACCCACCTCCACCCGACCCTTGTCCCCGATTTTCACTCCTTCGTTCGCGTGTACACCATAACGCACGCATTCTCCGGCCAGAGATCTAATCCATATCTCTGTTCTTTCTCTCCTGTACCCGCAGATCCCCGAGTATGGCGCGTGCGTGACCTCCCCGCCGTCGTCGTCGAAGCCATACTGCGCGGCGGGCAGCATCCACGCCAAGGCGTGCTGCAACAAGTGCTCCAACACCACCGGCACCACCTCCTTCAACTGCCGCTACTGGGTGCACATCCCGTAAGTCCCTCCTTCCCGCTCACTAGTATCTAGTATTTTCGTTCAGCGTAGTGCAGGCGAGAACCCCGTTCTGCCTCCTCTCCGGCTCTCCTTTCCCGCCCCCCCTTCCCCGCCCCTCGTCTCCAACTCACATTCGTTACATTGTCATCCCTCCCCGTTTCACGCTTTGCATCTTATTCTCTCCTCGTAACCCTTGCTGACAAGAATTTCCGCGTTTTCTGCTATCGCCTTCCCTGTTTGTCAACAGATCATCCGGCGGTAGCCAGGACACCTGCTCCGGGAAGCCCTGCGGCAAGTGCATCCTGCTCCCCGCGATCGACGGCATCGAGCCCGTGAAGGGCGGCGGCAAAAAGATCCGCATCGGCAAGGCCTGCCCGACCACTCAGAACGACCCGCACTTCCTCGGCGCGCACGGCACCCGCTTCGAATTCAACGGGCTGCCCGAGAAATCTTTCTGCCTGTACACGGACCGTCAGATGCACATCAACATGGGTATGCGCGGATATTTTGACGACCGCACCGAGGGCGCCGCGCTTATTGTCAACGGCAAGGCCGTTCGCACGTGGATTCGCCAGCTCGCGATCATGTGGCGGTCGCGCGACGGAGCGTCGCACAGCTTCGTCATCACCGCTCGCGACGGGAAGGAGCAGGCCCGTGGAGACGGTTTCGTGAAGTCCATCGTCGCAGACAACAAGGCGCTGCCGAAACTCAAGGTTGGCGAAAGCAAGAAGATCGCTGATCTGACGCTCACGTTCAACAAGATCGAGAAGGTCGGACCGTACGATGTGGACGCGTACACGGTCAAGATCGGCGATCAGATGGAGCTGGATCTGAGGCTCCGCGTTGCCCACCCGCTCCTCCAAACCCCGGATGACGCCGAGACCCACATCAATGTCATGTTCACTGACGTGTCACCCTCTGCTGACGTGCACGGTGTCATGGGCCAGACGTACCGTACGGGCCGGGAGAAGCGTACGACTGATTTCTCCCGCCTCGCTGCGGTGCTCCACCACCCCGTTTCCGCTGACGGAGCCGAGGGCAAGGGCTTTCTCGACGGAAAGGTCTCTGACTACGAGACGACTTCCGTCACCGCGACTGACTGCCGGTTCTCCGCGTTCAACTCTGGCGAGCTTCCGTCCGCGATATAAATGACGGGTCTCTTCACAGGACTGTCGTTCTGTTACGTATGTGGCATCTCTACGCATTAATGTTGTATTGTAAGCTTGTAAGCCTAGCGTTCCAAAACGCACTATTTCGACATTGCTTTCTACAATGTAGAACTCATTCGCCCTTGGTCAGGAGACTGTTACTCGTCAGCGGCATTTGCCCTACGTGCTCAGCGGCATTTGGTTATGCATAGCGCACCTCACCAAAGCTGTGTCCCTGACCAGGCTAGGAAGGTGGCGTGGTGATCCGCCATTGGAATTTGAGGCAAAGTTGATGGAGAACCAGCAGGTGTTAGAGGGAGTTTGTGGCAGACTTCTTCGTGGCAAGTTTTTTACGGTCGCGATTTTAACCTCGAGTTGGGTGACGATCCTGAGCGTCTATAATTAAGTTTCCTGCCACAGGCGACGAATTTGCCCTTACACGCAGAGTACCTCCAGATGTTACCCAGGCTCCACCTCCAATTGAAGGTTGGGCATGACCCCGAGGGAAGATGCAACACGCTGTGGTGAGCGGACTTGGGCTGTGGAACATACAGTTCCGAACTTCTGAAAGTTAGGACGGCTAGAGTGGTAGTCTAGTAGAGAGTGGTCTGCAAAACGAATTTGACGTAGTGGAGGAGGATAAACGCGCGGTACAGTGTGGTGGAAGTTAGGACGAAGGCTGTTCGGAAATGTATGTTCTACGCCCTTAGCTTTTCACCCCTTACAACCCACCGACATGCCCTGAGCGTAGGTGTCGTTATTGTGTGTAAGAGGAATTTATGTTTTCGTTTTTGTTAGACCGATACTACACGCATTCTGTATTGGAACTCATAGTTCCAGCAGTGATTCAACTCAATAGCGGATAGGAGGTTGCTCGTTCCACAGTTTGCCCTGGGCGTTTCGCGAACTCTCTGCGCCTCGCGCTGGCCAGTGTGATGGGGCCATGCCAACCAAACCATCAGGACCTTGGGGAAACTGCCAAACCAGGGTGTTTCCAACTTCCAACCTCCAATCCGAACGAGACTGATTGGTGAACTCGCTAAAAGCACGGTCACTAGATTGGTTCCTTCCTTGCAATCACTTCCAGAAGAGCAGCTCTCCGTCTGTGGAAACGAAAGGCGCACGTCGTTACTGTCGTGCTTTTGCCTCTCTACTGCGGCTGTTGGCGGCGACCACCGAGATCCAATTGGCTGCCTGTGTACTGTACTGTACTGTACATAAGTTTTTGCAGCCCGTGCGGTGAACCCTTGGCTCTCCTCTTCCCCCCCCCAGTCGCAACGCGCAAGGCGACCAGCTTCGCCTGGCGATCTTGGGGCAGATACCGGGTCGCAGAAGTGCCACTAGCAAAATTCGGCCGTTCGTCTGGCAGCAGGGGAGGACGAACTGCCGAAGTGTCCCCTACCCACTCCCCGTTCTGCAGGACATGAGTTTCATATGGCTCGCAAGCAGGTCAGAGCAGGTGTCCCCCTCATGTCAATACGGGCCCATCAAATCTCCTACAAGGCTTGAATGTCGCCCAGTCGGCCTTTGTCGAATTGACAGAACCGCGTAATTTTGCAAGAAGAGAATACGCCCTCAACAATTCTGCCATTTGTGTGCCTGTCTCTCTTCTTTGTCTACGCAGGCTGAGCGCCTTAGCCACAATGCAGAGCAGACCCTCATCCCCTGCAAGATTACAAGCGCAAACGGTAGTTTGCTCCCTAGTGCTGCCTAATTGCTGACAACGCTTTACGGTTCCATTATTATTATTATTACCTCGTATCGCATCCGGTCTTCGTCCCTACCGCTGACACCAGCATCTATTCAATTTTGCTCGACCTTTAGTAACGGTATCTAGTAACTAATTATATTTCTCGTTACGCTATCCCTTCCCTGCCGTTTGTCATCGGTGGCACGAAGATAGCTTGCTGACTAAGTCCGTTGAACGCCATTTTAAGCTCCTTGGCGCCTATGTTCTGTAGTCGTGAGTCGTGACTGCATCTTGAACAGCAACGTTAGCCTCTCACTTCCTTTCTTGATTTCCTGAACCGGCGTTGAAGACGCAATATCATAAGAAAATGACCGATTTCGTTCATTCTGATTGGCCAAGGAGGCTATTACAAACGGCTTTCTGTCAAAGTTCGAAGAGCTGTATCACAGCTTGCCTCGTCGCAATAAGCGTAATTTTCTAAGTATACGTGGACGAGCTTAATTTAGTTTATGTTCCACGTCTTGACAGTTCTGTTGCCATCTTCCAGCCTTTCGCGAACGACGGAGTAACTCGTCGTATATCCCGTTCGCCACTGTCGCTGCGAGCGGGTTCCGTCGCTACTTCGTGAGCGAAGACTCCCATGGTCGCCATGGATCGCACAGCTCGCCTACGTCTGTCGCTCGTCGCCCTTCTCGTCGTCGCCAGTGAGTCGTGCAGCAATAAACAAAATCCTATTCCCTCCCCCCTCGCCCCCCCCACCACCCTCCCATACTCTCTTCCCCCCTTCCTGTCACCGCATTCGGGTCTAGTTTTGAGGCGCCTCAAAACTAGTCTACTTATTCAGCTCGGGGTTACTTATTCAGCTCGGGGTTACTTATTCAGCTCGGGGTTACTTATTCAGCTCGGGGTTACTTATTCAGCTCGGGGTTACCCAGCTGTCGTCCCCGCTCACCCCATCCCTCCATCTTCCTCTCTTCCCTTTCCCCCACTCCCCCCCGCTCTTTCTCACAGCCCATGTGCCACGTGTGCACGGCAGCAGTGAACCGTTCGATCAACTCTGGCTGCATCACGCAAGATTTCACCAACAGCCGGACCCCTCCGATGCCACGTCAGCAGCTGATCGTCTCCCGGGCTCCTCCTCCGCCACGTCAGCGTCCTACTCGTCGCACCTCGCGACAGCAGCGTCCGTTGCGCCAGAGGAAGATTCGTATGGTGCTGCCTTGAGATTGAAAGAACAGCAAGAACAGCTCAAAATTATGATGGGCGGCAGCGGCAGAAGCGGCGGCCGTGGCAGCAGTGGCAGCAGTGGCAGCAGCGGCGACAGTGGCAGCGGTGGGAGAAGTGGTGGTGATAGTGGCATCAGCACTACCAGCAGCAGCGACAGCAGCAGTGGTGGCGGCAGCAGCGGTGGGGGCAGCAGAACCAGCAAATATGGCAGGAGAAGCCACAGTACTCAAGTGTACACTGTATACATGAGAGGGTTACCACCCGTGGTCGGTTACACCGGCGGCGTACCAGGCTTCGAAGCCACCGCCACTGCTGCAGCTGCCTCAACTGACGCCAATGCTGACGTGGCAGTGGGGATCACCACCACCAAACCCATCAGACCAGACCCCCATGCATCCCACGTGTATGCATACGCGCAGCAGTTAGCCTCCCTCCATTCCCACACTATTGCAAGCATCGGCCTATCCCCCTCAGACATCCTTTACTCCTACACTTACCTAAGTAACGCTCTTAGCGTCGCCCTCACCCCCTCCCAGCTGCACCGCCTTAAGCGTCATCCGGCCGTAGATCGCATCGAGCCCTCCCGCTCCCTCGCCCCCCTCACTACAATCACACCCGCTTTCCTCAACCTCTCCTCCGTGGTATGGAAAGGCCTGGGTGGGGTGAGCAAAGCGGGGGAAAATGTGATTATAGGCGTGGTGGACTCGGGTATTTGGCCGGAGCACCCGGCCTTTTCGGGGCGGGGGTACACCCGCCCAAGAAGGACCTGGCGGGGCGGTAGGTGCACCGTTACCAAAGACTTCAGAGCCGGGTCCTGCAACAATAAACTAATCGGCGCCCGGTTCTTTTCTGCGGCTTATCTCAAGGAAAACAAGGGATACCCCAAGGGAGAGTATGCGTCTCCTAGGGACGGGACTGGGCACGGGACATGGTGCGCTGGGGCGGCGGCTGGTAACAGTAACGTTCCTGTGAGGATGACCCCCCGCGGCCCCCTGATTGGCCGGATAAGCGGGATGGCTCCGAGAGCGAGATTGGCGGTGTATAAAGCGGTTTGGGGCGGTGAGAGCAGTGCGGCGGATGTGATGGCGGCGGTGGAGCAGGCAGTGCAGGATGGGGTGGATGTGCTGCTGCTGCCCATTGGGGGCACCGACGATGACTACTTCAACTCCATTTTCTTGCTCAGGGCTGTTCAGGTAGGCATCTCTTTCCACCCCCTCCCCCTCCTCCTCCTCCCCTTCCCCTCCTTCTCTGTCTCCGTCTATCTCACACACACTCCCTAGGGGTGGTGTGGGGCGGTGAGAGCAGTGCGGCGGATGTGATGGCAGGGGTGGGGCGGATGTGATGGCAGTGAGGGATGGGGTGGATGTGCTGCTGCTGCCCATCGGGAGCACCGATGAAGACTACTTCTACTCAGTGTTCCAGTTGAGAGCAGTGCAGGTAGGGGTCTCTCTCCCCCTCTCTTCTCCCCCCCCCCCCCCCTCTCACTCTGTCTCCGTCTCCCCCCTCTTACTCTGCTCAGGGCTGTGCAGGTAGGGGTCTTCCCCCCCCCCCCCCCCCTCGCCTCCCCCCTCCCCTCTTTCTCTCTGTCTTCGCCTCTCTCTTTCACACACACACGCACGGAGGATGACTGCTTCAACTCTGTGTTCCTGCTCAGGGAAGTTCAGGTAGGGGTCTCTCTCCCCCTATCGCTCTCCCTCCGCCCCCTCTCCTCCCCCCCACCCCCCTTCTTGATTTCCCCATTCCCTGCCATGGTCTCCCACTGCCCATGGCAACACAGAGGCACATTCCATGTGTCTCTGGGCTCTCTCGCCCTCCCCTGACTATGTCAATTCTCGTCCTCCCCTTTCTAAGTAAGCTCCGTCTCTGTGTTGAGAGCGGTGCAGGTAGGTAGAGTAGGCTTCTCTCGTCCCTCTTTCTGTTCCATTCCAGGCAAGAGAGTGTGTGGTGGAAGCAGCGGGCAATGGTGGTATACCACCTGGGGCAGAGCAGCACCCATGCGTCACCCTTCCCCTCCCCTCGTCACATCCCCTACCCCCCCTGTCTCCTCACATTTTTCCCTCCCAATTTCAGGCAGGCGTGTTTGTGGTGGGGCAGCAGCGGGCAATGGTGGTATACCACTGGGACTATCCTCCTTCACTCACTTTCCGACTCTTTCTCACTCCGCCCCTTTTGAGTCGACTCAAAAGTCTTTCTCACTGCGCCCCACGTTCCCTCCTAATTTCAGGCGGGCGTGCTTGTGGTGGCAGCAGCTGGCAATGGTGGCATACCACCGGGGGCAGAGCAGCAGCGCACGCTTGCCAACGTGTCGCCTTACATTCTCACTGTTGCTGCCAGGTGGGTGCTGTTGCTGCCTGGTGAGTGCTGTTGCTGCCAAGTGGGTGCTGTTGCTGCCAGGTGGGTGCTGTTGCTGCCGGGTGAGTGCTGTTGCTGCCAGGTGGGTGCTGTTGCTGCCAGGTGGGTTCTGTTGCTGCCAGGTGGGTTCTGTTGATGCCAGGTAGGTTCGGTACCTCCCAGGTGAGCACTGGAGGTGCCCAGAGAACTGTAGCTTCTTGTCACTACTGTACGTGCCAGGTGAAAAACACACTTACTTAAGCTGTATATAATTGTTGTGACTCTCCCCTCTCCCCTCTCCCCTCTTCCTCCCTCCCCCATACCCCCTCCCCTTCCAGTGGCCTTCCAACGGGGTGGCAGGCGGAACTAACGCTAAGGAATTGCCACTGGCACACGGGCGTCACACAGCAAGGGGGGACCTGAGACTCCCCACCGCCAACATCCCTCTCCTGCTTCTATCTGGTTCTCTCTCCCTTTCTCCTCTCCTCTCCGGTGCCCTCGCCCCTTTCTCCGTCTCCTTCTGCTTCCAGTGGCTTTCCAAGGGACTGGCAGGCGAAGCCGCGAAACTGATCCTGGGGACTAGGAATTGCCACTGGTACACAGGCATCACACAGCAAGGGGGGAGGGGGCGAGCTCCACTACTCGTTGCAATATAACCTCCTTGCCTTGCCTCCTCTTCCGAACCGTCCCTGTCTCCCCTCTTCCCTCCCCTCCCCCGTCTCCCCTCTTCCCTCCCCTCCCCCGTCTCCCCTCTTCCCTCCCCTCCCCCGTCTCCCCTCTTCCCTCCCCTCCCCCGTCTCCCCTCTTCCCTCCCTCTCTGCTTCGATCCAAGGGAGTGGCAAGCGAAACTGACGCTAGGAAATGGGCACTGGTACACGGGCATCGCACTGCAAGGGGGTTAACCATCCCCGCACCTCCTCTGGCATTCCACTCTCTTTCTGGTCTTGACCCTCTCTCCCCTTCCAGCGGCCTTCCAAGGGAGTGGCAGGCGAAAATAACGCTGGGGATTGGGCACTGGTACACGGGCATCACACTGCAAGGAGGTTCACCACACCACCCCAGCATCTCCACTGACTTTCCACTCTCTTTCCTTCCTGTCTTGCTTCTTACCCTTCAGCGGCCTTCCAAGGGAGTGGCAGGCGAAGCTGACCCTGGGCAACGGGAACTGGTACACGGGCATCACACTCCAAGGGGGGGACCCGCGAACCACCACCAACCTCCCCCTGGTGGACGCCAAAAAGGCCAAGACAGAGAAGGCGGATGCTCAGGAGGTGAGGGAGTGAGGGCGTGAGGGAGTGAGGGAGTGAGGGCGTGAGGGCGTGAGGGAGTGAGGGAGTGAGGGAGTGAGGGAGTGGGATACGAAGGACTTCATATCACCACCAACCTCCCCCTGGTGGACGCCAAAAAGGACAACACAGAGAAGGCGGATGCTCAAGAGATGGGGTGTATGCTCGGTTCGGAATTCAATTCAGGAGGTGAGGGCGTGTATGCCGAGCGCTGGGTGATGGGGGAGGGTATGCTGGGCGCTGGGTGGTGGTGGGGGTGGGGGAGGGTATGCTGAGCGCTGGGAGGGTAGTGAGCAGAGCAGAAGACGAAGGAGAGAAGGCTCTGACATCTCGGTTGATTGCTTCTCCTCCCTCTCTTCCGTTCACGCCGAGCAATGCTGCATGAAAACTCCAGACCAGGTTAAGGTGATGGGTGCTGTGCTGTGCGGTGCTGCGCTGTTCTGTGCTGTGCTGTGCTGTGCTGTGTGGTGCCGTGCTGTGCTGTGCTGTGCTGTGCTGTGCTAAGCTGTGCTGTGCTGTGCTGCGCTGCGCTGCGCTGGGCCGCGCCGCGCCGCGCTGGGCCGCGCCGCGCCGCGCCGTGCCGTGCCGTGCCGTGCTGTGCTGTGCTGTGTGGTGCTGTGCTGTGCCGCGCGGTGCTACCATGGCAGCATCTCATTGGGGGAGAAGGCGCAGGCGCTCACTGTCTCCCCCTTTTCACCCCTTCCTCCCTCCGCACCCTTCTGCTCGAGCAATGCAGAATGGGCACTCGGAATGGGCTAAGGTCGTCGGAGCAGCCAGCCGTGCTGTGCCGTGCTGTGCTGCCATGGCAGCATCTCCTTGGAGGAGAAGGCGCTGACTGACTTGCTTGCTCCCCTACCTCCCCTCGACCATTCTCCCCCTGTCTTCAGGCGGAGCAGTGCCTCAAGGGCTCTCCCCGCTAAGATCGTCGGAGTGGCCAGCCCTGCTGTGCTACCGGGCTAAGACACGGCAGCGTCTTATTGGAGAAGGCGCTGACGGTGCAGACAAGTGTGATTCAGCCCTGTTATTCTGCTTCGTCTTCCCCCCCCTCTCTCGTCCCTTCGGGCCAAGCAGTGCCGCATGGGCTCTCTAGACCCCGCTAAGATCGCCAGAGAAGCCAGCCGTGCTGTGCTGCGCTGTGCTCTGCTACCATGGCAACATCTCATTGGAGGAGAAGGCGCTGACCGACTTGCTTGCTCCCCTACCTCCCCTCAACCATACCCCTCCTGTCTTCAGGCGGAGCAGTGCCTCAAGGGCTCTCTAGACCCAGCTAAGGTCGTCAGAGAAGCCAGCCCTGCTGTGCTACCGGGCTAAGACACGGCAGCGTCTTATTGGAGGAGAAGGCGCTGACGGTCGTAACTTACTTACCCACCCCCCCTCCGCCCTCTGTCTTCAGGCCGAGCAATGCAAAATGGGTTCGCTGGATCCTGCCAAGATAGTGGGTGCGGCCGTGCTGTGCTACCATGGCAGCATCTCATTGGAGGAGAAGGCGCTGACGGTGCAGACGGCGGGCGGCAAGGCGGTGATTCTCGCGGTGCAGAGCCCGCGGCAGTACGTGCGGTCGGTGACAGGGACGTTTATCGGTGTCACTGTTGGCATGCTCATCTCAGAGGACATCAAGGCGTACCTCAAGAACGCCAGTACCACCAAGTAAGCCATACGCCTCTACCACCAAGTAAGCCATACGCCTCTACCACCAAGTAAGCCATACGCCTCTACCACCAAGTAAGCCATACGCGTTCATTGGTGCCAGGGCTGGCATGGCATGCTCATAACTGAAGACAGGCATCAAAGCCTAGCTCAGGAACGGCTCTACCACCAAGTAAGATGACAGGTGGTCAGGGAGGACGTGCAGGAAGTGCTTTCCTCTCGCCTTCCCACTTCTTACACTCTCCACCCCCTCCCCTCCCGTTTCCCCCCCCACTCCCAATCCCTCTCCCCCCCCCCCCCGTCACCAGGCCCACCATCTCCATCTCGCCCATCCTATACAGTCTCCCCCCAAGGGCGCGCTCACACCGACCATGGCCTATTTCTCTCCTCACACTCCCCTGTTCCCCCTCAACTCCCCCCCCCTCTCCCCCCCTCCCCCCCTTCCCCTTCCCACCATCTCCATCTCGCCCATCCTCTACAGGCTCCCCAGGGCATGCTAGCACCGACCACGGCAATCAACAGCCCTCTCTCACATTCTCCATCCGCCCCTCCCCTTTCCCCATCCTCCCCCCCCCCGTCACCAGGCCCACCATCTCCATCTCGCCCGTCCTCTACTCGCTCCCCAAGGGCACCCTCGCGCCAGTCATGGCCTACTTCTCCTCCTCCGGCCCGCCTCTAGACCCTTGGATCTCCACCGCCAAGCACCCCACCGTCACGAACGACATCTTAAAGCCCGACATCACTGCGCCCGGCCTCGGCCTCATCTCCTCAACCAACTCCGGAAACGCCCGCTCCCCGGGCTTTAAGATGGAAAGCGGCACGTCGGCCGCCGCGTCAGTCGCCGCGGGAGTAGCCGCTCTTATAATCCAGAAGTATCCGCAATGGACCCCGGGGATGGTTAAGTCTGCCATGATGACCACGACGTCGATTAAAGACATGTGGGGGAAGGGGATTCGATCGTGGGACTGGGCGTACGCCTCCCCATGGCAGTTTGGATCCGGGCATATTACCCCCTCCAGGTCCGTAAACCCCGGGCTGGTTTACGACGTCGGCGCGCCGAACTACATTAATTTCCTCGCGGGGTTGGATGAGGCGAAAACTAAGGCCGCGTTTCCCGCCGCCGCCGCGACCCTCTCGCCGATCGAGCCGCACGAGCTGAACCAACCAAACATCGCGCTCCCGCGGATAAAAAAGGTGATTAATGTCACTCGGTGGGTGACAAACGTCGCGTGGAAAGCGTCGACTTATCAGCTGTTTCTGGTGAAACCTGACGGGGTGTCGGTGTCGGTGTCGCCTTCGAAGCTGACTGTGAAGTCAGGGCAGCGCGTGGCGTACAATGTGACGGTAACGCCCAAGGCTCAGCAGACCAATTTTACGTTTGGGAGCATCACATGGAAGGATGGGGTGCATGAGGTGCGCAGCGTGCTGGCGGTGCAACCCATCGAGAAGAAGTAGTGCGGGCGGGCAGCGCGGGGGGGTGAGATGGGGGCAGCGCGGGGGGGTGAGATGGGGGCAGCGCGTGGCGTGGGGGGTGGGGGAGAGGGGAGGGACAGTGCGCGCCATACAATGTGACGGTCAAGGCCAGGCAGACCAATAGTACCTTCAGAAGCATCAGTGGAAGGACGGGGTGCATGAGGTGCGGAGCGTAGTGGCAGTTCAACCTATTGCGGAGCAGTGATGAGGGGCCGGGCCTTGAGGAACGACTTAGGTGTGAGTTGGAGGGTGGGGGTAGCAGAGAGGACGGATGGGGCGCATGTGATGCGGAGCGTGCTGGTGGCGGTGCATCCCATTGGGAAGAAGCATGGTATGGGGGGGAAAAGGGGAAAAAGGGGGAAGGGGGAGGGGGATAGGGGGGGGGGGGGGGGGGGCATGAGGTGTGGAGTGTGGTGCTGTGCAACTGTTTGTGCGATGTCACCAAGTTTCTGTGCTGCTGGTCCCTCGGTTCAGTTTAAGATTGAGAACCCATGTGGGTTCGAGTGGGACGGGATATTTATTTGGTGCCTAGTTGGATTGGGGTGGCGGGCTGAGCTAACCTCTAGGTAGTTTTAGATGTTGGGGATTAACTAAGCAACTCTCTCAACACCTTGTTGAGTTTGACTAATGCTAACGCTAATTTGGTACTCAATGTGGATGCAATGCTGGAAGGGTATTGTGGGGAAGGGTAGTTAGCTGATGGGACGTGGTGTGGTTCGTTGCTGTGACCCAATGATAGGTACAAACAACTGTGATAATAGTGTGGCGGTCCTTGTTAATAGTTCACCTAGGGTTGCTTGTACGAATTTGTACGAAGTGGCACACTTGGAACATATGACATAGATGATTTTGTACTTTACAGCATTTTGTTCTACCTACAGCATCTGGGGGAAGCCTGAATGGCGGATGTGAACCAGCCACACACCAAGGGGGCTGCCACGTGGCGAGTTGGCTGCGTCGGGGTCGTTAGTCACATTGCTGCCAGACGGTCAACCGTCACACTTCAACCCGTCAGCGACAGCACGGTCGTTCGCCCTTGTTCGCCGCAATTTTGCGAAAGCGGGAGAGTCGAGTCGTGGCTAGGAGTGTCAGTCACTCAGCCAATCAAATCACAAATCATACCCTTATCTCTCCAGCGAAGCTGCGCGCCACACTTGCAGTGCGCTTCGGTTGGCCCCTCATATTCCGCCAAATTTTCAGTTTGGCTCGTTGGAAGGACGTCGAGAATATCAATCCTCTTGGTCCACCTCCGCCACTACCCCCCGCCCCTTTCCCCCCTTTCCGCTTCTCATCAAAGGGGCACCCCTTTGGCTTGGCCTTGGGAATTCCAAGTTCTCAGAGTTCCACCATTCACCCCTGAAGGCCAGTCACAGGAGTTCTCTTCCGTTTGTCAGTGCGGTCGAGTGAGGTTGCTTTGCATTTTGCAGCTTTTGAAATATTGTTCAGCAGTAAGTAAGCTTCGAGTTCTGAAACCCTCGTGAACAACTCTCCGTCTCCGTCCATCTCTGTCCGTCTCGGAATCCTCCAGCCATCCTGCCAACACGTCCAGGCCACGGCCAAGCCGTTCCACTGTCCACCCACACCACAAATACCCTGTCTGGGACGTCTGGTTTGGTTTCGCTTCCCTCTGTTCTAAGTCTCTGTTCTAGCTTCCCTCCTAGACCTCAGTCCGGCTTTGGCATTTGTTCCTCCGTATCTAGTGTACGCAACGCTTCCCGGTCTGAAGCGTAGTAGCAGTCATTATCTTACGTCCGAGTTAGCTGAAATGTGTTCATATTGCTGCATATTACGCGACATGCAATTTCTTGCACCTGGCGGCGTATCCTGTATTAGTCCCTGGCTTTCCCTAGCGCATATTTGACAGTCCTAGCGCCGTTCCTTCTATACCACCCTTTTGTAGAGTCCTTCAGTCACCATGCGACGGTCAGGATCTTCCGCATCCAGCGGCTGTCGGCCGTTGGATGAAGACGACGAGCCGATGCACGAGGACGACATAAACGGCATCCTCGAGCGCCTTAGAAGCCAGCACTGGGCATCAGCGAACCAGATCTCGCGATCGCAGTCGTTCACGCCAAATCCAGCCGCTAGCTTTTCGTCCGGCGACGATTCCGATCGACTGAGCGACAGGTTGAGCGACAGGTACGGCGACAGATTAGGCGACAGGCTGGGCGACAGGTTAGGCGATTCATACGGAAGCAGGCCTCTTACGCCTCGATCAGGAGGAGCGGCACGTGTTGGTGAAAGTCTGGGCGACAGGTCAGGAGGCGACAGGTTAGGCGACAGGTTAGGCGACAGGATAAACGACAGGTTGAGCGACGCTGCATCGCTACCGCTGCGGACGCAGACGAGTGCGTCGGTGCATCTTCTATCGAGTGTGATTCACCAGGAGGTTCTTCCGGCGCTGCTAAACGACAAAACGACATCATATTTAAGCGATAAGGGGAGAGTTAATCGGCAGGTGAAGTGGAAGGACCTGGAACGGGATATCGTAGAGAGGTCAAGTAGCTCATTGGTGAGTGAAGCTGCTGATGATTATGGGAAAGGCGGTCTTGATTATCATCGACGGACGATAAGCAACAGCGGGATTCTTAAATCGGAGCAACGGCCAGGGACTCCCTCCTCGTTAGTGTCTCCCTCGGGTTCTTCTACTGTGGCGTCAGCAATGGAGCAGACGCGCATCGCGGCGAAGGAAGCGGTAAGGGTCGACTTGATAGTGGAGGATCTTCAGGAGCAGCTCCGCCGCGCGCAGAACGAAGCGGGCGCGGCGCAAGACGAGTGCGCGGAATTCCGCCGGGGGCTGCAGTCCGCCTGGGAGGACGTGCGGGAGCTCGAGGGTAAGCTTGAGGGGCAGCAGCGGGAGCTGGAGGCGCAACGGCGGGATTTGGAGGCGGAGCGGCGGGAGAATGAAGCTCGGCGGAAAGCGCACCTGGAGGCGCAGGAGCGGGAGCTTCAGGAGCGGTGGCAGGCGGAGATGCGCCAGCAGCGGGAGCAATGGCAGGCGCAGCTGCAATCGGCGCAAGACGATGCGCGGATGCTCCGCGCGGAGAACGACGCCCTCCGTGGGGGTGCGGAGCTGTCCCGGGAAAGGTTGGGTTCTGCCCTGGCGGAAAGCCGCGAACTGGAAGACGGGCTGCGCGCAGCGGAGGCGGAGAGGCGGAAGGCGGAGGAGGGTTTCAAAGCCGCTAATGCGCAGTTGGCGGAGTTGCGCGCAAGTGCGGAGGAGATGCGCGCGCGGCTGGTGAAGGAGCAGGAGCGCGCGGCGGACTTGGCGCTGGAGAACGGCAGGCTGCGCGGGGAGGCGCGCCAGCTGGCTGGCGCAAACGCGGAACTCCGGGAGCTGGAGGAGGCGGCGCATGCGGCGCAGGAGGAGCTGCGGAAAGCGCTGGAGGAATGCGCGGAGCAGCGGGAGCAGGTTCGCGCGCTAGCCACCAAAGGCGCGCAACTTCAGAAAGAGCTGGCGGAAGCTCGGGAGGAGAACGCGGAGCTTTTGGGGGAGCTGGCGGAAGCGAAGGGGAGGAACGAGGGGCTGCAGAAGCGGCTGGACGCGGCGGTGCTGTCGCGCGGAGGCGGAGGCGGCGCAAGGAGCAGCGGAGTTGGGGAGAGCAGTGGCGGAGGGACGGCGGCGGAAGGGGAGGCGGCGCAGGCGCTGAAAGCGGAGCTGGCGGCAGTCGCCAGGAGAAACGAACAGATGAGGAGAGACCTGGAGCTGGCTTGCAGGGAGATCAGGCACTGGCAAAGGCAAGCCGAGTCGCAGGTGAAAACGCAGGGCGGCGGGGCGGAGAGAAAGGGGGGTGACGTCTGCAGCTGCGGCGGGTTCGGCGGCGACAGTAGTAGCCCGGCTAGCAGCGCCTCCCCCAGGCTGGCTCGGCCCGGAGCAACCAGGCTCGGTAGCCTCCGGAGCCCCGGCGTCGGTTCGGGCATAGGCTCGGAGGTGGGAAGCCCTACGGCAGGTGGCGGGGGTGGGGGTGAAGGGGTAACTGGGGGAGGTTCTTCTGGGGGAAGTGGGCGTCCCATGGATTCTCTCCTCATGCTGCTGCGGCAGGAGAACGAGCGGCTGCGAGGGTCTCTCAAAGAAGCGGAGGCGCGGATAGAGGCTCTTAACGCGGATAAAGTGACGGCCGAAGCAGCAGTTGCAGCGGCCCAGTCAGCAAGAGACGCCGCTGAGTCAGCGAGAGAGGCTGCTGAGTCAGCGAAGGAGGTGGCGGAGGGGGGGAAGAAAGCGGCGGAGGAGGGGAGGCTGCAGGCGGAAGAGGGGCGGCGGAAGGCGGAGGAGGGGCGGAGACGAGCGGAAGAAAGTGCTCTGCGGAGCATTTTGGGGGAAAGGGAGAGGAGGGAGGCGGAGAAGGGAAGACAGGGCGGAGGGGAGAGGGCGGAAGATGGGGGATATACATATAGGATGGGTAGTACCGTAAGTTCCCCTTGCGGCCACAAGGTTGCTGGTCTAGCTGGGTCAGGATACTCCCCAGCGGGTGCATACGAGGCCGGAATTTCCAGGGTAATTTCCCCTGGGGAAGGTGTATCTCGTAGTTTGCTGGAGTTGGCGTGCCGGCCGCTGGAGCGGACGATTGGGATCCGAGGAAGTAACAGCAGCGTGCTGAGCGGCTGTAGCGCGAGCAGCGGCAGCAGCATCATCACTCACGGTAGCATGGGCAGCAGCAGCACCAGCAGCAGTGGGAATAGTAGCAGTGGCAACAGCAGCGGTGGCAGCCTCATTTGGTGCCCAGAGTACCTTTCCGGGAGCAGTGGCGGTGGGTTAGGAGGGGCAGCGGAAGGAAAAGGAGGGGTGGGCGGCGGAGGAGGGGGATTAGGAGGGGGGAGTGAGCAGAAGAGCAAGTGGGAGCAGGGCGGCGGGGCGGTGGAAGGGACCAGTAGCACCCCCCTTATAGAGCAACTCAGTAAGGAGAATCGCGGGCTGAAGACTCTGGTGCGCTTCCTGCAGACGATGCTGGTGAAGCAAGAGGAGGAGGCGTCGCAGATCAAGCGCGAGCTGGAGGACCTGCGACGGAAAGCAGCAGGGACAGGGGCAGGGGCACCGGAGATTACTCCTCTCAGTAGCCCAGCCAAACCTGGCTTGGAGGCTCAGGTGCGGAAGCAGGCAGAGGAGACCGCCAAGGCAGCTGCTTCGGGAGCTGCCGAGGCTGCACGAGCCGAAGCAGCAGCAGCAGCAGCTGAAGCGGAGCGGGTGCAGTTGCGATCGCGGATCGAGTTCCTGGAGAGGGAGTTGTGGGTGATGGAGGAGAGAGTGCGACGCACAGAGGAGAAGGCAGCAAGGCTGGAAAGCGACCTTGAGAGGTCTCAATCCGAAGCTGCTGCTGCCCAAGCCAATGCCGAAGCTGCCCGTGAAGCTATTTCCGAGGCTGAGCGCCGAACCACCGACGCTACGGCTAGGGCAGCCAGAGCTGAAGCTGAGGCTCGATTGTCAAAAGCGGAGGCCGAGGCTCGACTGTTCAGGTCTTCAGGGAGTGATGCTGGTCAGGTTGCTAAAGCTGAGGCTCGGGCAGCAGAAGCTGAGGTTCGGGCGACCGAAGCTGAGGCTCGGATGGCGGACCTGGAGGCTCGGCACGAGGAGATGACGCTTCAGCTACGTGCGGCGAAAGCTCGAACGGAAAAGCTAAGTATGAGGGTTGTGCACGCGGCACACGGTGATAAGAGACACGCGGAGGAATCAGCAGCGTTTGCGGAGGCGAAACAGAAGACGCTGATACAGCTGGCTGAGGAGGTGGAGGCGTTGAGAGATGAGGCGAGGGAAGCAAGAGCTGCAGCTAAGGCGAGGGAGAGAGAGGCGGCGCGGAGCAGAGAGGAGCTGGCGAAAGTGAAGAGGTGGATGGCTGGGAGGGCTGGGAGGGGGAGATCAGCAGCAGCTGGGGGGGAGAAAGCATGGGGAGGGGGGAGTAGCACCGGTGGGAGTGGAGAAGGGGGGGGAGGGGGAGGAGGGTTGAGCTCGTCAGGGGGGAACAGTCAGGGGGAAGGGGGAAATATTGGGGGGAACAGTGGAGGAGGCGGGAGTGGAATAGGTAGGGGTGGTGAAAGTGGGGAGGAGGAGGGTGGGGGGAGTCCGAGTGGGTTGTGGGAGGGCCATCAGCAGGATCTACGGTTTGGCGAGATGCTCTCCTGGCCGTTTGATCTTGTGCTGCCATCAAAGTTCCTTGGGAGTGGGTACCAGAATCCATGAGAGCGGGGAAACAACAATACTTAGCTGAAAGCCATCCGAGGTTCTTTCTGTCTACAAGCTGGGTGACGCGGAGGGTGGACTTTGTGTACATGGCTGCTGCGGGGACATGTGTGAGGAATGGTACGTGGTTGGCGGGGCCCAACTGAACTAAGGTAATGACCCCGTCCTTATTGCACTATCTTGTGCATCCGTGAGGACAACTGATAACCGTATGTGACTTGAAACCCCCAAGGTCACAGGTATCTTACCTCCTGACTATTTGACTTACCTTTGAACTTGATTATGATGTTGCTAACATAATATAAGTCCGTTCACTCAGAACAGGGGCTCCTGATTGTAATTGTAGCTCCCTTGAAGCGAGTTTACTAATGGTGCCTGCAAACCAACGCGCTCCGACTTGGTAATCTTCGTGTTGGCCAAGTCGTGCTCTGAGATGCTTGACTCTAGCCGCTATCATTCTGCCACGTGCATTCCAAAGATGTTGGTGGCGGTTGTGCGGACAGATCCCAGAACCAAACATCGTCGCGCTCGCATTTGTTCGCACACGGCACCGACATATCGCTAAGCCCGCGCGGCCTAAGTCCTTGCTGGTCTGGCGAGTGACACACACGAAACGAAACGGTAACGAACAGAAATCTGAACAGGCAAGCCCGAACCGCATGTGGCGTCTGCGACGAAATAACGTTGACGGAAAATGTATGCGACTCAGTCGCCGCACGCGGCGGTCATCCACGATACTTGTCAGGTGTGAACCGAAGCCAAGAAGCTTCTCGAACCTCGACTTTCGTGCACACACAGCGTCCCGAACCTCAGCCCGTGGTCCGGCACATGTCTGGTTTGGCACAGCATCCTGTCACAGAGAGGAAATATGCACATGTGCACATTCAAATGGCAACAGCGACTCGTTCACGCAGTCACCTGATAGCCTGCCCGCATCAGGAGCTCCCCTCTGGCACCACAGCGCTTCGGCTCACTTCCCTCCAGCCAGCCCCGCTCCCCACCACCCATCAAATCACCGATCATCACCGAACTATATTTCCCCGAACTCTTGTCTAGGGAAACTGTACAGTTTAGCTGGAAATTTGTTCGGCGTTGCACGGTGCAACAATAGGGAGGGAGCAGCAGCTGCAAGGAACACACGCACAAGTGAAAGAGCTAGGTCAACCCAAGAACGCTAGATGGTCCCATGATCCCATCCCATGCATGCTCCGGGTCTGGGGCCACGGGACGGGTCACGGGTAACGGAAGGGAAGGAGATCGACATCCAGCACAGTGTAGATGGTTGCATGCATGCTCAATCATCCCTGCACTTCCAGTGGCATGCAATTCCCGAGAAGTTTTCGTCGGCAGCAGTCCAACCTCGCCATTTTCCATGGCGACATGATTAGGCATGGGTTGATTGATTGCCGAGGGCAAGCTGTGACCCCCCTCCTCCGTTTCCGAGCCGCTGTTCTCGTTCGAAACCAAGCACAGATGCCTGCGCTAGGTGGGTGTTTAGGGTTTCCAGTCAATGCAATCGTGAAACAAGTTTGCCTGGCTGCTCCGCCTGCGCCTTCCGTCTCATTTACTGTAACCTTTTTTTTCCGGAAAGGGGGCGGATGAGACTTCAGAGTCGATGCGAAAGTCATCTTGGTCGACTAGACTAGCCTTCGTCGCAGTTTCCGGTCCTCAGTCTAGGTTCTCGCTCCTATCGCGGTCCCAGACACAGTGCGATCAACAATTGAGGCGCCTCGAGAGTTGACCTGCTGACGTTTCGATTCGAACTAGATAGGCGCCTCGAGTGGTCCTGCTTCCTCGACGATCCAGGCGTGGGGGTTTTGCCTGCCTTGCCTGCCTACGGCACAGCACACGGTATCGAGGTGACTTGTAGGGTGACTCAAAAGCGCACTCCGCAATCTCGGGGATAAATTGCAGCTTGGGGGCGCAGTTTGAACCATGGCGCGAAACTTCCAAACGGCTCTTTTGCCGCTGCTGATGACGCTGCTCGCTATAGCGGCCCATGTAACCCTCACGAACACAGAATCACAACCGGTAGAATCACAGTCTTCCTCTTCCTCCTCCGCCTCCTCCTCCTCTATTTCCCGCCACGTGTCGCTAGGATCTAGCAGCTACAGCCGGCAGCTCTACACGGTGTATATGAAGGCGCTGCCGCCCGTGATAAGCTATCACGGCGGCGTGGACGGGCTACAGGCGACGGCTACAGCCGCCGCTACAGAGGAGGATGATGAGGAGGAGGAAGAGGGGGAGACGGCGGAGGAAGAGAGTGTAGGGTTGCGAAACGAAAGAAGCAGACGAGGGGAGGCCGGCGATTACGACTATCGGGATTATTACGGTGATTATAGAAATAGTGACGGTAGCGATGGTGGGGAGAGACGGGATTCTTACAAAGAGGGGGGAGATAAGTCGGTTGGGGACACTATCAAGGATAGGAAGGGGCGGAACGGGAGGGGGAGGGATGACGAAGCGATTTCGGCGATGCAGGTTGACGAAAGACGGTTACAAGAGGAGCCGTTAAAAGAGGAACGGTTACAAGAACAGCGGTTACCAGGAGGAGTTTCGCGAAGAGAGGGTTCGCGGGACAGAAGGCGGTTGCGACAGGCGGGAGAACACGAGCTAGAAGCGAGACACGCACAATCGGGACATTCGGAGCATCAACCACACGAAAGACGGTTACAAGGCGAAGGGCTACAAGGAGAGCGGTTACGCGAGAGACGACTCGAGCGGCGGTTACGAGCCGGTGGGCTAATGGGCGGCAGCATTCGTCGGGATTTAAAAGATAGTGGCGGGGGGAGCAGCAGCAGCAGCAGCCGCAGTAGGTCAAGAGCTAAGGCGTCTCGACCGGATGCATCGTCCGCTCACGTTAAAGCTTATGCGCAGCATCTTAGATCGACGCACGAGGAGACTCTAGCAGCCGTCGGATTAAGCGGCTCGGACCTAATTTATAGCTACCACTATGTCGCAAATGCGTTCGCGGCGCGTCTTACGTCAGACCAGGTCCGGCTCTTAAAGCGGCACCCTAGCGTGCACCGCATTTCACGGGCGCGATCTCTTCGACCAATGACGACGCACGTCCCGGAGTTCCTGCAGCTGCCCCGGACCACGTGGGCCGCGTTTGGCGGCGCGAGATACGCCGGCGAGAACACGGTGATCGGATTCGTCGACTCGGGGATATGGCCGCAGCACCCGTCGTTTTCCGGTCGCGGGTATTCTGGCTCGCAGCTTCTGCCGGGGTGGCGCGGGGTGTGCAACGTAACGCGTGACTTTAACGGGTGTAACAATAAGATCGTCGGAGCGCGGTACTATATGGAGGGGTTTCTGCAGGAGTACGGCGCGGCGGCGATGCCCAAGGGGGAGTACATGTCGCCGCGCGACGGCATGGGGCACGGCACGTTCTGCGCCGGGTGAGTGCTGTGACTCGGACGGGGGGCACGGAGCACGGGAAATGGGGCGTTGGGCACCGGGCTGTGAGGCATGGGCTTGGATTTCCGCGGGAGTACGGCGCGGGGGCCATGCCGAAAGGAGAGTACAAGGCGCCGGCGCGGAGCCGGAGCCGGGTCATCGAATGGGCTATGGGGCGTTCGGGACACTTGTAGAGGCCATGGGGGCCCGGCGCGTTTTGCGTGGGATGCGAGAGAGAAGGGGGGCAACGGGACTAAGCGGAGGGGGCATTGGGGAATCAGGCATGCGTCAATGGCGCATGGGGCGCGGTCAATTCTGCGCTGGGTCCGTCCACCCATCCGTCTACCGAACCTAACCGCCTTCCCTCCCTCTCCTTCACTTCCCCCACCATCCCCGCCCCTCCTCCTGCCGCTCTTCCCTCCCCTCTTCCCTCCCCTCTTCCCGCCCCTCCTCCCTCACACGACCCTCCCCAATGTTTCCAAATCAGCGTGGCAGCAGGAAGCGCGGGCGTCAAAGTCAACCACGCATCTCGTTGTAACGAGGGGTGACCTTTGAGGTCGACTCAAAAGTCATCACGAGGGCATCTCGTTTGGGTTCCCTCAACGGCGTGGCCCGCGAGGGCGCGCATCGTGATTTACTACAAGGCGATTTGGGGCGGCATGAGCAGCATCCACCCACTCAACCTTCACCTTCCCGTCTCCCCGTTTTCCCCCCTCCGTCCCCCCGTTTCCCCCCCCCCCTCCCCACTTTTCCCCTCCCGCCCGCGCCCCCCATTTCTCCCCCCGCCAGTGTGGCAGCAGGCAACGCGGGCGTGAATGTGAACTACGCCAATCTCGGTTCCATGAGCGGGGTCGCTCCGCGCGCGCGCGTCGCGGTGTACAAGGCGATTTGGGGCGGCATGAGCAGCCTCGCTGACGTCATGGCTGCTGTGGAGGATGCGGTGAAGGACGGTGTAGATGTGCTGTCGCTCGCTGTCGGGGGGACCGATGATAATTACTTCAACTCGATCTTCCTGTTACGGGCCGTTCAGGTGTGTAACTCCTTATATATAATTATAATTTGGTTGTCTTTATGTATGCAGTGAAGGACAGTGTAGACGTGCTGTCGCTCACTGTGAGTGGGACTGATGTTACTTCTTAACTCCATCGTTTTGTTACAGGCCGTTCAGGTGAGTGTTTTTCATAGATAAATATGGTTGTATGTATGTTTATGTATAACATATAGGCACATATATATGTGTGTGTGTATAAAATTCTTCAACTCTTTCTCCTCTCCCTCTCTCTGTCTGCAGGCGGGTGTGTTGGTGGTGGCGCCAGCTGGCAACAACGGGCCTCCCCCAACCCCCACCTACTGGCGCACTCTAACGAATGTTGCTCCCTACATACTCACAGTGGGCGCCAGGTGAGGCTCTCTTAACGAATGTTGTTGCTCCCTATATATTCACAGTCGGGCGGGCCAAGGTGAGTCAGGCACCAAGGGGGGGGCTAGCAGGTAAGCGAGAGCGCACTCTAACGAATGTTGCTCCCTATATACTCACAGTGGGCGCCAGGTGCGACATTAAAACGAATGTTCTCTGTCACTTTGGGGGGAGAGGAGAGGGGCTGAAAGAGCAGGTCACTTTTGGGCCATCCACTCTCTCGGTGTCTTCAAGAGTACTTTCTCGCCTGACTGTCCTCTCCCCAGTTCCATTGATCATGAGAGGATTGATAAACGGAACTGCAACTCATCAGCAACAGCACTGTTCTCTTCGGCCTCACCCAAACCGGTGTTTTCTCTCCCCACCCCCCCCCCTCTCCCCGTCCCCCCCCCCCCCCACCCCTCCTCAGTTCCATCGATCGTGAGTGGAGCGCCACCCTAACCCTTGGCAACGGCACAGTTCTCTTTGGCCTCACCCAAACCGGCGGCGACGGCGTCTTAACCGCCAACCTCTCCCTCATCGACTCCGAGGAAGTGCGGGCCAAAGGCGCCGCCTTCTGGGAGGCGCGGCAGTGCCGCCCGGGAAAGATCGACAGGGACAAAGTGGGCGGCGCACTGGTGGTGTGCAACATCGGAGGGGTCAGTCCGGAGGTTAAAGCCCGGACAGTGCAGGACGCGGGCGGCAGAGGCATGGTGCTGATCCCAAGGAACATCAATGAGAGCGTGCGCAGCGTGAGCGGGAACTTCCCGGTGATTTCCTTCGGGTATCCCAAGGGTGTCCTTATAAAGAGCTACATCGCTCAGACAGCAAGTCCCACTGCTACTCTCTCCCATCTCGTTTTGGAGCAGCCAAGAAACGTGAGGTCGCCCGTCATGGCGTATTTCTCCTCCTCTGGACCCCCCTATCGTCCCGGTCGGCCATACCGGCCTCTCCCCACCGTCACCAATGACGTCTTAAAGCCCGATTTAGTCGCTCCCGGGCTTACTATTTTGGCTGCTGCTGCGTACGGGAACTCCCCGGGGTTCTCGATGCAATCTGGGACGTCGATCTCGTCTGCGTGTGTGGCTGGGATAGCAGCGATGGTGATGCAGAAGCACCCTGATTGGACGCCGGCCGCCGTGAAATCCGCACTGATGACCACGGCGCGAGTCAAAGACGCGTGGGGACAGCCGATTCAAATGTCAACGTGGGTCGACGCGAATCCATGGGTGTTCGGATCGGGCCATATAGTACCCTCTCGAGTCCTAAGCCCGGGATTGGTCTACGACGTCGGAATCGAGGGGTATATCAATTTCCTCGCGGGTCTTCGCTTCGGGCTGACGAGGGGGATTTTTCGCCCGATAAAGCCGGAGCCCGTGAAGCCGTACATGCTCAACCAGCCGAATATCGTCATCGCGCGGCTGAACAAAACGGTTCAGGTTACCAGGCGGGTTACCAACGTGGCGTTACGAGCTGCAAAGTACACCTGCTCACTCGAAGTGCCGGATGGTACGCAGGTAAAAGTGGTTCCTTCTCAGTTTAATATATATCCAAACCAAAGCGTTTGGTACTCGGTATGGATAACCCCAACAATAGCTAGAATACGGTTTTCCTCTGGTAGCATAACTTGGAGTGACGGTCTCCATGTGGTTAGATCCCAGCTTGTTGTGCAGCCAATGCAAGGCATAGATGTGTAATTTATATATGAAGTAATGGCAACAAATTGCCTGTTCAGGTCCCTGGTATTGGTATAGTAGAAGACCTTGCAAAATTTCCTTGCACACCGGCACCTCTAGTGTGGAGCGTATCATGTCAGCAACACTATTTCCAAACAAACACATGGCATTTGTGTAGTGAAACGCAGCATTCCCCTACACACATGCATTCGCTTCTGTTGCACAGATGAAACAACTTCCTGCCAAATCCCACCCACCATTTTGCCGTGCCATAAGGCGGAAAAGAGTTATTTTCTTTGAATGTATTGCCAGGACTAGTTATCTCCCTTTTTAGCCGCCTCGACTCTGTCCCGGTTGCGCACGAGCACAATCCGCTCAAGCACCCGCCGCGCCTCGCACTGGGGAAAGTTAGCAAGGTCGTAGTAGTGAGGGGCGATGTCCAGCAGCCTGGGGGGGAGAGAATGGGGAAAGAGGGGAAGAGGGGGGGGGGGGGGGGGGGAGGGGGATGAGAGAGAAGAGAACAAGCTGAGCCTAGCACTGGGGAAAGTTAGCGAGGTCGTAGTAGTGAGGTGGCTTTTGAGTCGACGACTCAAAAGCCACCGGGTGGTAGTAGTGAGGTGGCTTTTGGGTCGACTCAAAAGTCACCAGATGGTAGTAGTGAGGTGGCTTTTGAGTCGACTCAAAAGTCACCAGGTGGTAGTAGTGAGGTGGCTTTTGAGCCGACTCGAAAGTCACCAGGTGGTAGTAGTGAGGTGGCTTTTGAGTCGACTCAAAAGCCACCAGGTGGTAGTAGTGAGGTGGCTTTTGGGTCGACTCAAAAGTCACCAGATGGTAGTAGTGAGGTGGCTTTTGAGCCGACTCAAAAGTCACCAGGTGGTAGTAGTGAGGTGGCTTTTGAGTCGACTCAAAAGTCACCAGGTGGTAGTAGTGAGGTGGCTTTTGAGTCGACTCAAAAGCCACCAGGTGGTAGTAGTGAGGTGGCTTTTGGGTCGACTCAAAAGTCACCAGATGGTAGTAGTGAGGTGGCTTTTGAGTCGACTCAAAAGTCACCAGGTGGTAGTAGTGAGGTGGCTTTTGAGTCGACTCAAAAGTCACCAGGTGGTAGTAGTGAGGTGGCTTTTGAGTCGACTCAAAAGTCACCAGGTGGTAGTAGTGAGGTGGCTTTTGAGTCGACTCAAACGTCACCAGGTGGTAGTAGCGAGGGGCGATGTGCAGCGGCCTGGCGAGTAGAGAATAGGGAAAGAGGGGAAGAGGGGGGGGAGGGGGGCGTGGGTTGGGGGGATAGAGTTTTGCCTGACACAATGGACCTGCATGTGATGAGTCGATCGTTTAGGCGCCTCAACGGAGGTTGGTCAAGCTGTATCAATTCGGGAGGAGCTACATCCAGCTTCCTTGTCGTGATGACGACACACTGGGAGTTGTGAACACAAACTGGTTCAGGACCCACTCTAATGACATCGCACTGAACAACATAGGTGGGCTCCCTTACTCTCGCGGAATGAAAGAACCCTCACGAACCACGTACCACTCGCCCTTGACGTCTGTCACGACGCGAATGAAGTTGGCTTTCTTGATAAGCACCAAGTCCTAGTAATAGCATATCAGCATCCCTCTTCCTATTCCGCACACCAATAACCCCTATCACCACACACATACCACTCGCCCTTGACATCTGTGACGACGCGGATAAAGTTCCTTGTGGTGAGCACAAACTCGTTGTAGATGACCCACTCTGGCTTGTGCGACAGCCCCGTGGACGGGTGCAGGTGCACAATCTGCAGGAAGGTGGGGGGAGAGTGGGGGGGGGCACGAGGGAGCACATATTCCATAAGCAATTGAGAGTGGTGGTGAGAGCACAAACTTGTGTGAGGGGGGTTTGGGGGGGGGGGGGGGGGGTGGTGTGGAAACAACAGTAGACATGCCTACAGAAGACTGTCACAATAGTCACTAAGTAGTGTTCACTAAGTACTGTCCATTAAGGTACTGTTCATCAAAGTACTGTTCATTAGGGTCCTTTTCATCAAGGTACTACTCATTAGGGTACTGTTTATCAAGGTACTGTTCATCAAGGTACTGTCCATCAGGGTGCTGCTCATTAGGATACTGTTCATCAAGGTACTGCTCACTAAGGCAGTGCTGACAACGAGTGGCAGAGTGCCCTACCTGATTGTCCTTGACTGTCAGGTAATGCCCCGTCCTCTCTAGATGCGCCACCTGGGGGGGGGCAGTGGAGAGGGGTGCATGGGGGGCAGCGGAGAGGAAGAGAGGGGGGGGTGGGGCAGCGGATGTTGCCTTGCGGAAGAGAGGGGGGGGTGGGACAGCAGCGCCTTGCGGATGTTGGGGTAGTAGGCTGCTCCTCTCCCACTCCTCATTCCCACACACAGACACACATTCTCCTCCTCTCTCTGGCTCGCACCTACCTGCATGAAGAAGCCTGAGAGCAGCGCCTTGCGGATGTTGGGGTAGCAAGTCACTCACATGCACATACCCACACACCGCATGCCCATACTCTCTGGCTCGCACCTACCTGCATGAAGAAGCCTGAGAGTAGCGCCTTGCGGATGTTGGGGTAGTAGGCGGCCGACTCAAACGGCGTGGAGCACATCTTGAGCGCGTAGCGCATCATGATGCGCACCAGCTGGTTGCGCACGTTGTCCGCTGCCTTCAGCGCCCTGGCATTCACAAAGTTATCGTAGCACCAGTTGGGGTCCTCGCCTGGTGGTAGGGGAGTGCATGAAAGACGGACAGCATGCTGTTTGATGCCTTGAAGCTTGAGCAGATACTGGCGTGTCTGAATTGACAAAAATGAGATCCCACAGCGAGTACAGGGAGGAGGAGATCCAACATTTTTTTTTTTTTTTTTTGGGCTTTAAGGAGATCCCAGGAGGAAACCAGGCCCCCTTTCCCACGCCGAAGGAGATCCAACAAAGAGGGCCAGTTTTGGGAGTTTTGAGGGTCTGTCTGTCAAAATGACTCCACTGCACGCTGTCTGGTGCCTTGTCTGTCACCACCTTGCCTGTCTGCTTACTTCCCGTTCTGCAAGGGCGTGAGGGGGTCCCTTGCATCACCTCACCCACCTCAAGTGACTCACCGTCCTGCTTGTACGCATGGAAGCGCAAGGGAGGGGGAGGGAAGGCTCACCGTTCTGCTTGAACGCATGGAAGCGTAAGGGAGGGGGAGGGAAGGCTCACCATTCTGCTTGTACGCATGGAAGACGTTGAGCAGCGTGAGGTGGTCGCCATCCTCATGGGAGAATCGCGCCTTTGCCTCGTCCGCCTGCTTCTGCGCCTCGCGTGGCCGAATGAAGCAGTTGGGCACTGGAGCAAGTGGAGCAGAGCGTGTGCGTGTGAACAGGCGGTGATGTGGTACGTAAGGTGGAAAGCGGTCGGAAGAGGTTGAAAGAGGCCAGCAGAGCGCCAGGTTGGTAGGGAGGTGGAGGAGGGGGAGGAGTAGGCGGAGGAGGCGGAGGAGGCGGAGGAGGAGGAGGCGGAGGAGGCGGAGATGGAGGAAAGGAGGATGAAGGGCGGGGACAGGCAGTAGAAACAGCCCCAGCGTTAGCATGCAGGAACAGGCAGTAGCAGCAGCGCAGGAGCGAAAGGAGTCATTAGGTCGAGTTTAGGAAGGTGATGGTGATGGTGATTATAGGGAGAGTGCATGTGGGGCGATCCTCCTGCTGCAGCAGAAGTGGAAAACCAGAGAGAGTAAAAGCAACACACTGCAAGTGGGAGGGTTAGATTGCAGCTCAAGGTTTCAAGAGCAACAGGAGACAACAGATTTAGGAAAGTGAAACAATAAACCGCAATCTAAAACCAACGTGGCTCATGGGAAGAAAGAGAACCAAAGCACATTTGCATAGGTTCATCGAAATGCACATTTGCAGTTATATGGCGTCCTCACGATAAGGTAATAGAAAATGCGCATTTGGAAGTCAGATGGATGAGAATGAGCAGCGTGGTTGCTTGCTTGCAGAGAGGGAAGGGGGCAGAATGGTCTCAAGTCAAACAGGAGGAGCAGCCGCACAGCCAAACTGAAAGCAACACACAGCCAACCTGAGAGGCATGGCAGTGACGGAGAGGATCTCATTGGAGCAGTTGTAGCCGGGCGACACGACCAGCGTCTTTGACAGCATAGACACAACCGACAGCACGCATAAACCAGCATCACAGCACGGGCAAACCAACCTGAGAGCATGGCAGTGACGGAGAGTATCTCATTGGAGCAGTTGTAGTCGGGCGACACCACCAGCATCTTGGACAGCTGCGGGTCGAGCGGGAACTCGCTCATGAGCTCCCCTAGCTTCGTCAGATTCCCCTCGTCGTCCAGCGCCCCCAGGTAGTTCAACAACTCCAGCGCCCGCATTAGGGTTTCCGGAGCAGGTGGGTCCATGAAGTCAAAGTGCACCAGGTCGTCGATCCCGAGCTTTTTTAGGGTCAGGACGACGTTTGCAAGGTTGGACCGGAGGATTTCCGGGTAGGTTTGCTCCTGAAGGTCTTTTTGGAAGGACCGTTCCGTGTATAGCCGAAAGCACTTCCCGGGTTGGGTTCGGCCGGCGCGGCCGGCCCTCTGGTGCGCCGAGGCTTTCGAAATCGGGGAGACTAGGAGCGATTCGACGCGGATCCGAGGGTTGTAGACCTTCTGCTTGGAGAACCCTGGGTCGATGACATACACGATACCGTCGATCGTGAGGGAAGTCTCTGCGATGTTGGTGGAAATGACGATTTTCCGCCCGGGCGGGCCGTTTTCCTTCACGGGCGGCGGGGCGGCGTCAAAGATTTTCTGCTGCATGGCGGGCGGCAGAGTGGAGTAGAGCGGCACGACCTTCACGGGTCCGACCTGGTCGCCCAGGTTCTGCACCTCGCGGGCAATCTTCTTGCACGCGTCCTCGATCTCCTCCTCTCCAGTTAGGAACACGAGGATGTCGCCGGGGGGCTCGCACATGTGGATCTGTACCACCGTGCGGATGGCGGCTTCCAGGTAATCTCGTTCTGGCTCCTGTGTTTGGGGGGAGGGGAGAGGGAGAGGGATGAGGGTGTAAGAGAGAGGGACTGAAGGGAGGGAGAGGGGGATATTGCTCGGTGCTTCGCACATGTGGATCGAGACCACTGTGTGGATGGCTGCTTCCAGGTAGTCCCGCTCTGGCTCCTGTGGGAGGGGGGAAGAAGAGGGAGGTGGAAGAGTGGGAAGGAAGGGAGAGTGGGAAGGAAGGGAGAGTGGGAAGGAAGGGAGAGTGGGAAGGAAGGGAGAGTGAGACGGAAGGGAGAGTGAGGCGGAAGGGAGGGATGGAATGGAAGGGAGAGGGAGGTGGAAAGGGAGGGGGCTTGAATATTGCTCGGTGGCTCGTAAATGTGGATCTGCACCACGGGGCGAATGACGAGATTCAAGTCTTTCCAGTGCTCCAGCATTGCATTGAGCCGCCCTAACAGCCAAACAGCCAAACAGCCTAACAGCCAAACAGCATGTCAGTCCTCACTCACGCACTGTAAGGACGGACAGTGCGAGAGTGAGTGAGGCCCCTCTCCTCAACCACCCTCACCTGCGTGTAAAATATTCCAACGGGATGGATGGAGCCTTCCGGAAACTTTCATGCGTTTCGCCCCATGGAAGTACCCCCGAAACTTCTCCGCTTCCAGTGACCACCAGCGCTCATGCCCACCAGCTTGAGGTCTTCACGGTGCTCCAGCACCGTCTTGAGCAGCCCAAACAGCACGTCCGACCTCACGGCGCAGTGAGTGGCTGAGGCCCGTCTCCCCAAGCCTCTTACCTGCGTGTAGAAGATCTCGACGGGATGCAGCCTTCCAGGAACCTTCATGAGCGGCGCCCCATGGAAGTACCCTTGGAACTTCTCCGCCTCGAGAGTGGCGCTCATGACCACCAGCTTGAGGTCTTTGCGGTGCTCCAGCACCGCCTTGAGCAGCCCAAACAGCACGTCCGTCGCCAGCGTGCGCTCGTGCGCCTCGTCCAGGATGATGGCCTTGTAACGTTCCAATAAAGGATCGGCCATGGCCTCACGTAGAAGCATACCGTCGGTCAGGTACCTGGAGAGTTGTGGAGGGGGGGGGGGGGAAGGAAGGGGTGCGTTAGTGAGCCTCGTCCAGAATTACGGCCTCGTCCAGGATTACGGCCTCGTCCAGAATTACTGCCTTGAGCCTCTGCTTGGACGAGCAGAGGCTCCGCCATGGCCTCACGCAGAAGCATACCGTCGGTGAGACACCTGTTGTTAACGCGAAACACTCAGGGAGAAACAGAAGAGGGGAAGAAGGTAGGACTCAAAAGTCGTACCGATGGCCTTGCCTCGCCCGACATTCTATGACTCAACGCTGAATTCTTACCCATCAGCGTTAGGATGAGCAGCACGAAGAAAAAAACGTTAGCACAAGACATACTACTATGACACGACGCAGTTTTTTTTTTAAACCTCGCTTGAGGCTGGTCTTGGGTCCGCGTCTTGGGTGCGTTATTTGGGGAGCCTTAAACTCACTTGAGGCTGGTCTTGGGTCCGCTGCAGTCCTCGAATCGAATCGAGTAGCCGACCTCCTCCCCTATAGTCACATCCATCTCGTCCGCCACTCGCCGCGACACCGACATCGCCGCCACTCGCCGCGGCTGCGTGCACGCGACCTGCTTCTTGGGGGTCGCGTTCAGGCACTCCACGACAAACTGGGGAATCTGCAACAGTAAGATGCACGGGAAGTAGAATGTTAAGGCTTGAACCCCGCTGCGTGCACGCCACCTGCTTCATGGGCGTCGCGTTCAGGCACTCCACCACGAATTGCGGGATCTGGTTAAGTACGAGTGAAGGGGAGAAATAATATCAAGGAGCCGAAAATTAAACAGCAGAGACCGCAGCCTGCTACTTGGCGGCGGAAATAAGCACTCGACGACGAACTGGGGAATCTGGAGAGACGGGAAAAAGGACGGGAAAAAGGACGGGGAAAAGGACGGGAAAAAGGACGGGAAAAAGGACGGGAAAAAGGACGGGAAAAAGAGGACACCTGCGAGTGCATGAGCGCAAAGGCCCGAACGCTATCTGCCTCTCGGGCCTCGCGCTCATGCACTCGACAACAGATTGGGAAATCTGGTTTTTTTTTTTTTTTTTTTTTTTTTTTTTTTAAGCCACACCGTTGCCACAAGTTCTAAGATAATACCAAGCAGTCCATAGCAATCACAAACCTGCGTGGTCTTCCCGCTACCCGTCTCTTCCACGAGCAAGACGATCACTAACCTGCGGGGTCTTCCCGTTACCCGTCTATCTTTACCAGACACCGACAACTAACCTGCGTGGTCTTCCCGCTACCGGTCTCTCCCACGAGCACGATGATCTGCTGCTTCTTCATGAGACCATCAATTCCGCAAATGCTATGACAACATAGACCAAGCACCGACCACTAACCTGCGTGGTCTTCCCGCTACCCGTTTCTCCCACGAGCACGATGATCTGCTGCTTCGTCAGGAGCTCCATAAACTCACGGGTTCTAGGGCTATACCAAACCGCATCCGACGAAAATCCAATGACTAACCTGCGTGGTCTTCCCGCTACCCGTCTCTCCGACAAGAACAATAATCTGCTGCTTCTTCTTCAGAAGCTCCACAAACTCCTGCTTCTGCTGCCACACCGGCAGCTAGGAACAATCAAGGGTTCGAGGCCATACCCTCACCAAACCCAGCACCAGGACCACTAACCTGTGTGGTCTTCCCGCTACCCGTCTCTCCCACGAGCACGATGATCTGCTGCTTCTTCAGGAGCTCCACAAACTCCTGCTTCTGCTGCCACACCGGCAGCGTCCGCCGCTTTTCGAGAATATCAAAATACCGCTGCGTGTACGGCCGGCCATTATATGGGTTAATCGTCGCTGCTGCCGCCGCGATTACAGCCGCCGCCGCTGCAGCCGCGTCCGTTAGTCCGTCCACCTTCTGGCGGCTCGTTTCTGGCGGGACGTCGAAGAGGCTGATCTTACGCTTGCGTTCCGTCCCCATGCCTGACTCCTTGCCGCTTGCTGACTAATCAACAATAGTAGACTCCGGGTTCGCGAAACGTAAATCTAGGGTTTCTGATTTCCACAGCAGAACTCGCAGCAAGCAACAGCAGGCTGGAAGCCGTCACGCGCGAATTTCAAGGAATTGGCGTACCGTAGGTTCTGTTGCCGGCCTAACACGTATGTTCAATTCTGACAGAAACTCGAGATTAATCTCCAGGCAGGCTGGTGGCAGGGTTGTGCTAGGCAGGCAAGCGACGTACAGTAGGAGAGGCCGAGCGCACAGGGAGAGATGGAGTGAAAGAATGAGTTTGTGGTGGGCCTGGCGGAAAACCTCGGGAATGCCGAAACCCCCCAGGTTCACCATCCGCAAAGCACACAAAACCCTGCAGTCTTCGTTCGAATGTACACGCCTGAACTGTTAGAAGTGCTTGAAGCTACTGCGAATCGTAGCTTATGTACACTCCTAACCACCCAATATGTACAACGACACATGTTCAATAGATAAATAGACAGCTGCATGTATCCTTCTACTGAGGTGTCACTGCCACGCATCCTATAGCTGGAGCCTCCAGCCTGTCAGCACACTTGGTGGCAACCACCACGCACACTACCATCACAGCTTCTGCCCTGCCAGCAGGGTTGCTAGTGCAGCTGCCACCCTGCCGGTGTTTCTTGTAGCAACCTGGCCAATGCAAGAACCGTCCTGCGAACATACATGAAAGATCGGAACAGAACAGGACAAGGCAAAATAAAACACAATGAAGAGCTTCTGCTGACGAATGGGGACGAGGAGAAACTCAAGGGAGAGGGGATTCATGGGAGCAAGGGCACAATAATGGATAGGGTAATGCAAAGAGTATGACAGACATGTCAAAGATGACACATGACACTGAAAATCACATGACATGACACTGGAGCAGCTGCGTGCCTTGAAGAAAGCGAAGGCTGGGACCAGCTTGATTCGATACAACAGGGCAATCTCCTGAAAGGGGTGGGTGGGAGGGAGAAAGGGACAGTCGTATGGAATAAGTTGGAAAACTGGAGGAAGGGCGGGCATAGAAGAAGCAAACTCCATAAAAATGTTAACAACCAACTGCACCCTGAAAGCCCGATGCACAATGAGGCACAGCATTCAACCATCCACGCACATACCGTTAGATCATCATAGTCGTCTCGGACGTTGTGCTTGAGGAACCGAACGGCTGAAAATTCATGCCGCATTGTTTCCGTATCAACATCTGCGGACGAGTTCTCACTAGAAGATGCTGCTACACTGCCAGTGACCGCACTATCTCCAACCACATTCTCTGTAGAACCCTCGGCTCTAACCCCATCAGCTGTAACCCTATCCGCTGCATCTGCCATCCAATCAACAGCACACTCGGAGTCACCCTGACAGCCCTGAAACGAGGACGGGGATCAAGCATGTGAGACATTGTGGCAATGGGGAACAATGCGACGTGGCGGTCAGCAGAGCCTATATCTAAAAAACAGAGGAGTAAGTCAGGCTGCTGTGGTGGCAGTCTAGATAGTGTTGGCAAAACAATGGCACTTCAGCCACATTCCAGGGGGATGCCCCGGGGCTCAGGAGCCGTACTAGGCCAATGCTGAAGGGGTGTGACACTGGGGCGTTCAGTGGTCTCTATCTTGACAAACTGACCAAGCAGCAGAGCTTAAGTAGTGTATCCCAGTAAATGGACATGTGACTTGCTCTTACCGATTTGCAGAGGTCAATAAATTTGGGAAGAATGTATTTACAAGAGCCGCATGCGGAGTTGTAAAAATCCACAACCACCTGCATCAGGCAAACAAGTTCTTCAATTCGTGGCCATATACCCGTTAAAGTCAGCCCAGCGCGAACAAGGGGAAGAGGCTGCAGGCTGCAGCTACATGGCTCGAACTTTCTAATACGTGGATTCCTTCATTCCTCACCCCAAACTCACCAGCTGCTTATTCTGCTCCGCTGTAAGCAGCTCCGCTTCCAGATCAGCCATGGTCCGCACCTCCCTCACGCAATCCACAGGACATGTCACTGCTGACTCAGCACGCCGCTTCTCCTCCTCCTAACGACAAGTTGACCAAAAAGGAGTGTAGAAGGGAAGTGAGGAAGAAACGGCAGAGACGTTAACACCGGCATAACCAAGGGGTGGACTCCAGTCATCATACCTGGCTGTGCGAGGGTCGCCACTCACCACTGACATTAAATACTCACCAACTGATGTCGCCTACTCACCAGCTGACGTCAAATACTCACCAGCTGATGTCGCCTACTCACCAGCTGACGTCAGATACTCACCAACTGATGTCATCTACTCACCAGCTGACGTCAATTACCCACCAACTGATGGCATCTACTCACCAGCTGACGTCAATCACTCACCAACTGATGGCATCTACTCACCAGCTGACGTCAACTACTCACCAACAGATGTCATCTACTCACCAGCTGATGTCAATTACTCACCAACTGATGTCATCTACTCACCAGCTGACGTCAGTTATTCACCAACTGATGTCCTCTACTCACCAGCTGACGTCAGTTACTCGCCAACTGATGTTCATCTACTCACCAAATGACGTCAGTCACTCACCAACTGATGGCATCTACTCACCAGCTGACGGCGGAAGAGCTCCTCAAGGTGCTTCCGGCGGTCGATCTGGATGCGCGCGAATACGCGCGATCGCACGGGGGCCGTAGATGGTGGGGATCTGACGGTTGAGATCGTCTGATTCCACCAACGATCGATTGCCACTGATCCCGGTAAATCGACATCTGAAGGCCTGAATGCTACAGGCTTCAACCCGAGCCGCGTTACGGAGATTAACTGCATGCTGCCTACCGAAGCTACGTATGCTGTGGGGAGGCGTATCGGGAGCTACGCAGTTGCTTCGGACCAGCATACAAGTAACAAGCAAGCTACGTGCCTGTGGAAACTAGTGTCTGATATATGAAGGTCGGCCTCTTTATTGATTGTCGAAGGCAGATAGGGTACGCAAGCAAAGTCAAAGAGACTTAAGAACCACGAAACGCCTGCAGTCTCTAGGCGAGAAACGATCACTACAGCACACTTATCATCTGCCTCTCGTTGGCGACGCCAAGGTATGTCTAGGAGAGGTGGGAGATACAGGAATGAGGAGGTGGAGTGCGAAAGTTATGGTCTGTCGGAACAACCTTTTTGCCATTGGGCGGAATGGAAATCATATTCTTGAATGTCGTAAAAATCACGGGGGTGTCCTCAAATCGGTTTGTCTCACAATTTTGTCCCCAAGAATCCCCAGGAAACATGGAACCATGGCGATTCGCTTCGCAAATATCCAGGAGCCTGTATACGATAGTGGCACGGTGCAACTGCCGTCACGTTGCAAAAGCACCTGACGTTCTGTATTTCCCAGTGAGCTTTAATATTACAACGCAAATGGTAATAAATAGTTCAATAGCTATCATAGTGTTTGATATTGACCTACGCGTCTCCTCAACGCCTTAGGGCAATCACTTCTTTGGGCAAACTCCGGGGCAGGTGATCCTCGTTCCACAAGCATTGACGTAAGTTGCGGGAGCCTTGCCGTAACCGCACAAGCCAGGAGGGCACTTGGTCCTGTGGGGGGAATGAAGGATGGATATTAAATAACCACATATACAGCAACGACAAATCCTGGACGGCAGTGAGTACATGGGCATGGAGTGTTGAAACAAACAAATAACAAATTCGATGTGAAGTGACAGGGGAGCGCCATGGGCTGTCCTGGACCTCACCTGCAGCAGCGCTTGGCCTTGGGCTTGGTTTTGCTACCCTTGTTCTCCAGGCATGTAAACTCGCCCGTCTTGCCGCATTGGGCATTTGCAGTGCAAGGCTTGCCATCCTGCAACCACAGCACACCAAGGTTCGACACATGAAGGATCAAGCAGAAAGTTTAGTCATACACCGGCGGTATAACATGAGGCCGGAGCCTGCCTCTGCTGTCTGCGAATGGCTGCTGGCTTTCTTCTAAAAAACACATTTGGAGGTGAAGTCAGTGGGGTGAGGCGAGACGAGGGGCATGTGATCACGAGACGGAGCAGAGGTGGTGTGAAAAGGGATGAATTATGCAGTAAGGTGGGGAATCATGCGGTGAGGTGGGGAATCATGCGGTGAGGTGAGGTGCAGTACAAGGGATGTAGTTAGTGTGCGTTTAGAGGAGACTTACGATAGCATTGACCACGCATCGGCCGGTCTTGAAGTTGCACACTTGAGCGTAGGCTTTAACGCTGCGACAAAGACAGACGGCAAAGCGACGGGTCGGAGGGAGAGCGAAGGAGGAGCGGGAAGAGAAGGGGATCGAAGGGGGGAGAAGGAAGAAGAGCGGATGAGTTAAGAGAGGCGAAGCTGAAGCTGTCAATGCGAGAGAAACAGCATGGTGCGCGTGCCGGCTGATCCCGGTGACGGAGGGGATGGTGGGAGACGAGAGAGGGGACGGAACAGCCATTTATGGGGCACCCGTCAGACTCGGGGGTGACACACCGAGGCGAACGGCTCCCCCTTCCGGCGTAGGGAAACAGACACAGGAGAAGGGTAAGGAAAAATGAAGGCCTTGGGAACAGTAAACTCGTGGCTTTGACGCGCCGCTGTCCCAAGGGATGTTGGATGGTCGGCTGCTTGGATTGGCGCGATCGGGCTTTTGAATGGTTCTCAGAAGCCATCATAGGAAAGGGACTAGTAGGGAAAGGGACTAGTAGGGAAAGGAAGAATCAACGACAAGGTTTGACAATGCCTAATGGGCAGACGGCACTTGCTACACTTGTCGAACCTTATCGACTCACCAGACAGCACTTTCTACACAGGTCGAACCTAATCGACTCAACAGCGTAACCCTTACTCAGCACCCTAGCGCATTCCAATCGACGCATCCCTTGTCGCGGAAAAAAACGACTCATGAGCAAACTTACTTGTCTCTGAACGAGCATGTGTCGCACGGCTGCAGGGTGTACGGCGGCTTGGGTTTCGCAGAGTCGGAGCAGACGTAATAGAGACCGCACTGATTGCTGCCGCGACGCGGGCATTGGTACTTCCGGATGCACCCGGGCCGCACTTGCGCGTCCGACGCCGGGATTGACGCGGCGAGCAGCACCAGCGCGACTGCGACTGACGGCAGCATGGTGGCAGGAAACGACGACTGGAGAAATCCAGGGAGAAATATATGGTGAGGAAGGTTCAGGGAGGAACGAGGGGTGGGAGAGAGAGAGGGGATGGTGGTCAAACGGAATGGATCGTGAGGGGATTGTTGCGAGAAAAATTGGGGAGGATGTGATGAGGGTGGAACCGATATCAGCTGGTCGAGCGATGCGTGATTATTTAGTCGATTCAAAAAATCACCTTCAGGAAATGGGGAGGATTTGACGAGCAACCGATATCAGATGGTTGAGCGATGCGCACGGCTCGTTGGACAACAATACACGGTTTACTTTCTCTTTTACCGATATATTATCGCACGGACTTATCCTGCCTGCACGAATGCCTCTGCTGCAACCTCGCCTAACCAGAAACGGCCCGGCAAGAAACGCCCTAGAGATGTACCTGCGGATCCCTGAAAGTGAGAAAGTACTTGAATGACGGTGGCGACACAGGGGCAGCGCAGACACAACGGCGTAACGAGTACCAGTGAGATAACTGAAGCAGGCGTGGATTCTAGGGAAACGCAGAATGGACGGTGGCTGAACTGAAGCTCAGTGGAGGGCAATGGAAGGGAATGATATGGCTTGGACAAAATGGTCGTCGGCGTGAGGCGAGGCAAGCCAAACCACATCAGGCACGGGATGGGTTTGGAGAGGAACAATAGGGTGAGACACGGTTGGGAGAGTTGTGAGGTACTTAGGGGTGTCATGAGATGGGATGCTGATAGGGGTGGGGGAAAGTGGGGGAGTTGGTGGGGCGGCCCGCGCTGCGTGGTTCGGCGGAATGGAATGTGACCATGGCATGATGCCCATTCAGCGAGATGACTGGTGCTCTGCTCTCTGCTGCACAAAGCACGTCCACCCGCGCACACATCACCGATGCTCTTGACCTTCGTTTCCGCTGCAGCCCGCATCTTCACACCACACCGCGCTGATTCGGCAAAGTGCTGCTCTGCGCTGATCGCGCGCCATTTGGCATCTGCGGAAGGTCGCGACGGGAGGCAAGGACGGTGCTTGCCGTGGTTGGTAGAATTCTGTGGTGGTAGTGGCGTGGTGCGTTAGAGTGGAGGGAGGTTCACCGAATCACTGCTGCCGCTGTGTGACAGGCGCAATTGAACGGTAAGTGTCCTTCGTGGGTAGACCGGTCTGACGGCGCCGACTTGGTTGGGGCAGCCCTGAAGAGCGGCAAGCGGCGTTCGGGCAGCAAGCGAAGCGGTTTGACGGCTGAGTTGCCCGTTTGTCACCCTTTTTGAACCGATTGGGCAGGAGAGGCTTGACCATGCGGCGCGTGTGGCATGCTGCAAACAGAGTTCGCGGTGAAAAACGGCTCAAAACTGGGCACTGTGGTCAGACACGACCCTCCGAGCTGATTCGTGGAGGGATTTAGGGCAAGGGTTCGCCCCTATCACTCACCGGTTCGAATAGATAGGGTTTTCAAAGCTGCCCGTCTATCCTGAGCTCCAGAGTGTTTGAGGCTGCCATAACAAATGGACAAGGGATGACCTGTTGACGCAACCTTGACGGCGTCAACGTTACCAGCATCACAGGTCCTCAAAGTGCAGCAGTTCAGGTGGTTTCATCAGGTAACTGTTCAGGGTGTTCGCAGCAATGCCTCTATATACTGTGGTACAGCTTGTGCGTGCCCGAGCTGTCTGTCTAACATATTGGCGGTTAAAACTGGCAGCAATGGAACTTGTCACCCTGCATTATAAATAAAAAAGTTATGAGATTCTAGATTCCATGTACCAATTGTCAACTCACATATATTATAAATATTTGTGTAGGCTTGTAGATGTTCTACAAATGACTGGATCCTAGTGTAGAGTGGACAACCCACTTCTCTCTCTCTCTCTCTCTCTCTCTCTCTCTCTCTCTCTCTCTCTCTCTCTTCTCTCTCTCTCTCTCTCTCTCTCTTCTCTCTCTCTCTTCTCTCTCTCTCTCTCTCTCTCTCTCTCTCTCTCTCTCTCTCTCTCTCCTAGTCGACTCTCTTTTCTCTAGCCACATTTCCTACTACCTAGCTAAAACCTTTTCCTAACATGGTTTCAGAGCAGGATGATCCTGCTGAGCCTTCTCATTATGCTTCTGCAGCGTACTCTCTCCCCTCTTCTCACTATCGCGCTGTCGTGCAGCCTCGTTGTGCTGCCATGGCGGCCTCGATGCGTTGCCGTGGCGGCCTCGACGTGCTGCTGTGGCGTCGACGAGCTGCCATGGCGGTTGCGTCGTGCTGTCGTGGCGGCTTCGTCGCGCCAGCGCACGGGCGGCAGCAGCCATCGCACTCTTTTAGTGCCAGCCAGCATGCCCGCACGCCAGCCAGGGCGCCTCGCTGAAGCCATGACCCCTCCCCTTTGTCTCCCCTCATCCCAGCCACAACTGATGGCTCCCTTCCCCCATAGTCGCCGGGCCGAGCCACGCCGCGGGGTGCCGCGGGCTTCGCAGTCGTCGAAGCCGCCGCCGCCGCTGTAGGTGTCGCGGGGATTCGCAGTCGCCGCCACCGCCGCTATCGTCGTCGTAGCCGCCGCTGACGCCGTTGCTGCCATCGGCCGCCGACGTCACCATTTTGCACCCCGAAGGGCAGAAGCCATAGCTGCTGAAGGGCATGGGGGTGTAAGGGCTTGGGGGTGTTACGTGTGTGGTGTGCTAGCGCCTACCAAGCCTAGGGGATGTGTGAACTAATATATATTATATTATATACATATTTTTGTTGTGTAGGCTTGGTAGGTGTTCTACAAATGGCAGGATCCTACTACAGAGCGGACGACCCACTTCTTGTACCCTCTCTCTCTCCTAGTCAACTCTCTTTTCTCTCGCCACTTATCTTAATACCTAAGTAAAACTATCAAAATCAGAGTAGTGAATAATGACTAGTGAGAGAGTACAGAAAGATATACCTAAGAATTGTACCCTCTAAGAGGTGACCCTATACAGTCTATACAAACATAACGACTACACATGTTTGACACACCCCCTAGACTGCATAGGGAAATGTCCTAAACAAGCAGCTAAGGGCGGCACTACTAGTCCAACCACTGAGACAAGGGTCTAAAAGACCAGTCAGAAGGAGTACAGACAAGGCAAGAACCAAGGCCAGGGTGGCACTACTAGTCCAGCCACTGGAAGAGGACACAAGTCCAGTCTGAGTACACATATAAAGGACAGTACAAAGTCAAGGCCCTAGCAAGTGAGAGGCTACATGAACTAAACCAAGCTGTACACAGTGCCGCTGATGATCTTTAGGCGCAAGCGCCTTCGTAAAGATATCAGCTGTGTTGGCACCTGAGGCCAAGTGTACTACGCAAGCCTGGCGTCGCTGCTGTAGCTCACGCAGGAGGAAGTACCGCAGCTGAATATGCTTCGCTCTGCCCTCGAGTCGAGGCTCCTGACACAGGAGGATCATGGCCCTGTTGTCAGCGAACAGGACTGGGGGCAGAGCTAGGCCGCTCACCTAAGTCAGTGAGCAAGAAGGTCAGCCAGCGGAGCTCCTGTGCCGCCATGGCACCAGCGTAGATCTCAGCCTCACAGCTGGACTGGCAACAGACGAGGAGCGGGTAGCTCTCCACGAGACGGCACCTGAGCCAAGGCTGAAGCAGTAGCCCTGGGTAGACCTGAGTGTCTCGGCGTCGTCTGCCCACGAAGCGTCTGTGTGTCCAGTAAGGACCACTGGCCTGCGTCCTCCTAGCACTAACCCCATGCCCGATGTACTAGCAAGATAACGCAAAACCCTCTTAGCGGCAGACCAGTGTGCGGTCGTGGTGTCTGCCTGTGGCCACAAAGCGAGCCAGGATGCTGAGAGGGTATGCGAGATCTGGGCGAGTGCAAGTCATCAGGTACATGAGGCAACCCACCAGCTCTGCGTAGGGGCCGCTGGGCTCTACCGACTCCTCAGACACTGGAGCGGAGAGTCTGTGGTCTACAGGCAGAGGGGTGGGCTGTGCAGAGGAGAACTGAAGGCTGAACCTCTGAAGGACCTGGCGCACCAAGTGTGACTGAGTCAGGGTGATGGTGCGCGCTGCTCTGTCCCTGGAGATCTGCAAGCCAAGGTAACGGCGCAGTTCTCCAAGGTCAGTGCACGTGTGTCTCTTCAGCAGCTCTGCCTTCACGGAGGCCAGTGCGTCCCTGTCTGCTGTGGCAAAGACCAGGTCGTCGACGTAAACAAGGATGTAGAACGGAGTCTGGCCAGCAGCACGAACGAAGAGTGAGGGGTCTGCGGAAGACGGAAAGAACTGCAGGTCAGCAAGCGTAGCACGGAGAGTGTCGTGCCACTCACGGGGAGCCTGGCGCAGGCCGTAGACGGGGCGCCGCAGGAGCCACTGGGTCCCAGGAGGGAAGGTGCCAGTAAAGCCCTGAGGGCGACGCAAGTAGACCTGCTCGTGTAGGCTGCCCTGAAGGAAGGCAGTGGAGAAGTCGAGGGAGTGAAGCTCGTAGTCACGCTGAGCAGCTAGGTGTAACAGAACCCGAAGAGTAGTCATCTTCGGGGTCGGAGCGAAGGTCTGGAAGAAGTCCACCCCCTCACGCTGACTGAAGCCTCTAGCCACTAGCGCGCCTTGAACACAGGCGGCTCTCCAGGAGGGCGCTTCACCTTGAAGAGCCAGCGGCCATCGACTACGTTCACCCCAGGCGGGGGAACTGCGTCGACGAAGGTGCCGGTGGATCTCCAAGATGCCATCTCCTGCTCCATGGCAGCTATCCACTGAGAGGCCCAGGTCCCGAGTCGCCTCAGCGTAAGTGCGAGGGGTCGGGATGTCGAAAGCGTCTGGGTCACCCTCAGGGACTAGCAGCATGGAACAGAGATGGGGAGCAGCCTCGGAGAGGAAAGCAAGCTCGAACTGGCGGTCCTCCAGGACGTCACTGCCAAGGGCAGGAGCACCCCCGACAGACGGAGGACAGGCAGGGTCAGAGACCAGAGCGGTGGCGTAGTCAAGGCGGCGGGTAGAGGCGAAGTCAGCGCGCAGCAGCGACAAGAGCGTCAAGGCACGAGACCGGAACAGACGGGTCGGTAACGAGAGAGGCAAGGACCCGAGGAACAAGAGGACGAGCGGCACGAAGGTAGTCAGACAGCGGGGGGGTGCAACAACAAGGGAGGACGGAGGAGGCGACGGCAGAAGGGGAGGACGAGACGCGTGGGAACGAAGCAACATAGGGTGGGAGCGCAAGACAGGCGAGGCAGGACGAGCACGGGAGGGACGGTGAGACCAGACGTGCGACGGAGGAGTCGGGTCAGGAGACAGGGAGGGGACACAGGAGGGGAACGAGGGGGAGACGGGCCGGGGACGAGTCCGGCGGAGGGAAACAGGGCCGTAGACAGGAAGAGGAGGAGACGGTCGGGAGGAACAGCGCAGGGTCGGGGACGGAAGGCCGAGCAGGCGAAGGGCTGACACCGGCGGGGACTGCTGCTGCGGCGGCACAACGGCGACACCTGGACCGCAAGCTGCTCCTCGGCTACCACCGGCACTCTCCACACCAGCACCCCCAGAGGGACCACCCCCAGGGCGACCGGGACGAGCACCCCCAGAGTCAGCGAACGGGTGCTGCGACGGCGGCGGCGGCGGCGCAACGACGGCTGCAGCGGCGGCAGAGGCGGTGGAGGAGGGGACTGGGGAGGGGACGGGGGAGGGGCGGCCGGCGAGGACTGCGCAGCAGGGCCACCAGAGTCAGAAGACTCCTCAACCGGGTCCACCGACGGAAGGGGGTGACGTGGGACACACCAGAGGGGGCGGGACGGGGAGGAGGAGGAGGGGCAGGGACTACCGGGGAAGGAGTGACCAGGAACAGGGGGGGTAACCGGGGGACGGTGGGGGAAGCGACGGTAGTAGGAGACGGACTCGTCAAAGGTGACGTCGCGAGAGTGAAAGAAGCGGTGAGACGGCGGGTGGTAAAAGTGCCAGTCGGACGCGTCAAGGGGAAAACCGAGGAAGACGCAGGGAAGGGTGCGGGCAGTGAGCTTGTCCGTGCCGGAGGCACGGACGTGAGCAAGGCAGCCCCAGACGTGGAACGCAGACGCGTCACCAGGAGACCCAGTCCAAAGACGGGTCGGCGAAACCTGCGGCTGCTGAGGGTGCGGCCACAAGTTAAGCTGGTGAGAAGCGTAGCGCACAGCGAACGGCCACAGAAAATGGGGTGCACCGGCATGGATCATGGAGGTGCGAGCCACCTCCATGACCAAACCGATGCGTCGCTCAGCGACCCCATTCTGCTGTGGGGAGTCCGGTAGGGTGAACGTCTGGGTGATGCCCTCCGCACGACAAAAGCGACCAAGGACACCTGAGGCAAACTCGCCACCACGGTCTGAGTGAAGACGCAAGACAGGGAGACCGCGGTGGACACGCGCAGAGACAAGCCAGGGGATGAGAGCGCCAGGCACGTCGGCCTTGCGCTCCAGGGGAAAGACTGTGGTGTAACGAGTGAAGTCGTCGACAAGCACAAGGAAGTAGCGCTCGCGACGCGGCCCAGGGACGGGGGCGGGGCCCCAGACGTCCAGGTGCAGGGTCTGCAGCGGCGCGGCGGTAGGGGGAAACGAGGAGGAGTGAGGGGCACGGCGAAGCCGACCCTCGACACAAGGCGTGCAAGGTGGGGCTGGGGAGGAGGGAAACGCGGGGAGAGAACCTGGGAGACCAAGGACAAGACCGTGCTGGGACATGTGACGCAGACGCGGGAGCGCAGGGTGACCTAGGCGGTGGTGCCAAAGGAGAGTCGGGTGAGTGAGGGACCGACAGGAGCAGGCAGCAGCAACCTGGGTAGACGCAGCCACCTGGGGGCGCCCAGCCGGGGGGTCACGGTGTCCAGAGTGAACAGGCCGGACACCGGGTCCCGGGGAACGTGGACAGGGGGGCACCAGTGGCGGCCTCGGTACAGACAGCATACCGCTCGTGACCAGGGAACGTAGTGGTGACGCCAAGGTCCTGGAGGCAGCCGACACCAACTAGGTTCCTGGAGAACGAGGGGATATGCAGACCTGTGAGAGCCCGAAGGAACCGCCGGACAGGGAAGGGTGGTGGAACTGCGGGCGACTACCGGACCGCCGGAGGGTCAGCAAGAGAAACGGCAGCAGGAACAGGAAGCGGCGTCAGTGTGTGAGTCGCGGAAAAACACCGGAAGCGCCAGAGTCCAAGGTGAAGGAAAGCGAAGCAGAGGCGTCTGGCGACGGAACGACGGCGGAAGCACCAAGACTACACAAAGCAGGGGATCCTACGCCTGACGCAGCAGGGGAGGCTAAGCTAGGCACACCTACACTAGCGACAGTGAGTAATAAGCGGGAAGCACACTAGAGTCATCAGCATACATCACATGCAGAGCAGAAACAATGGCATCCATGTCCATGTCAAAAATCTGAATCTTACGACTAAGCAAACTGTGCCAGTCCGGGAGGTCTGGCGACGGGCCGAAGCGCTGACGAAAGAGGTCGTCCAGGCGACGAAAACAGCGGGGAGTGGAGTGACCGATCTTACCGCAAACGAAGCCGCGGCGAGGACCGGTCTGGATCTGGTACTGACAACGCCGCCTCCAGAGCCACCACTCGGCACACCACCACGCGCCCGCCACCGCCAGCGCCGGGCCACCCGGGCGGGAGGACACTCGTCTGCCGCGTCTGCGGGATGCTGCGGCTGCTGCGACTGCGGCGCGCTGCTGCGGCTGCTGCTGCTGCTGCAACTGCAGGGGCGGCGGCTCAGCTGGACTGGGCAGGGTCCCCTCGTCCGCTCCAGCACCAGACGACCCGACCACCACCACCCCTCCCGCACCCCCGCCTCCTCCGCCGCGCCCAACCTTGGGGCGGCGGCCCTTCCCCGAACGAAACTGCGCTGCAGCAGCAGTCTCAGCCACAGCGGCAGAGCCGTCGGAGAAGGTACACTGAGCGGGGGCACAACCCTGAAAGATAGGGACCGGCACGGTACCGCTCGCCTGGGCGATGGAGCGGTGGCGGGTCTCAATCACAGTCAGGGTGTCTACAAAGTCAGTGAGGGTGAGGTCTGCGGGGTGAATGCTAAGGAAGCGGTCGCGGGCGACAGCAAGGCGGTCAGGGAGGCGGGTGGCAAGCAGGTAAAGGGTAGAGGTAATGGGCGGCTGGTGGGCTCTAAGCTGTGCGTCAGTGCAGGCAGCGCGCCAGGTCTCATCTATCGAGCGCAGGTGGGCAGCGAGGTCAGAGACAGTGGGGAAAGACGCAAGGTCAGGAAAGAGCATCGGGAGGATCAGGCGACCCACCGAGGCAGCCGGAGGGGTGGAATAGCGCTTGATGACAGCATCTAAGTATGCCTGAGCAGTAGTGAGGGACCTAAAGCGAGGGCGCTCGGACGGGGGAAGGGCGTTGCTAATGGCAAGCTGAGCGACAGCATCGCGAGAAAGCCAGACAGAGCGCGCACGGGCAGTGGCAGCAGTAGACTCGCGCTCAGTGGGTGCGGAGTCAGCGGGCAGAACAGCAGGGGGTCTGGGCAGGGGAGCGTACCGTCAAGGTGTGCGGAAGCGGTTCACCTCCTGCCGC